>CM076577.1:702171692-702680346 GCA_034641835.2 Pinus albicaulis
TATAGAACACACACTCTTTCTCATTCATCTTATGAGTTTGATGATTCAGATTCAGAATAGTCCTCCGTGGACCAGAATGAAGAAAGACATGCTGAGAATCTGATAGGTTTGAAGGGTGACATTACTTACAGTTGTGATTTTCATTTTTATGATATGTTTGATGATGATTTCTTTCAAAGGGAAGCTGAGCTTGCAGGACCATCATCCTCAGATTCGTGGGAGGAAGATCAGCACCAACAACTCCGAAGAAGTAATGAAACTAGTCAGCCTATCTATGACACTGATGGGGAGAGCTATGAAAGTATAATAGCAGATGAGTATTCTTTGGATCTTCATTCTGCTTTACCACAGATCATCTGTGAGACTGGAAACCAGCAGTTTCTCTTTTCAAAAGATGAGGAGGAAAGAAAAGAAGAGATTCTGGAGCAGAATGTAGGCAAAGAGCTTTCTCTTGAAAAAGAGGAAGCAATGGACCAAAACCCTGCTCGGGAATACATTGATCTTTTCTCAGAGCTCAGTCCACTAGATCAGAATATATCAGAGCTCCAAGAGGATAGCACTGCCATATATGATGAGTCCTCTAGTTCAGAAGATGAAGGAGACACTCTTTCTCAAGGGAGTCTCATTCTTGATCCAGTGGAAGAAGAAGAGATCCTGGTCGAAGCCAGCCTGTAAAATATTCATAGCCAAGTATCTTTTCGTGATCCTTATGCACATTTCTTGCATACATTTGAAGAAGGATCAAAGATCTTGTTGAGCAGCATGTTGCAGACAGAAAGAAAATTTTTCAAGGCTGATGTTTTTGAACCAAAAGAGTGGGAGCTGCCCTTCCTATCCAGCTTGCTCAAGGAGCTGAGCAGAAAGGACCAGCCATGGGATCATTTGATGGATTGGTTACATTGGAAGACAATGTTTGTAAGCTAGACTTGTAAATATTCCAGTTAGAATAGGGTAGGTAGGAAATCTCAATAAAGCTCAGTATGTGAGCACGTAGGTAGTTGTTTTAATTTCTGCAAAGTCCAGCAAGTCAGACAATCTAATCCTGGTTTGACTGTTTTCAATTTCTGTCTTAGAATGTAGAGAAGAAACCTGCTAGATAGTCTAATCCTAGCAGGTAGTAGTATAGGTAGAGAAACATATGAGGCCAACAGTCTAATCTGGCCTCATGGAGAAATAAGGGTAGATTTAGAATAGGTTTGTTTTCCACTTCAAAAATAAATGATGTAAAGGGTCTGCTAGCTCAAATGCACCCTAAAAGAAGAAAAAATGCTAGGACTGTAGTTTGGGTAGGTAGATTGGTTGGGAAAAAAATTTCTGCTGATTAATGTATCCAACACATTGTGGCAGCTGAAAATCAAAAAAAGAAAGGGATGTGCCAAGAAGCAGGAATCTGGCTTACTCCAAAGATCATTTCTGGTTTCTTGACTCCTTCAAGAAGAAGCCATTCCCATGTGGAGCCACTGTTAGCCCCCCTATGAAATTCTTGACAAGCAAGCTGGGGGCTAGTTTGTTTTGCAGCCTTCAAGGAATGCCTTTCCCCTGAAAACCCATCCTCCTTGAAGTCTCTTTGTGCTATGCCTAATACAGATCCCCTCTGATGATTCATTTCTCAAAGCCCCTCTGATTATAAATTTCTGCCCCATGTACCCCTGCAAACCCCCCTTTTTGTCCTTTCTTCTATTTTCCCAAATTCCCTTCGAACCTTCCTAAGTTATACCTTTACCCTCTTAAACCACTCCTACGCCCTTTGTTTGTGCCCAAACCCCCTTATTCCCCTATCGTTAGCCTTTGATGGCCCTAAAATGCATTAAAAATGTGCAAAAAATCATATATTTTGTATATTGGGCCCTAGCCCCCTTCGGCCATAGCCCCGCCCCCCGTTCCTCCATGAAACCTCGTGCCAGAACCACCCGCTAGCTCCAAAGGTGCCTTTTCCATATGTCCATCTGGCTCAGCCTCAGCCATCGATCTCAATTGATCGGATGATGGTCATTAAATCTTCAGCGTCCGCGTCATCCCCGTGTATTCCCTAGATTGTGCCATCGCCATCCATTTTCACGAAGATCTAACGGTCCACAGTTCTCCCGCCGGTGGTCCCCACCCATGCACTGTTCTAAACCTGCCGGTTTCCATCACACCGCTTATGCGCGGTAGGTGGTTTCTCTCCAATGCAAAGCGATTCCATACAGCTGCCGACACGTGTCTTCTGTACGATCCCAAAACCTCTGGCCCATCGCGCATTAACTTTCAACCACGGACGCGCAGCGATATTCATATCAGCCGTCAAATCTTGAGCGCCTCATCCAACGGTCGTAATTCGTCTAAGCTGCGCACTGCTTAACCCCCGTTCATTGCACCTACTGGCCCACCGTCTGTCGTCCTCCACCTTTGATCTCCACCATGATTGACGGTCCAGATCTGTTTGCCCTCTGTTGACCATCCCCTTGGTCCGTCCCGCCACGTGTGTCCACCATACACCCATTCATTCTATTGCATGTAACGCTCAAAGTCAGGTTTTTTAAGGTTATTTCGTTTAAAACATTTGCTGCTGCAGTTTTCCATCTTTCCCGTTTTCTGCTTCGCACTGCGTTCTTCCGCCACAGTCCATCGTTATTCCACCATGGCACCATCTGCACAATCATGCTCAGACATCCACATCATCTGCCACCATGCATTTTTTTCTTAATCGATTGTCGTTTTTGCAAGGTTATCAAAGTAAATGGTCGTCGTGATACAAAATCTCTGCTACAAGGACAAAGAGATCGAGGAAGATCATTTACAGGGGCAGAATTTATGAAAAATGACCCGGGAAGGTGAAGACATGGACGTTCATTAAAGAGAGTAGGGTTTAAACTCTGCAAACGCTCTCCGGCGCCATTAAAGCTTAGAATGCATGAACAAAGACAACACAGGAACAACAAAAAGCTCGAGGCAAGAAATAGAAGACTTTTGAACTTCTTCAGGGATTTTTTAGAAGGCAAAGGTACAAAGTTGAAGACCTTGTCGATCACTCAAACGGTCCAATGCACAGAGATATAATGTTATCAAGGTTTCCATATCAGCAGAGCGTTCTTCAATGAAAGGACATGGTACACATCATTGTTTCAGTCTACATTGTGCCAAAGTAAAGATTTACGCCCTTTCAGCAGTCCTACACCATCAAAATAATTTGTTACACGGTATGGAGACCCTAGCATCATTATTTCACCATTTTTGTTCAGTCACAGAGAATGGCAGTAGTGTCGTAGCCAGAATGCTAGAAGTAAATGCATAGATTTAAAGCAGAATGGGTTGCGGCCTTTCCTCCTCTTCTGAGCGTTAATTCTTCATTTAATTGTTCACCTACCTCTTCTGCTCTGTTTTCTCATATAAGAATCCACAAGAACATATTGTAAGGGTTGTTTTTCAGTTGTTGGGAATTTCCTATTAGAGGGATTCAGTTTCACTGTTAGAACAGTCTTGCGCGGGAGTTACAAAGTAGTTTGTATGTAATAGGCTGGGAGGAGAAAGTTTGGATTGTAACAGCCATTGAGCTATATTGTACATGACTGGTTTTGCATCAATTAATCAAAGCACATTTCACAGGAACCTGGTCTATTACTATTGGTGATGTTTTTCCTAACTCTGTTTATTACATTTTCATATTGTTTCATGTTCTGCTGGTAGGCAACAGAAGTATAACATAGGATTCACCCTTGTTAGGTGCCCTATGTTCTTGCTCTCCCTACCTTTTAATGTTTTTTGCTTTATGTGCTATTTGAGAATTTTCTTCAGTCGATTTAACCAGTGTAGTGGATGATATTGCCTATTCTTTGATGTATGAATTAGATGAAGCTGTTCTTAGATGTTCTTGTGGGGTTTAAGTTGGAAGATTTGGGAACACTGGGGATTAGAGTTAGCCCTGTCCACTAGGATCTTTGTCTGACCAGTTGACCCTGCTAATATCTCTTTGTTAAACTTATCTTTGTTTTCCTTTGGAACATGCTAAAGTTGACTTCGAGTTAAATGACCTCTGGTCCGATCTATAAGCTTCCCCTTTGTCCTTCTTTGAGAGTTGCCTTTGAGTATGTCCAAGTAGGTCTGGAGTTAAATGACCTCTGACCCGATCTATAGACAGAAATTGGGCTGCTTTCCTTCTTTCACCTTCTCTCTTTAATGTTCCATTCCATCATCTATCTAAAAGATCCTTTAGTATAGATGACTTTCCCTCTGAAAGCCTTGGCTAGTTGTTGCAAGTAATTTTCCTTTCATGACTCCATAGCCCAATGGATGGTACTTTCTTGACCTATCCTCTTTGCTGAAACATCCTGCTGCCTTGTTCCTTTTCTCCCATTACCTTCTCATTCTATGATCCCATGACCAACCCAACAACCAACCAACCAAATTATTTTAAACCCCCCTTTGTGCTTCATACCTAGCCTAATATCTCAATTTGAGCTTTCAAAGATATACCATTCTTTGCTTTATTGGAGAGATCCCTCTCCGGGTCCAGGAGGGATAGATCCTAGGGCCCCAAAGTGGTTCTGATGTTGTCTCATCTTTTGGTCTTGCAAATCTAGCCAAAACATGGGAACCCCAACATTATGGAACTCGCACCACTTTCCCGTGTCCTTCTTCAGCTTCACAGTGTTGTTATTTTCTTGCGTATTTGGCAGGCTGTCTTGGGATGCCATGCCTTATCTTTGTCCTTTGTTCTATGGTTTAGGGCCACCTTTCTCTTGCTTTTGATTCGCATATCCAAAGTCTCGCTTCTTTTGTTTGAATTTCTTCTCAATCTTGGTAACATACCAATATGTCGTACCAAGCGAGGAGATATCGAGGAACTGCATTTCCTCCTGAATGTATCTGTGCAGATAATTGCAGTACTTCAGCACCAAATATTTCTTTTAATCTTTGATACCTAACTTTGTTTGTAGGGTAAGGAACAGATTCGTCATCTCATGAACATCTTGATCCCTTTGCTACCGCAGTGTAGTCCATTATATGTACTTGTCCTCATATCTCCCCACGGGATAATATTGTTCCTTGATGGTGTCTCGAAAATAA
Organism: Pinus albicaulis; assembly: GCA_034641835.2. NCBI lineage: Eukaryota > Viridiplantae > Streptophyta > Pinopsida > Pinales > Pinaceae > Pinus > Pinus albicaulis. Next base: position 702,176,739 of record CM076577.1, read on the forward strand.
TTCCAAGTGGGTATGACCAAGAACAGAGAGGGTTCCCCCTCATCCTTTTTCTCGCAGTAGGTTTCCCACCAGTCTTGGACATGGGGGCGACTTTGAGCAGTGAAAAAATAATCTTCTTCTGATCAGATAAGTCATGAACCAAGAAATATCCTTCTAATATATTCAACCATCTATATACAGTGTCTGCTTCTATTTGGCCATCAAATATGGGAATGTTAAAGTTTACTTGTACCTTAAAATGGGTTACGCCTCCAGAGTGGTTGCTAGATGCAGATGTGCCACCAATGGGTAGTCGTTGCAGGATCGGGGTGAAGTTATCCATCATCGCGTTCCTTTTTTTATCAAGGGCCTCCTCGAGCAATATTTTGATAGGATCTCCTACTCCCTCATCTTTCTTTTGGGGTGGCCATTGGGTTTTGCGAGGCTGATCTTGCAAAGTTTCAACCAGATCAAACCCTAACTCCTTATACCCCGAACGCATCGGGGACATGCAAAGAAGGATAGAGAAAGAGAAGACCTCTCTGATACCACTAATCCGAATTTATGCAGGAACACAATAGAATAAAAATATAACCATAAATACAAATATGCAACATAAATAACACTTCATTTCATTAATATCAAATAACTAAAATTTGTTTATAGACAAAATGGAAATGAACTAGCTAGGGCGCTGCTAGCTTATCTCTGAGAAGAGATGCGGTGGCTACCGACCTCTGAAATCTATGTTACAATGAGGATCAAAGGCCTATATATTATTGAGAAACAATGGAAAACCCTAAATTTCCAAAAACCTAACCCTAGGAGATGAAATGCCATAATATGGGCCTCGTCGGGGTAAAATGGTACATCAATTTCCTGGGGTCGTAACTTAGGCATACTATCTCCGTTTGATGCACATGATACATCGTTAGAAATATCTATCCAAGGAATACAACCTATGATATTGAAAATTAAGTCCAGAAAGGACTGATATTCGTCGGATGTTTGATGCCCAAAAAACGTCATTTAGGGCCTCAAAATGGATCCGGAAGTTCAGGACCCGAAAAAATGCCAAAAATAGTCAATTGTGCTACAATTAAGGAAACTGAAAAATTGAAAGAAACAGGTCACGGTGGTTAAGGGTTGTTTTGGCGGGTTATAGGGTCTAGATTTTGAAGTTGGACTTTGATACCATGTGTAAGGGCTCATTATGGGATCATCCAATTTGGTTAAAGTTTCCTAATAAATTTCACAACATAAGAAAAACAAGTTTGCAACTCAATATATAATTTGTTACAACATATCAAAGCATATCAAAACATGTAAAAGTAATTTTAATTCATGGTCATTTTACTTGATGTTAAAATAAAACTATTGCAAATATGTGGACCACTTCTGATGGCGATCGTTCTGAAACTTCCCTTGTGTCTGTATGAACTGCAGGGGTCAGTGGTCTGTGTGGATGATCGTTTCCTTCCCCAAAATGTAATGCTTCCATTGTTGGAAAGCCTACACAATGTAATACATATCTTTGTCATATGTGGGATACTTTCAGACTGTGTCAGACAATGTCTCACTGTGATATGCAACTGGATCTCCTTTTTGAGTAAAAAATGACACAATAGCATAGTCAAAGGCATCTGTCTCGATCTCAAATGGTTGTTGCAAGTCTGATAATGTGAGCACTAGGGCACATCATAGGTGATATTTCAATTATACGAACGTCTTCTATTGATATTCCAACCAAAATAATTTTATTTCACTCCTCCCTTGGTGACTTAACTCAAGGGCAAAGTGATATGAGAGAATCCCAACACGAACCTACGGTAGAAATTAGCAAGACCCAGAAAGCTACGAAGCTCTGTTAGAGTGGTTGGGGCTGGCCAATCCCAGACGAGTTGGATCTTGGTTGGATCCACATGCAGCCTCCGCTCATCAATAATGTATCCCAGATATTGAACCTTGGTCATGCCAAAAGTGCACTTCTCCAAATTGGCACACAACTTATGTTTCCGCAGTGTTTGGAGGACCTGTCAGATGTGGTGGAGGTGCTCTCCCCAAGTCTGGTTGAAGATCAGGATGTCATCCAAGTACACTTCTACAAATGAGTTGGTGAATGGCTGAAAGATGTCGTCTATTAGCCTCATGAAGGTTACAAGAGAATTTTTCAACCTGAAAGGCATGACCAACCATTCGAAAAGGCCATCCTTGGCTTTGAAGGCAGTCTTCCATACATCGAACAGTTCGATTGGTACTTGGTGATACCTGGACTTTAAGTCGATCTTGATGAAATATTTTTCCCCTTTGATTTGGTCCAGAAGGTCATCAATCCATGGGATCAGGTACCTATTCCAGATAGTTATCTTGTTCAGTGCCCGATAATCAATACAGAGTCTCCAAGTACCATCCTTCTTCTGCACCAACACGATCGATCTCCCACAGGGTGATGAACTTGGCTGGATGTGACCTTTCTACAGCAGATCCTGAATTTGCCTCTTGATTTCATCATTCTCCATAATAGAGCGCCGATAGACAGGTCCATTGGGCAGCGGCACATCTGGTGTCAAATCGATGGTGTGCCTAACTTGACAGTGGAAAGGCACCTGTACGGGTGAGGTGAAGATGTCCTGGTACTCCTCCACGACCTTTTCCATTTTTTTTTGCCAGGAAAAGGAGCCCTGTCTGGAAGTCGTGGCCATAGTCTTCTTCTTTCCTTGAGGGAAGATCATTAGGAAAACAAATTTCCTGATTTTGGAAATGATCTTGCTGCCTTGTTTTGCAGTAACCAAAGAGATAGTGGCAAGCGGTGGTACCTCTAGTATCTTGTACAAATTTTTTCTCAAAGTAATAATAAAAACATGAGGTCGAGAATCATACACAACATGTCGCTTCCACAAGTATGGTTGGCCTAATAATACATCAAAAACATCAAGAGGAGCAATGTCACATAATACCTCATCGGTGAAGGGCTTGATGTTGTAGGGAATCCGACACTGCTAGCTAGTGTCGAGATCCCATCCTTGGTGAAGCCACCCAATGGTGTACAGCTGTGGGCATGTTGTGGTCAACAAGCCCAACTGCTTCACAACCTATGATGAAATGAGGTTCTTTTGGCACTCACTATCGTCAATGAAATATAGCGGGGAACCCTTTACCCACATCTGGAAGTGGAAGATACGCTCCTCCTCTAGATCTTCCGGTTCTTCCCTCTGTCATTCCCCTTCTCGTGTTCTGATTCAAAAGCCTTCATCTCATCCACTAGCGATTTCTTTGCCAGACACTCACTTATTTTGTGAGTGGAGCTCTTATGGAACTCACACCACATTCCCGTGTCCTTCTTCAGCTTCAAGGTGTTGTTATTTTCTTGCGTCTTTGGTAGGTTGTCTTGGGATTCCATGCCTTGGCTTTTTCCTTTGTTCTACGTTTTTGGGTCACCTTTATCTTGCTTTTAATTCACAGATCCAAAGTCTCGCTTCTTCTGTTTGAATTTCTTCTCAATCTTGGCAGCATAATGGTATGTCGTACCAAGCGAGGAGATATCAAGGAACTCCATTTCCTCTTGAATGTATCTATGCAGATAACTGCAGTACTTTAACACCAAATGTTTCTCTGAATATTTGATACCCAACTTTGTTTGTAGGGTAAGGAACATATTCATCATCTCATGCACATCTTGATCCCTTTGCTACCGCAGCATAGTCCATTGTATGTACTTGTCCTCATATCTCACCACGGGATAATATTGTTCCTTGATAATGTCTCGGAAATAATTCCAAGTGGTTACAACCAATAATAGAGAGGGTTCCCCCTCGTCCTTTTTCTCACAGTAGGTTTCCCACTAGTCCTTGACATGGGGGTGACTTTGATTAGTGAAAAAATAATCTTCTCCCCATTGGAAAATTCATGAGCCAAGAAATATCCTTCTAATATATTCAACCATCTATATACGATGTCTGCATATATTTGGCCATCAAATATGGGAATTTCAAAGTTTAATTGTACCTTAAAATGGGTTATGCCTCCAGAGTGGTTGAAGGATGCAGATGCACCGCCAGTGGGCAGTCGTTGAAGGATCTGGGCGAAGTTATCCATCATCGCGTTCCTTTTTTTATGAAGGGCCTCCTCGAGCAATATTTTGATAGGATATCCTACTCCCTCATCTTTTTTTTCATCCCCCATGGGCGGCCGTCGGGGTTTGCGAGGCTAACCTTGCAAAGGTTCAACCATATCGAGCCCTAACTCCTTATACCCCGACCTCGTCGAGGACACGCAAATAAGGATCGAGAAAGAAAAGACCTATCTGATACCACTGATCCAAATTTATGCAGGAACACAAAATAATACAAATATAACTATAAATAAAAATATGCAGCAGAAATAACACTTCATTTCATTAATATCAAATAACTAAAATTTGTTTACAGACAGAATGGAAATAAACTAGCTAGGGCACTGCTAGCTTACCTATGAGAAGAGATGTGGTGGCCACCGACCTCTGAACTCTGTGTTACAATGAGGATCAAAGGCCTATATATTATTGAGAAACAATGGAAAACCTTAAACATCCAAAACCATAACCCTAGGAGATGAAATGCCATAATATGGGCCTCGCTAGGGTTAAATGGTATATCAATTTCCCGGGGTCGTAACTTAGGAATACTATCTCTGTTTGATGCACATGATACATCGTTAGAAATATCTATCCGAGGAATAAAACTAATGACATTGAATGTTAAGTTTGGAATGGACTCATATTCGTCGGATGTTTTATGCCCAAAAAACGTCATTTAGGGCCTCAAAACGGATCCAAAAGTTCAAGACCCGAAAAAATACCAAAAATAGTCAATTGTGCTACAATTAAGGAAACTGAAAATTTGAAAGAAACAGTGGCGGGGGTCCAATTGGAATAGGCAGGTGGCCACCAATATCAACCCGGATCAGATATGATGGAAATTTTAGCCAATATCCTTTGACGACTGCTAAGAGTGGCCAAGGCACTTTAAACAAGTATTCATTTTGGAGGTGCAAAAACCTTCAAGGTATAAGTTAATTTTGGTATCCCCTAATTGAAACGACAAATTGATGCAGATTATTTGGATAAATGGTTCAAAATATTAGAGGGATATTAATCTATCTAAATATTTTTTGGTAATGATGAGACCACATTAAAGCCATTAAAAGTTGTTCCCCATTTCAAATATTGGTGGGAATGTTAATAGGAGAGACACAATGAAGATGAGTCTAGGATGTTCAATGTAGGACCCACTTGTGTCACTTTTGTTGATTCCCTTGAGGAATTCTACTTTATAGGGAAAAATTATGACTAATACATTATATTGACAACTTTGCAACATGAGAGAGACGAAACAATGTCAAAGTACACAAATAATTTCCATACCTTGTGCTCAAAGCTAGGTATCAATGCCTTTGAGTGGAACCCAGTCTTGAAGTATTGTAGTGGCCTAAATTATATCTAAATAGTGATGGATTTCCAAGACACCTCCCCACTAAGATAATTTTATCGATATTATATGAAAATTGAGTAGAAATCGAAGTAGTGAAATAAGAAGGATTTTGGGTTTGCAAATCTGCTGCAATAAAAGTCTAGAAAAGGTGGACCTAACTCATAGAATAAGGGATAGAGAAAGGAAAGTGAACCTTAATAGAACAATCCCAAGTTTCAAGTGAAAAGGGTAATGGGAAGTCAAAAAGGAACATTACAAAGTGGTGTGAGATCCAAAAAATCCATTGGCACAAAATTATTGAATTTTACTCAAAATGTTGTTAGTGGATCTAAAGAAAAGGAAGTATAATATTGCTCTGATTCTAATTTAGAATAAGATAAAGGAAGAAATATCATCAATTCAAAACCAAGTGCTACCATCATGACCATAAATATCCAACTATAAGAGACAAAGGAGCTTGAAGAGGGGAAGTTCCTCTTCCATTCACATATGTGGGTGAAGGGGATCCCACTTGACTTCATTTTTTATAGTGGGAGAGAAAATAACCTAATATCATGATATTTCATCAAGAGATTTAATTTGTCGAGAATACTACACCCCCAACCATATATCGTTGGTTCTTTTAGCCATGGAAAAGAAAATTTGTGACATCCAACAATGTCACATGTCCTATGGAATCAAGCCCTTAAAAGATGAGGTATCGTGTGATGTTTCTCCACTTGAAGTTTTGATGTTAAGGAAAATATTATATGTGCAAACATAATTTTGTTTATGAGTCTTATCCATTACTGTCATAGATACTATCAAAATTCATCTCTATATTATACCAAAGGTAGTCCCAACTACTGCAATTTCATTGATCTTAATAAAAAAATGCAAAATGGTAATCTCTTATACTAAATTTTTTTGTCTCTCCATGGTTTGTTCAATGTAGCCATCACAACCTTACATGAGGCCTATATACCCCAAAAAATCAAGCGAAAATCCACCCCCAAACTGATGGCCAAACAAAGGTTGTCAAAAGGATGATCATGAAAATTTTGTGCATGTACAACTCGAAGCATCCAAGCACATTGGATGAAATCCTCCCTTATGTACAAAAAAACTACAATAGAGATCCCCATAGCTAAACTGGCCACAATCCCTTTTAGGTGGGGTTGGGATTCCAACCATTGTGTCCCATTTTTGTGGCCATACCATTTGTAGCTACTAAAGCAGATTCGACTCATGTCCAGTCCGAAGTTGACAGCGATAACAACTTCATTGAGAGAATTCAACACATCCACCAACAATTCCATGACATATTGGATAGAGCCAATGCTAAGTACAAGTAGTGTCATGATCAACATTGTGTGCCACACAAGTTCCAGGTGGGTGACAAAGTTTGGTTACATTTATAGAAGGAGCACCTCGCTAGGCCCCACCGCAAGCTTTTCTCACTCTAATATGGGCCTTACACCATCACCAAAGTTGTAGGAGACAATGATTTTGAGCTTATCATTCCACTATTCATTTTCTTGCACCTAGTGTTCAATGTGGACACATTTTTCCATACTTTCCACCATTACTGGACACATAAGACATTGCATAACAACTCAAACCAATAGAGCTAAAATTAGACTGCATGGAACACTAAAAAAATAGTTGTATCATGGACATGAAGTTCAAAAACACTCACCAATAGAAGCTCTAACCATATCAGGTTTTCAAGGCTAGCCTTGCACCAAGGCAAGTGGCTCACCAGGGACCAAGTTCACTAAAATATTTCCCATCTCATGGAGGAACTCAACACAATGGGGACCATTGCTTCCTAAGGTGGGATTACTAATCGAGGTGGATATTGGTGGCCACCTGCTTATTCCAATTGGACCCCCACCATTTTTCTTTAAGTTTCCTTAATTATAGCACACTTTTAGTTTCCTTAATTGTAGCACAATTTACTATTTTTGGCATTTTTTTCAGGTCTTGAACTTCCAGAGTCGTTTTAGGCCCTATAAGATGTTTTTTTTTCTTTAAAGTTGGAAAATATGAGTCTTTGACCCCGTCAAACGGAGATCGTATGCCAAAGTTACGACCATGGGAAGTTGATGTACTAATTTACCCCAACAGGGCCCATAGTTTTGGCGCTTCATCTCCTAGGGTTAGGTTTCTGGATGTTTAGGGTTTTTTATTGTTTCTAAATAATAAATAGGCCTTCAATCCTCATTTTAACACAATTTAGAGGCATATAGCCACCACATCTCTTCCCATAAATAAGCTACCATCGCTCGAGCTATTTTACTTCCATTATGTATGTATGCATATCTTAGTTCTTTCATATTAATGAAATGAAGTGTTATTTCTACTGCCTCTCTATATTTATGGTTATATCAGTATACTGTTGCATTGTTGTTTAAGTCCAGATCACATACATTGGCATAAAATCACACAAAATTTTGTCTTTGTAGTTGCACACCTGCAACCCCACTTCACATTTCTCTTTTTAGTTGATGCCATTGTTGAAGCCAATTTGTATCTTGTAGGGTGTCAGGTGGTTGACTTTATTCAAATTCAATTTTTCTTCCACTGCCATGGAAACTAGGTTATCTATGCTACTGAAATAAATAACCACAACGCAACACTCCCTTTAACTTTACAAATAGTCCTAAATAATTTTTTCCTCTGAGCTAGCTCAATAACTTATTTCTTAGTCTTCAACAATACCTTCATCAACAATTGGGAATTCCCTGTCTTGGGAACATTCTTTTCTTATTTTACCTTCACCTTTCCTTCTTATATTTTGGCAACAAAATCATTTCCTTGATTTGTACCTTCATTCTCTGGGCACTCAAACGATCGATGTACCATATTTCCGCAACTATAACATTTAAACTTTGTTCATATATCTCTACTTCTTTGTATGCAATAACATCTTCTACCCCTAGAGTCACCTTCTGATTGTCCCTATTGACTTGAGCTAATAGCTCTATCTCTGTGTTTTGTATGTCTTCCTCTGCCAGAATGTTGTCCTCTTCCTTTGACAAAACTCTTTCCTCAGCTTTCAAAGTAAGCTAGTCTGCTTCTTTTATAGTTTTAGGAGACAATATGCTTATTTCATCTTGAATGTCCAACATAAGACTATTTATTTATTTGGCTATGTTTTTTGCAGTATATCCTACTTAACCTGCCCTTATATACACCTTATAAAACTCCTATGTGTATTCCCTTACATACATTAATCTTTTTCTAAGATTATTTATTTGTATAAAAAAAGAGATTTGGTAGTCTTCAGGTAGAAACTTACCTCTAAGTTTTGAAACCATTATGTCCCAACTCTTAACCTTCTACTTTAATTTCTTTTCATCATCCATCTCTTCATAATAAAAAATGTATCCATATCATTAATCCAATTTGTAAGTTCTTTAGGGTTCAAATTTCCATTTTAGGTTGAGACTTCAGGCCTGGGCTTTGATTTAGATCACATAACTTCTCTCAACATTCTGATTCAATTGGTTCTTCTATTTCTTCTTCTTATTCTGGAGACTCTTCCTCTGGCTCACTCACATATCTAGCTTCAATATCTCTGTCGGCTAGCTTTCATGGCATCTAGTCTTTCCTCCAATTGTTACATGGATTCCATTACTTCAACATTAGCTACAAACCTTCTTCCTCTTTGACCTTATCTTCCACAAACTATATGAACCATGACCCTTTTTCCTGAAAGTTTAAAGTGGGATCTGCTCTGATACGAGAAATGATGCAAGAAAAAACTCCTTTTTGTTGTGTGTGTGCGCCCTAGTTCTGGTTGGAATGGTTATATAAATTCATGATAACTCTAAAACCCAATTGAAGGCACTAAGTCCAAAACCAAAAATAAAAAATTTAAGCCCCAATTGTATGTTGGGACTAATCGTAGGTGGAAATAGTGCATATAAAGGTTATGTCCAAGTCCCACTCTAAAGGTGATAATATATCTTGAATGAGTGTTTTACCTCGTGACCTCCTCTCCTCTCTAATACTTGACACCTCCCGAGATCCAAAGATCAAGATTGGGATGACAATTGACAATGATTTTCTCTATCTCTTTCTTGCATTAATTGACAGATCTCGCTCCTCTCTCCTTAATGATATTTTTCCTTCCATAATTTGCGCACCCTTCCAAGGTCTCGCGACCGACCAACATGGAAGTTGATGGGAAAAGGCGGTGATGCCTTCGTTAATTAACATATCACCAGAAGGATGTGGTATTATCCTATGAGGGGGGAGTTTCCCGTACTTTAAGAAATGCACAATAGTCAAAGGGCCAAGACCAAGGCATAAGCGATAGAAAAAATGATTCTCTAATTGATCCTATACAGGTTTACACACGTTGTAACCACATAGATAACTTGAAGGCCCAAGAATTGAATAAGGTGGAAAAGGGTTACTCTCTCTTCCATTGGTTCACATAGAGACTCCAAATGCCTCGAACTCGATTACGCCAAGGAACTACAAGGAATGTTATAACCAATAAACACATATATAAATTTATGCACTTTTAACAAATATTAGAGGAACATTTTTACATGGATTATGAGATTTATACTAAAACATCAATTTCTGCAAGTTTTCCAAGCACATGAAATCCAACTTTCCATTAACTCAAATTTTGAGTTAAACACATTTTCAGGTTCATCTAGATCCACAGAGATGATATCAAATGAGCCTATTTGGGATTAAATAATCTTTTGAGCCTTATTAGGCTAAATTAACAATTTAATAAAAATAAGGAATTACATGGAAATTTCAAACTTATTCATCTTACTCTAATAAAACTAATATTCCTTTGGTAAAAATTTCTTTGACCTTATCAAGGTCAATTATTATTTTTTGATAAATTCCCCTTCATCAGATATATTCAACAAACAACTTGTAAATTTCGTTAGTCTCTTTGGAAGGAGTTGAATAAAACAATTTTTTATCTATCAACTTTGTCTTCCCTATATATCGAAATGACTAATTGGGGACACTACAACATTGTCTCCTCTGAGAATAACAATGGTATAGTCAATTAGTGCCAAAAATTAAGTTGCGTTGATTTACAGATTTTAAGAAAACTTTGTGAACCATCAAGCATGGATCTAAGAAGAAGTAGTGGTCAGATTTTATATTTTGAGGAAGGGATTTGATAAGTTCCACATACATAATTAATGTTTGCAATAACTTTCAAAATTAAGTATAATATCACACATTCTTTGTCGTCTAGTGAAAAAGTTACAATCATATATGAACCTATACATAAATTATGTAAGACAATACAAATTTAAGACAAAGTAACCTTTTCATTATTCTAACAACATAACAATATTGTTTATTTAATCCTACATAATACAAGAAAACATTATAACTATATAACATAACAAATTGTTAATTTCTAATAATTTCTAAAGAAAAAATATTGACATACATCCTCACTTAAAAGAATCTTTGGACAAGACCAAATTAGATGTGCGTTGGTAGATACAAGATAAAAATGGAGATGTTACATAAAGTGGGCTTTCAGCTAAATGCATTTAAACATGAAACTACCAGCTAAATGCATTTAAACATGCAACTACTAGATGAGTTATTTAATTAAATAATTCGAAATATGCACATGATATGCAATGATGATATTAAAATTTTCATGCTCAATATAGTGTTGGCATATAACATTTTAAAAAAGATTAAGAAGGAAAAAAATGCAATATCAACTATAAACTAGCATTTACACCAAAAGGTACAAAGACATGTCGATAGAAGTGTAGATGAATGTAAGGTGACAATAAGGTAGCATTGTAGGAAATGAGGATGTGGACATGGAAGGAAAGAGGAATCAAGAGGCTAAATTATTCGTAAAGTAAATTTTTGGAAGTGGGTAAAAGTGCATTATAGAATCTGCAATAAATTAGATTTATATAACCAAATTCATAACTAAACTAAAGAAATACTTGAGAAGACATCATTATGATATTCTACCATATTGTCTTAACAACATCATGGATATTATTATGAAAAGTTGTTTGGGTGGGGGAGAAAAAAACAATTGAGAAACATGCATTTCATGGGGTGCTCAAAAGCCTAAATAGATTGAAATAATTATTCTCCCTCTGCTGCAATTTAAGGAATCCCTGAGTATTTTTATCATGATGTTTTTGGATGGGAAATAAGTACTTAATTGATATAAGATAAGTAATTGGAAATATTTTTAATATAAAGTCTAGTGAATGATTCATTTAACATACTGCATCATTCAACTTCATGTACTTGATAGTAGTTTAAGATTGAAATTCGGATGACATGGGAAGTTGAACGATACAAGAAGCCCACTTATAAAATGGTCTCAAATAATATAGTGTTGAAGAAAAGGTGTGATACTTACTAGTTCTTCAAAAAATATCGTTTAAGTTTCTTTGTGTTTCAATCCCAATGTCTATCTTGATCTTTACATCTCCATTTAATGATTAGGGGTTAAGGTTGGGGATTTTTTAAAATAATAATTGTAATTTTTTGTGTTTTATTCATGGATTAACTTCATGACAATATAAATTATGAGTTGAAATTAAATAAAAATACAACATATTCTATTATTTTTCTCAATTTTTAAGTAATTTAAGAAATATTAGCATAGCATATGGATAGATGAACTTATATCTACTTCAAAGGAATATAAAATGAAATATTTTTACCATTATTGAAAATGAGTAATGACATGAGTAGCAACTTTCCTCCTAATATGAACAATCTCACTTGTTAAAATGCACCTTATTCTTTTAAATAAAAATAGACTTCTAAATTTTGAAACACTAAAAAATCCACAAAACTTTTTATTTATTTATTTATAGATGAAGAGCTAAACTCAGACTTTTATACTTTTATACTATTAACCCCTAATGAGTATTTCTTCTTCTTCTTCTTCTTCTTCTTATTGCACTTTTATACTATTAACCCCTATCCGTGTTTTCCAACCATATTTGCTAATGTGATTGTGCATTTGATTGACATACTTCTATAAGACTAAGAAATTGTATCATGGAAATTCCTTCAAAACCTAACTCATGAGATTATTTTGTAAGTTTATGTGGCAATTAAGAAGGTTTAGATACTATTTTAAAATAAATACACATTTTAAGAATGTCCTAAAATGTCTTCTTAATTTACAATTTTTCTCAATTTAAAATATACATTTTTAAATTGATTCTAATAATAAACCACATCTTCATCCTCATAATGGACCACATCATTGTGATTAATCTAAAAAATTTATACATTTGGATTAATACATTATCATTGTGAATCACAAAAGCTTGAAGTCAAAGATAATATACATTTTATTTATGTATAAGAAATAACTAAAAAGATAAATGCTCTATGATATGGTATTATGAAATCATAAGAAAAATGTTATAAAATAATTATATTTATATATTTTTAATCTGTTTGATTTACTTAAGTTTAAAATGAAACTTATTTAAAAAGCCATCTTTAATTATCCATTTTTCTACCCATTTCATCCTCTCAAGTTATATATATATATATATATAATTTATTTTTATTACTAATTTAAAAAATGTTATTTTTAAATTCTCATTTCTTTTAATAAAAAAATTATATTAGCAAGCTATACCTATTATTATCATTATTATATTAAATCTTATAAAGAAGTGAGAAACTTTATAATTTTTATTACATATTTTTCTACACAAAAATTCTATTTATGATTAAAGTTAAACTCATAACTTTTATATTTACAAACTTCTAATTTGGAAGCATTAAATATTAAGACTTTTTTGACAAATAGTTTAAGTTCTTTAAACATAACTATACTATGACCTTCACATCATAGAACGACTTAACAGTACACCACATCCATCATTATCTCCTCTATTCCATATGAGCTTAAATATGAAGATATTATTTCTATTTCTATAATTACCTTTTTAGCATTTTTTTTATCTCTTTTATTTAAAATTAACCACAAAACAATTTCATAACATTATTTTATTATTATTAATTATTAATAATAATGATATAATAAATATTTCATTTAAGTCACACTTTATTAATTATAGCATAACCATTTTATATGAACGAGAAATATAATGTCCATTCATATTAATTCCTACTTTTTCTACTTTTACATTAAAAAATTCACTACTTTATTTCCCATTTATATTGACTTATTTAGCGTTGTTAAATAACACAACACAAAAGTTACACAAAGAATTCTTTGTGTAACTGCCAAAATCTCCATTCTGACATGGTGAAGCTCAATGAAATTTGATTTATAATACTCCCATTTATAAACATTTTATAATGGCTAACCAATATTATATGCCTAAGCACTTTAACATCAATATTACCTTAAGTTTGAAAAACGAATCACTCGAGGTTCAAGTAATAATAATTTGTTGCTTTGCATAAACTATTTGCAGAACAATAATTCATGTGCGTATTCGTTGACTTATGCCATGAATATTAATCTTAATCTGGAAAACTATAGTTGCTCCGAGAGGAATAAGTTCTCAAACAATTAACTTTTCGTTGAGTTGAACATATGCGTATTGGAGGAGTATTTCATAATTAAGGTTGAGACTGAATATCAATAAATGGTATATCAATCACAACTTGGGGAATGGCATTTCAAGATTTTTTCTTCTTCTTTCTTATTTAGAATGTATTACGTATTATGTTCTTATTAGGGAAATTACCTCCATTGTATATTATAAAATATTTTGAAAATTTTGATGCCAAGAAAAAAAATGCTTTTATGGTTGGCTTCTATTTCTTAGATTTCCAAAATATTACCAAATTTATGATGGAAATAAAATGGTCATTTCCAAGTTTAAATAAATTGCAGTTCTCTGCGTTTTAATTAACATTTAGTCTTATTCATTGTTGTAACTTCAACATTTTGATTAAAAAAGTTCCTAAGGGATTAATTTGAGTAATTTCTTGATTTCTATATTTTGATGAAGGTTTTTAATATTTTATTTCTATGGTTGTGGTTTTAACATTAGTTATTGGTATATGTTTTCTAAAAATTATATTGTAATTACATATGATTTAAAAAAAAATTATTGCAATTTTAGAGAAAAAGCAAGTTTATTGTAATTTATTTAAAAATATTTTATTTGAACTTGAAAAGACATTATTTGAGATTTTTGTTAAATTTTAGAATAAGTAAGGTTTCGACTGGTAAATCAAACATTGTGAACTATATAATCGTTGGCATTGTTATTGTAAGTATAAGGTAAAGTAGTTGTTGTTGCAGCTCTGCAGTGTTGTATTGAAAATATGAAAATGATGCTTGTTTTATCTACACAATACAAAAGTAAGTGTAAGGTAAAGTAGTTGTTGTTGCAGCTCTGTAGTGTCATATTGAACAGATGAAAATGATGCTTGTTTTATCAACACAATACATAAAACTTTCTTGTATTTAATCATTCAAAGAAATTACAAGTTTTCCTTTGCTCTTTCATCACACTTGTCAATAGAGCATAAGAATAAATTGTGAACCTTAGCCTTAGGATTTTTGATTGGAGAACCACCAGTCATCGACCTCTTTATTGAATTTCCCATAAATATCTTTCTTGTAAAATTGCATGGACCTACACACTAAAACAACTACAGTGGTTAAACCAACAATGCTAATTGTTTCCATTATGAAAATGTTATCTCAAAGCATGATATCTCATTTGATGCACCTGGAACATCTGTTGATCCAATTGAAATATTAAAAATTATTTCCCAATTAAGTATCATTCGAATTCCTGTACAATATTTTTAATATACTAGGACATTTGACTTCCTACCTTATATTTTTAATATACTGTAACATTCGTATTCTTGTACTTGAGATTAACATAGAAAAATATCATGCAGCATTCGAATTCCTATACTTGAGATTGGCATAGAATCCTCAACAGTGTTGCCCTATGAGATAATTACAATTTAATTAATTAAGCCAAAGCATCTAAAATGTTTTTTGTTTTAAAAGGAGTTTTTGAATGACCAATGTATTGAGAAAATAACAGACATATGTTTTAAACTTTGATAGTATTGAGTATCAAGAAAAAGGTTTTTCTTTACTTCAAAACAATGATTTGATTTTTCATATGAGAAGGGAGAAAATGTAAGAAAATATGATATACTGAATATTCAAATTGAATCCTTAGTTTATCATAAGTAAGAAAGGTTGAAAAAAAATGTTTACAGCTTAACAAAAAATATATAACCTTATGAGTATTACTAACAATTAATTGATATAAAAGGAATTATACTGACAAATAGTCTAATAAATCAATCTCTACAATATATTATAACTTCCGAGGATTTAAGGTAGACTCAAACTCAATTTTAAGTTACCTACTTATCTCCATAACACTTAAATATACGCAAAAAAAAGAAAGAAATATATACTGGAAAAACTTACAAGGAGACAAATTGTTTGAAACAAATCCAGAATCCTTTTTTTCATCATCAATGACCTTAGCTCATACAATTCTGCTTTACAAGTGCTCATACAAGGGTAAAACCCTTAATAACTCAAATGGAGAGTTATTTATATTAAATTATATCTATTAGAAGCATATGAACAAATTACAAAAATAGTATAAAAAATATAGGAATACAAAAGCTGCTAAGTCGAGATGTCATTGTCTTCAAGGAAGTGGTTAATGATGTGGCCCCAAAATCTGTTTCTTTGCTGGCATGTTGTTGGAGATTAAATTACTTGATAGTTTCACATAAGTGATCCCATCTTTCTTGACTTGGTATATCAAGATTAATCAATCTCCTGAAAACTTCATCCACTTCAGTATATCTTTCAAAAGTAGGCTTATCGAAAAACATATGTTTAATTTCATGTTTGATTATTAAATCAAACTCTAAAGCCTCCAGAAAAGACTTTGATGTAATATAACCTTTAATTCCTACAAATTTGGCTTTATCAATTGCAATTGTATAAAGTTTCTTGCAGTACTCCTCCAAACTGATTAACTTGTAATTTGGTGTTAATAATCCTAGCAATCCTCTTTGATTCACCAGGTTGAACTTGACGTGAAATCTTTGGACAACAATGTCCAAAGCTTGGCACTTGGTTTCCAACTGATTTAACAAATTCCTCTTCTGTATAACTTTATTGACTTCCAAAATGGTTTATGTTCTATCTATGATATGAATAAGTTCTGATTCGGATCTTCTCTTTGAATTCAGTACCTTAATCATATCTGAAGCTTCAGCTGGTTCTTTTTTAAGTGCTGCAGTTTCCTACTTAATGAATGTTTTACATTTTGTGATTAGTTCTTCCTGTTCAAAAATAATTTGTATGGAGGGCCATACTTCAATCATAACCTGACTTATTTCTGTGCAAATTCTTTCCTTAGATTGGGCCAATGTATTTGCCATCAATAACTCACTCTCTAACTCTAAAATTTCTGTGTTAACCTGTGAGATTTCTACATTTATTCCATGTAGAGAGTATGATTCTTTATTTTTTGTGCTTCAAGGTTCCTGAATTTATAAAGAATCTTTTCATTTTCCGGCTTTTGTAAAGACAAATCCTGCATAAGTTTATTTGTTTCACCTCCTGCTGATGTTGACTATGCTATTGTTGATGAAGAACTCGGCTCTATGGCTGCAACTGTAATGGGTACAACTAAAATTGGAATCATGGCCAACTGAGTAAACTATTCTTTTTCCTTGAGTAGACCTTCAATTTTTTCCTCCATATTCTTAATTTGAATGTCCTACTCAATGATGAGTTTGAGCATTTCCTCTCTATTTTGCTCACTTTACTCTCTCTCCTTGGTTTGGGGATCTTCTATAAAAGGCAATTTGAGTTTCTTCTGAAGAGATACAATGTTTGCATTCTTCTTATTAAAGATTTCTTCTATAACTTTGACATCCTTGGGATCATATCCAATATTAATCACTATATCTTCTAATGATTTAATCTTATTATATTTGGTCAAAGATGAAAGTTTCTCAGTTGCCAACTGTGACTCTAAATTTGAAAGAGTTGTTCTTAATTTAGACAATGCCATGGAAGTGTTCGTCATGGTAGAGAAAATCATTTCTCCTGATTGTTTGTGCATGTCCATTTGGTCAATGGGATGAACTTGATTGACATCAAAAGAAAAGATAGTCTTATTGTAATCAGAATGGGATTTTGTAAAAGGCACGTGTGCTTATAAGAAAGCCATTTGCATCCTTCCCTTTTCACTGTCAAAATATTTCAATAGCCTATGTCGTGAAGTAGATGTATGTTTCAAAAACTAATTGTATACATTTGCTTTCAAAGCTTCATTATTTTTCTTGATTTCTAATAAATTAGAGAAAATATTAGGCTCATCCGGTTCACTTTTTCCTACTGAATAAATAATCTCCATGGGCTCTTCTAAAGCTGAAGAGGAGGATGGAGTGTTAGGAATATTTCACTCTCGTGCTGTAGAAACTTTTGCATCACCCAAATCAATAATCTCTAGCTCTCTCTAACTTTTCTCAGTTGAGATAGTGAAATCTGTCTTTTGTTTATTCTACTGAACGATGAATTTTTTTTCCATGCCTGTTGAAGATGGTGGTTTTTCTGTAGGCCTCTTCTGCTACTTGTTTTGAGAAATGGGAGTTTCGAGAGTTGAGGTGGAAAGAATTTGTTCCTCTGCTTCTTGAAGTGTGATGTATGCCCATTGATCTTGGTTCATGAATTTTTCAATTTCAGGCCTAGAAGTATGATTGTAAGGCGTAGTCTTCATCTCCACTCTCAAATTAGAGATGATTTTAAATGGATCATATGACCAAGTGAAACTTGGCTAAAATTTCATCCTCTTGAGGATTGAATCTGCTTCAATTCATGCTATCCTAGTGTTGCATATTAAATATCCCACCTTAGTCTTGATATTAAAGTGAGATTTCGTTTTCCTTGAAATAAAATGCAGCTCGTCCATATTAGTCATTTTCCTAATATACTCCAGAGAGAAAAGTCTCAATGGAACATATTTAGGTAGCTTGTAAGGTGCCAATTCACATCCATATACTGTGATATCTATATAATTTTGGTAAAAATACCAGCCACATGTTTTCACTTGATCACTTAGATGAATTATTCTTTTGATTTCTGAGCCAATTCTAGGCTCATTCTGACTTCCTAAAAGATGAGAAATTGGATGAATGAAGGAGTCAATGAAAGCTGCAAATGAAAATTCGGTTGAAATGGACCTAATCAATTGAGTCCAATGAATGACAGAATTATTAACACCTTGATCATCTTGTTTGTGCAATGTAATTGGTAACGAGTCCCCTTGCTGAAAAGGAAATATATGAAAAGTACATAAGTGTACTTAAACATGCCTTGAGTAGTCAAATTCATCATCTTCTCATGCATATTATCAGCCAGGAAGTGACTGTAATTATACATGAATTCTTGCTGACTTTCCTTGGAAAAAAATAAAAAGAGACCCATAATATATTCATCTACTATTTTGTCATTTTCGTAGCCTAAAAAATAGGAAATTAAAGATTTAATATGCCTGGTTGCTTTAGGGAACATAGTGGATGCATAAGGAGGATTATTTCTTGGAATTTAAACATCATCTAGTAGAACGGTTTCAAAAATTTGAGCTCTCTAAGGGAAAGTCAATTCGTGGTATAATTTCATGAGGGAAGCTTGAGAAAAATGACTAAGGGAATCACTATGTTGGATTATTAGCATCTAGTTAATTGTATCAGGTGTGATATAAATCAAAATGTATCCATTTTAAGCTAGTACAATTCTCTTTAGAGGGTCATATCTAGCTTGAAACCAGGTAACTAAATCTGGAAACTCATGTGTTTGGGGAAAGGTAAATAGGGGCAATAAGGTATCCCAAAGCTTAACTTCATATTTTTTATCTAGATATTTATGTTTTAACCAAAGATGTAATTCATAGAGCTCGAATTCACATTGTGTGTCATTAATCTTAAAAAATTGGTCTGCTAATGGGATTTGGTCAAGATATATGGTTGCAGACACATTTGAAGCTTCTTCTGTCACTGGTTTTCAGCCCTTTCCCTTTGGTGCCATTTGTTTCAATAGAGAAAAAGAAACGAATCTTCTCTGCTAAACTGATGTCAGAATAAATTGGTATCTGCAAGTACTGATAAGCCTTTGAATAACTCTATCGATAAGAGTGATAGATAGCAGAGATTGAACTGTGTCTTCTTGAAAACCGATAGTTTTGACAGAACATCAGAGTAAATGAAAGAGAGGAGAGAATAGGGTGGATGTTTATTTATACATGCAGGGGTTACCATTATGCAGGATGATTATTAGGGAATCAAGTCGTGGAGGATTAATGGCAGGGGATAACGGTAAGGAGTGGATGTAATGACATGGTAGAATGCAATGGTAAGGGAGCAAACATAACGGAATAGTTACATGTGGCATGAAGTGATTAGGCTTCGGGATATGGACATTGTAAGGAAGTGAAATAACATTGGCGGAAAGAGAAACAATCGTTGGGAGGATAGGTGGATTTCGGAAGGGCTAGGTGATGGTAAATGGTATAGAGTGGCGAGGGGTGCGAAGTGCTGAGGAGGCGACACATTGCAAGGCACCCACCGAAAGTAAAATCACTTTTCAAACCCCCCCCCCCCCCTTATTGTTAACAAGAAATAGAGAAAGGGGGTGTGAAATGCCTTCCCCGCCATTGATGTTGGCGGGGAAGAGATCAACCGTTGAGATTTGCTCCTAAGATAATGCTAAGAAAAAAATTGTTTTTGTCGCATCACAAATTTAGAAAAAAATCATTACATGCTCTTTATTACATAAATAGTTAACCACTTAATGAATTTATTAATGCTAATAAAACATAATTTAATCCTAATTCTTGGTGGCGCATTTATTCTAGCTACCATTTATGTTCCTAAGTCTAATGTTCAACCAAAATTAAACAATTTGGTGCAATTTTCTTTCCTAATCTAAATGCATAAATTGAAATGTTTTGATCATGTTTAATCAGTATGATGAAAACCAAATTGTTTTTGGGTTGTGGCATTAAAACAAGCCACACACAACTTATTTCTTTATTTGAAACTAAGCAATTTAATTTCTTTTATTGCTTCTATCTGTGCCTATAATTTTCAAATATTTTTGCATTTATTCTTTAAAGCATCTAATTCTATCATTTTTTGATATGATTATTTGCTTTTGACATTGAGTCCTAACATTTTTTGGATTTTAATCTATTCATATCCAAACCTAACAATTTTTTATTTTTCATTTTTCTTCTAAAATGTCTAACTTGTAAAAACTAGAAATGTTATAAAATTGGCTCCAACTAGGGACTTCTTCCTCCTGTAGGATGCAAATAACTAGCAGATACAAGTGCCATCTTCTCGGGCTAATGGATTCTTTGTTGAGAAAACAAACATACTTTGAAAATAAAACAAGCTGGTAAATATATGATGTTGAATGTGTGAATCAATCTTCTACTTTTTAGTACTAAATGTAGTGCTTCAAATATCTTCCATTGACTGGAAATGAAGAAAATTGTCCTTCCAAATTCTGAAATATAAAAGTATTATTACTGTTGACTTCTGTAATACTAAAATTTCCAAACCAAAGGTTGTAAAATTTTCCATGTTTTCCTCTATCTTCCCTCCTAGCATCCCATCTTAACACCAGATCTCATTCTTTGAAATCTCTTTCTCTATCTTTTCTATTAAATAGAATTTTCATTTTATTCTAGTATTTCCTAAGCTTGTACTGGATTTCATCCCTGTTTTCCTTTAGTTCAATGATATGATTGATCCTCCTAGAAAAATAATCAGGTTCTTCATTTACTTCTTGCAAAAATTTCAAAATAGGGAAAGCTAAATTTGTAGGAAAAATTTCTTCCTTACCATAAACCAACTAAAATCGAGATTTTCCTATATATCTTTTTGGATATATCCTATTAGCCCAAATTGCATAAATGAGATTATTTTCCCATCTCTTTTTAAGGTCTTCTAATGTCTTCTTGATCACTTTGACCAAAATTTTGTTTAAGGACTCTACCAATCCATTTCCATGTGAATAGTAAGGAGTAGAATGATGAAACATAATTTGATATTTTTGACAGAATTAAATAATTTTCACACTAATAAATGTTGCTACATTATCCGGTACTATTTTTTGGGGGCATCCAAACCTAGACAGAGTATTTTCTTCAATAAAATTGATGACTACAGTTTCTGTGGCATTTCTAAATGGAATGGAATCTAACCATTTGGTAAAGTAATATGTTGCATTTAGTATCCATCTGTGTTGGTTTCTTGATGCTGGTTGAATTTTCTTAATGAAATCCAATCCTTGTTGTAAGAAAGGTGCTTAAACTAGTATTGGAACCAAAGGAAGTGCTGCTAATTTTTTCTTTCCATCAAACATTTGACATTGAGTACAACTGCTAACATTTTCTCCTACTTAGAGAAAACATGGTAGGCCAATAGAAATCTTCTCTCAATATTTTATATGTTGTAGCTCTCCAGGCGTAATGTCCACATATACCTACATGAAACTGTTCAATAATCCCTTTTGTTTCACTTTCTATCAGGCAAAGAAAAAGGATATTGAGTGTATCCTTCCAATATAAATTTTCATTAATGATACAATACTTTATGGCCTTTAGCTTGAGTGTCTTACATTGAATTTTTGAGAATTTAGAAGGACACTAAAAGTTTATAATAAAACGTACTGTATCAGAGTACCATTTTGACAAAAATAATTTCACATCAATATAAATAGGAACTGGTTGAATTGAAGATGAAGGTTCTTGTGTATTCTTCCCTTTTGAGTCTTGGGAATGTTATTGTCGATTTTCCCCTTCCACATATAGAGAAGGTTCTTGAGTATTCTTCTCTGCTTAAATTTCAAAAACATAATTTATCCCCAAAACCTTGTTAGGTGGATTAATCCCTCTTGTGGACAAGAGCGATCTCCCTAGTATCCTAAGGATATCTAGAAATAAATAGACCAAATACAAACCATTTTCTCTATTTTTTGTGATTCATAATTATTACTTAACTAAGTAAGAAGAGATGTTCCTACCTTAAGTCCAATGCTTGCTGTAATCTTCAATCCAGTCACTCTGAAAGAGGTCAATTAAACATGTAAGACCTACATCCAAAGACAGGAAAAAAAATTAAAACCCCCTGCAAGATATAATAATTCAGAAACATTAATCTATCTCAATGATCAAGGAATCCAAGAATTAAATTATTCAAATAGATACATGAACAAATTAATGAGAAAATAGAATCCATTTGTATTAACTTGTATGATAAGAAGTAACCTTACAACCTTGTCGCCTTGATGTCATACAGGTTATTCCAGGGTCCTGAACGGCCGTTTTCCATCGGTTTGACAAGCCTTATCCTCTCCGAACTAGCATAAAACTATGGACATGAGTATGTAATCATTCTCATACCATTAATGCCAAGTATAGAGAGAATAATTTCTTCAGTAATTCACCTCAAAACAACCAAGTTCTAAGTACCCTTGAGACTGAAACATGATCTCAATTTACAGAAGAAGGGAGGAGGTTTCAATACCAAAGAAAGGGGGATAAAGTCCTCTCAAAAAGGGATTTTAGCTCCAAATACCAAGGGATAATATCCATTAATTAAGGGATAGAGTTTCATGAACGAAGGGGTGAAGTTCGACTAGATTACACTTCTTGAAGCTTCCAGCTAGGAGAATATTTGACCTGCTAGGTTTCTAGAACTTAATTTTTATTTTATTTTACCTTTTACGTGGGTCTGCAGTTTTAGTGAGAAGAATGTGCGGGATGTGCCGCAGGTTATAGAGCAAGAAACTGTGGTACCGCAGGAAATGACTAGGAAAAGTGCGGAGTTAGGCTTTTTAGGGTTTTAATGAGCTTTTTCCAAATTCCAAAACTTGGTTTAGGAACTTTATAATTTTGGACCTCCAAGGGAGAATAAATTAGGTAATGATGAACCCATATAGACAACTAAATGTCATGGTGACAATTTTTAGTGTAACAGATTGCCCCCTAAAGTGCGAAGTCTGAAGTAGTTCTGAAAAGTGAAGTGCTTTATCATTCTGAGAATTGGGTTGTAGGTATATCGGTTGAAACCTGTAAAAACATTCAATGTAAACATATATATGTATATCATCGCTGAGGTAGGCATTCCCATACTCAAATCAAAACTAACTACATGTTCTGATACAGAAATGATTTTAGAATTACATCAATAGTAGAAACAGCATGGATGCAGCTATCTGTCATAAGTTGTCTACTGTATATGAATAATAAAACTCCTCACAGTCTCGATGGTGGAAACTAGATCCAGGGTCTTGATTCCCACTTCTCAAACTAGTACGATTATATCCATGTGATTGATTAAGTCGAATTCGAACATGGTAGAAACCACTTGATTACCAGTCAATGACGTGAACTGTTAACAAGTGTGAGAGAAACCACCAATAATGAAAATGGTTCTCAAAGTACTCAGTACAATCCATGAGGTGTGAATGAATGATTTGTACTTGAACACTTCATAGAGTCATTCAATCGGAGGTCAATGATGTAACCTGTTGTTGAAGGCGATAAACCTGCCATTAGGGCATGCAGATCCAAAGGTACTGATAGGATTCTAGATCAAATTTCTAGATGATGAGATGTCGTCGATAGAAAGTGACCCATCGTAGGAAAGCCCACAACATGAAACCATTAGATCAAGTTTTGAATAAATTTTAGCAAGGACTGACTCAGGGATGGTCAATGCGAATGGAGACAAATGTTTGCAATGAATGGTTTATTTGAACTGTATCTTGAACACATAACGACACTACAGATGGTTTGGTGATAATTGGCCTAAAGCTAATACCCAAAAATCGTCTGAAGACTTTCAATGTGGTTTGATTAACTGTTAGACAAAGGATTTCCCCAACCCAAGTATGAGTGTGAAAAAAGTGTCGTGTTCAAGAGTGGTATACTAATTTTTGGAACAAAGTGTGACAACTTGATTCATTTTCTCTCTTTTTCCCCCACCATTTCTGGCAAGTACCTCTTTATTTTTGACAAGCTTGAGGAGGATAACATTTTCTTGTTGTATAAGCTCATCCTGTTAGCCAGCTATAAAATTTGTTATACCAAATGCTGGCTAAAAACTTTTTTGAGCCTTCAAGGAACAAATTTCATTACTAAAAATTGTTGGCTCTTGAAGACTCCTTTTAGGCCTCATGCCTCTCCTCTGTCCAAATATTCACTACTATTCCCATTTTTCACTTAGAAATCCTGCTGATTTTCAAGCCAGAATACTGCAGCAAGCACCTTTTTCCCCCTTCCCTTCTTCCAAAACTAACCTCAGTTTTTATCCCTCCATTTCCCATGAAAATCCCTCATTTTCATAATTTTTCCCTTTCCCCTTCATCAAACCCCTTGACAAGGTTGAAAACTCCTTTTTTCGCCTTATCGGAACCCTCAGATTCCCTTAAAAACCATTGAAAAATTCATAAAAATCATATTTTAATGTATTGTGGACTTAAGCCCCTCGAGCTATGTTTTTAGCCCCTCCTCTTAAAAACCCCGGTCACATTATTTCTCATATGCCCCACGGCCCCAAAATCGGGCGCCAAGCCATTTTATAATTATTCCAGCCAAAGTTTAAATCCTTTGGTTATATATATAAAACCTCTGTTTATATTTATTTTCCGATGTTTTATTATTTTATTAAATTTTTCACTAGTACAAGTTTTTAATCGTTCCACACTGTCGATCTGATTTGAAGATTGGACGGTGTGGATTCTGTCTCCTGGTGGTCCCCACATTCCACTAACCTTCCCGAAAATCACGCGGTATTCATCACACCGCCTTTGGGCGACGCCGGTTTTTTCCCGATCGCTAGCGATTCCACTCATCATTTGACACGCGTCCTGGCCACTGTTCACAAAACCGCCATCCATCGGGCATTAATGTTCGGACGTGGATGCCATGCGATATTGCCGTACGTCGTCCGATCGGGAGGCCGCCCATCCGATGGCTATCGCTCACCGAATTTTCCCGACAGTTAACCGGGCTACGACGCGGCATTCAATAAATCTCCACCGTCGATCTGATCTGCAGATCGATGGTCCATATTCCATCGTCCTTTTCTGTCGCCCAGTCAACATTTCCCATTTTGAATTTCCATTGCCCATTCCTGACCGTCGATCTCTGTGCGATCGACGGCTCAGATTTAAACATTTCTTCCTCCTTCCCTTTGTTTCCTCCGATCAATCTCGACCGTTGGATGATGCCATCGAATGGCCATGCTTCCTCCACGTGTCCTCTGCAGAAGTAAACCTATATTTGCAGGATTTTATAATATTTTTTTGTATTTTGCAGGGTTTAAATGGTTTTCTCGCCATTTTTGAAGAAAATTCGAAGGCGGAGGATGACAATTTTCCTGTCTTCGATTCACCATAGAAAATCATCACAGGGTGTTAAATCCACGTTTTCATCAATCATTCATGAAGCATTGATGCCAGATAACCCTGCGCAACCCTGCATATCAGAAAAGCCATGAATTGGGCGCAGTCAGAGAGTATCAGTGACGAAGACCAAAATTTATTAGAACAGAAGATTAAAGGACAGATTTTGCGGGGATTACGGCTAAGAATGTTTATCAAAAGCCTAATCCCCGATTTAAAACACAGTTTAAAGAAAATCTGAAGTGTTTTATCAACGGGAAACCCTCCACCACTGCAAATTGAGGAAAATTGATCCCTCTAGCTACCACGACACCACCTGTGCCTCAAAGTATTCAATTAGAGGCTGAATTTATTGATCAGGATCAGATATTTATCTCAGTGTAGCCTGAAAGTTACTTCTGCGAGGAAATTCTGCACGCAAATTAATGACAAACATCTGCAGAGTTACTTCGACGCCACACAGAGCCTCAAAGGTCAACAAAAGCTCCCACCGAGCTTAAATCTTTATGTAAATCATTTAATACAGAGGATATGTATGTGAGTTTCTTCATTGAGCCCCTCAAAGGCTAATAAGCCATTAAGTCTGTATTAATTGTAATTGAGATATTTTTTCAGATCTCACTTCCTCATCCTTCTATATATACTTCTGTAGAATATGAGTGAGGGTTGGTTGTAGAACTTTGAAATATATTTGAGCAAAAACTTCTGATTGTAAATATTGTTCACTGGCCCTTGGAGCTCTGCTTGTGATAGATTAGTTAGGTTGGATAGTGAAGATGATTGCTAAACTGAAACATTGGACCTGAGTACTGTAACTGGTTTGACATCAATAACAAGTTGTTTCTTGGGATCCTGGTCTATATCACCGCTGAAGTGCTCCTTTCTTTGTTGTTGTTTTCCTTCTATGTATGTCATATTGTTCACTTTCTCTAATAAAGAACAACAATTATAGAGTTAGGACCTACTGTATATCAGTAACCTTCTCTAACTGAAAAGCTTTATCTCAATGTTTTCCTCCAATCTGTTTATTTAAGAATGATTTAATACAGTTTAAACAGTTAGGAATGTTGGAGTTCCCTCGTCCTATTGTTTTCTTTAAACATTGTTCTTGAAAGTTATTTTCCTTCTTTTTCTTATTAAAGATGACTATGGAAGATATGGTGTGCCCTGGTCCTAGTTTTTCTCCAAAAGCAGATTCTAAAAGTTTCCCTTGGTGTTGACTGAAAGCAGAATAGGTTTAAAAGTACTTTATCTGATCTTAAGTTTATACTTTTTTTCCCTTATATGTTTTCATACTTTCTGAAGGTAATCATGTGGATTACTGGATTTTTTGTTAATTAAGCTGCTTTAATACAAACTTGCCCAAGAAGTCAATGGTTAGCCCTGCACTTGGTTGGTTTTAAACAGTTACTTAAGAGGATTTTCTTGTTTGGACTGACTATAAATCCTTTGTGAAATTATTATCAGTTTCCACCATCTCCAACACTTTATTGTTTCCATCCCATCATTTTAATCTCAATAATCTTGTGATGTAGATGACTTGCCCCTTGAATCACTCTTGATGTTGTTGTTCAATTAAAGCCCTGTTATGACTCCATAGCCCCATGGACTAAAAACCAGCGTTATATCTACTCTTTTACCAACACTTTTCTATTCACTTGCAACTTCTCGCCTTTGAAACTGTTTTGCATTTAGGACTTTCCCCTCAAGTAATTTTCATGCTCAACCATCCAAAAAAAAAACAAACCCTTGGCCTTCATAACTAGCCTAATATCATAACCCCAAACTTCAAAGACAAATCCATCTTCGCACTTATTGGAGAGACCCCTCTCCAGATTCAGGAGGGCTAGATCCTAGAATCCCAAAGTTGGTTGCAATAATGTTGCTTCTGTAGTTTTAGTCTCACCAATCTGCTAAAATTACAAATTCCTAACACATCCTTCGAATGAGTCCAACTTAGTATTAAAATCAAACCCTAAGAAGGAGTGGTTCGTTCCTGTTTGTAATCGACAAGTCCTTTACTGTTTATTTTTAACGAGCCCAGTATAGGTGAAACTCGGTGTTTTTCAGTTTTAGGGAGTCAGAAGAAAAACTTAAGAAAACTCTGTGGGTGTACTTTTTCATAAATTTAGTCTCTCAAGCTCGAAAAAGGATAAAATAATGTAGGAGAGAGATCTGTTGACCGTGATTAGTCAACGTATACCTTTTTCGTAAATAGTCCATTTCAGTACAGAAAAGGGGTAAACTTATATTGAAGGGATGAATGCTCATTTACTTTAATGAGTTCGAATAGTCAAGTACTCAGCAATATTTTCATGTTTAGAGAGTCTGAAAAGGACTTAAAAGAGAACTCCAGGGTTTCACTTTTTCGTAATTTTCAAGAGCCCGAAAAAGTGATAAAAGTGTACTCATCATCAAAATAATTATTTTCACCTAAAAAACCTATTTTCTGCACATAAACTCGAAAAATTAAACATATATGTTTCCAATAAGTAAAAAATTTTGAAAAATAACTTTTTAAAGTGGAAAAGAAATAAAATAATATTTTATTCATTCAAAAAATCTTATAAAAAATAGTTCAAAAAATTCATTTTCACCTTTTGCATTCAGAGTTGAAAGTTGAGGGCTTTCGGCAGAAAAATTTCTGGAGGTGATAACAAGAGAACCGACCGCTCAAATCGAAAACCATCGAATCCAGGTAATCCACAACACTCTTCTCTTCATTTTCATCCATTTAAATTCTCTTTTTATGTTTTGAAATCATTTTTTTAGGGGAGAAAGATTCGAAATTCCACTCTCGGGGGTCTCCGGGTCATGCATTACTTACCTACCACGATTTTTATGAAGAATGCGTGTGGAGGCCCGCACTGTCTCTATATAAAAACTGCGGAGGCACGGTGAGAAAATGAAATTTATTAAATTCTCTAAAAAATGGTTAAAAATTCTCACTGTAAAAGCTTCTAACCTTCAAATGCATCCATTCGCATATTATTTCGCAATTTTTGAGTGTAGAGAACGTGAACACGAAGAGGTAGATGATGCGGTTATGAATAATCTGGCCGTAATGTGTGTGTTGAGAAATTGTGGATTATACAAATTCTGGGAAATTCAGGGCACGAGGGCACAGCTGGAACTAATGACCTGGCTGGTGAAAAAATGGGACGTCCAAGAATAATGTTTTATCATCGGTGATCACAAGCTATAAGTTGAGCTTGAAGACATTTACTTCCCCACTGGTTTATCCAGAAGAGGTGAACATATTTCTTTGTTCCGAGCTAGACAAGGTGGCCTGCCTATCGCTAGATATAAACAAGCATTTTGTAGTAATGAAGCTGATCCCAAACATAACCATATAGACATAAATACTATCCTACGTCTTGATCTTAAAGTCATTGCATTCACCGTAACCAGGTTGTGTGGGAGCGCAGCTCCACATGTAGCTACCAAGTCTCAGATGCAGAAAACAATTAACTGTTATAGAGACACCATCTTCAATTGGTGTGAAGGGGTATTGGCCAATATGAAAGATCAACTGACCAAAGAAAAAAACTAAAAGTTGAAAAAATTTGGGTATGGTTCCATCTTGGTTTCTTTTGATTTGGAGAGGATTCCATCTCTCGCCCCTCAGCTGATTCCTGTTGATCTTGGTGAACCTAGAGAGCCTTGCATGCTCCGCTGGGTTGCATTGATGTCTCTCCATGGTGGCGATGGTTGTGTGGTAGTTAAATTCACTCCATCATATTTTTGTTGGCTTCAGAACCAAATATTTTGTATTGAGGATTTCCATATGCAGGCATAGATTTCCGAGGTGATCCCGAGATTGCCTTGCCTCTAGGGGCACAATGGGATGAATCAGGTAAATGAATCATTTTGATGTGTTTTAACTGTAATTTTTATTTTTATTTTTGATTGTCCAATACTGATAACAAAATTTTAAATGCAGATGTTGGTCCACGAAGGCCAGCCACTCTCCACTACTTCGAAAGGAAGCCAATAGAACCTGTTGCACACCCACAAAATCAGGAAAAAAAATTCCTTACTGACTTGGAGCACAACCTAAAGAGGCTGACTATAGATATCCCAGAGACATCGATGGATGATATTCCACTTCATCTCCAGAGACACGTTACTGGTGTTCCTGGCCAGTTTAGAAGATTCATGTGCAGGGTGGCGCGAGTGATAGTTTACTACCTTGGTGAATGATCATCGCAGACTATTGTATTTTTTGTTTTGTATCACTATCTTTTAGATCATAAGGTGTTTTAAACCTATGATTGCAGAAGATGCAATATTTTTTGAAAACAAAAACTCCTATCTATGATATTACTACTTTCTTTGGCTATCTTGTTCAACACATATCGAATGTTGTTTTGGTTTACTATTTTAATGTTGCAAAGGTTTATTTATAACATTATTAGCTAATGCATCAGCCAATGCATTTAAATTTCTTGGAATGTGTTGATATTTGATGTAATCAAATTTCCTTTCATGAGATGAACCTTAAAAAATAATCTCAATAACACTGGATTTTTAATTGTGTATACTCTGTTTAAATGTAATGCAATGAGTTCTAAATCTAGCCTAATGATGAACCTTCGAATTCCAAATTAAATGGCACCAGATAATAACTCAATCACTGAGCTATATTATGCAACATTATTCGTTGCTCGACCAAGGCTTACCCCATGCATAGAAACTAACTCATCAGTGGGTGAATAAATAACCTAGGTTGTGGAAGAAATATTCCATGTACTATGACAGGCACCATCAGCAAAACCAATGTATGTTTGAAGGGATGTCGACATCTGCAATATCAAGAGTAATCAAGATAAGAAGTAATAGTAGTAAAATCAAACTTAAAATAGACACACTCATCTAACCTAAGGTATCTAACTTGAAAAATAACTAATGTACAAGTGGGATATTCACACAAGCATTAAGCATAATATCTCTTCAAATAAATTCCATTTCTGGGTTTATCTAAAGAGACCCCATCATAATCAGTCAATTCATAAGCCCCTTTTGCAATCACTCGCTTGAAAATATAAGGACCATGCCACATAGGTTCGAATTTACCAGCACCTAGCTTATCGTTAGCTTGATCATATACCAAAACTAGGTCACCTTCTAAAAAATCACGAGGTGTAACACTTCGATCATACTGAGCTTTAATGCATTTTTTATGAGGTTTGGATGCTAATGCAGTGGTGTGCCGAGTCTCATCTAATTGTGCTAAGTACAAAAAGCGTTTTTCCTCTTCAAAAGTAGTTGGTAGTAACTCTATGGCTAATTGGAGTGATGGTATTTCGCATTCAATAGGTAACACAACTTCCAAACCGTAAACCAGTTGAAAAGGAGTGAACCTTGTTGCAGTTTTTGCTGAGGTTCGATATGCCCATAGTGCTGAAAAAAGCATGGTATGCCAATCTGATTTATGAATTTCAACTATCCTTTTAATCATGGTGGTTAAAACTTTATTAACGGTTTCAACCTGACCATTAGCCTGCGGGCAATATGGAGTAGAGTTATCATGGCGCAGGCCAATTTGATCAGAAAGTTTGGTCATCATAATATTTTGAAAATGACTCCCATGGTCAGTAATAATAGCTTAGGGTACACTGAAACAATCAATTACATTATTGACTACAAACGTAGTTGCAGTTTTTCCATCTGCCGGAAATGTAGGCATCGCCTCGGCCCATTTAGTAAAATAATCTACTGCGAGAATAATATACCCATGCCCCCCGGCCAAGTGAGGGTTACATGTAATGAAATCAATGCCTCATTTTTCGAAAGGACTGACAACAATTATTGGGTGAAGAGGAGCTGGTGGTGCATACATATTTCGATAAAAAATGTTACAGTTGTGACATTTTCGGACTGTGACAATGCAATCTTTAAATAATGAGGGCCAAAAATAACCAGCGTGCAATATATTTTGGGCTGTGGCATACCCAGACATATGACCACCACACGCTCCAGAATGGCAATCATTCAAAACTTTTTCGGCCTCTTCATGAGTTAAACATCGTTGAAACACAAAATCTGCACCACGATGATAAAGCATGTCACTAACAATATTGTATTGCTGAGATTCATAACAGATCTTTAGTCAATTTGAATGCGAGATTTCAGGCTAAAATTTTTGGGCTTGGAGATAAATGATGATATCTCCATACCTGTTGATCAACGGTTGTCATTGATGTCAACCCAAGCAGCACCATGGGCTAACCCAATATTGCATGGGAATTTTGACCTTTCAAATTAATATATTCTGGGTCAATAATTATTTTGATGGTTTCTACTTTTCGAGATTTTTCCGTTGATATATGGAACGCCATTTAATTCTTCACGGTTTGAGAGATATTCATGTTTGAAGTTTGTACCCCAGTTAGTGGGATAAAACCCCATGGGGTTGGGGCATGGGTTATTGAAAAGTCATAATTAATATTTTTTAAGCTCCTAAAATCCCTCCCATGTTAACTTGTTGAAGCCCCTCTCAACTTAAGCATTCATATAAATTGTGACCTTCATTTCCTCCTTATGTAAGGGATTCGGCCATCTGAAACAGGTCATCGTGGCATTTTTTCTCTAAATTTTTTTCTACGAAGGATCAGAAGCTGAAATTTTTATGAGGTGAAGCCAAAATCCTGAGGAAGCTGCATGAAAAATTTCAGATCAAGTTGAACAATATTTTTGGAGATATGATCTGTGGAAGTAAAGGTTTTTGCAGGCTCCTGAAATTCATCTCAAAGAAGTGACCTTGGTAAAATTGTCATAACTCTCTCTATGAGTATCAGATTGGAATTCTGTAAAAATTAGAAAATATTACACAGTCTCTAGTTTTTTCTCTATCAATTTCAGAGGCAAATGAAGAAATAGTGACACGTGGAATTCTGTACAAGTGTGCTCTGCTGAAACAGTCCATAATTAGGGCAGTGTGAGAAATTGGGTATAAATCTCTCTTAAAGAATCCAAATTGGGTCAGACCCGTGGCATTGGAAATATGACTCAAAGGAATACTATAGGACCAAAAATCAGATATTTAAGATCTGAAATAACAGAGATACACCAGATTCAATATCGAGCTCCCAGAAGGCAAAAAAAAAAGGCTAGATCATGTGTTGTCAAGGGTTGCAAAGGACCAGATTTTCTACAGCAAAAAAGCAAAGAAAGGTGTAGCAAAGGGTAGCATGACAAGAGCAGCATCCAAGGTGCATAACAACAGTAAGAAGTTCATCATATGAAGTCTTCAAGTGGGCAGCACTGCATACAATCATTGTAAAGGTATCATTGTACCTAGTCATTGTAAATACATTATTGTACAAATTGTACTAGTGTCTATCTGCCAAGGGTTGAAGAGGCAGTGTTGGGAGGTCTAGGATCATCATTAGGTGGTTGTGTCAAAGTTGGGGTTATGGTCTAGTATATCTTCTTCTTCTACATCATTCTATATCATTGTAAAGTGGACCATTTTCCCTGGCACGAGAGTCCATTCTTCTTTTATTCTTCTATAGGGTGGTAGGGTGGTGCTAGGGTGAGTTGTAGCTCATTGGGTGTTGGGGCATCCGTTCAGTTGACTACTGAAGAATCTCGGGCGTTGGAGCGTCCATCCAGTGGGAGCTGGAGAAGAATGCTTTTCTATATTCTAGGAAGTTGGAGCTTTATTTTCAATTGGAGTTGAATATTAAATAATTATTAGAAAAGCATTAGGTGGTTTTTGTCCCGAAGTGGGTTTCCACCTTAAAAACTGTGTGCATTTGTGTTCCTCTTGTTTGCTGCTATCATTGTATAAACACTGATAATAATTGAAGATTAACTAATGCTCTAATTGAAAGAAATACTGATTCACCCCCCCTCTCAGTATTTCCAACAATTGGTATCAGAGCTTGGTTCCTTCAATAGCAGTTTAACAACTGGAAGGAGGTCATGGAGTATACCAAGAATGGTGTACCTCAATTCAATGAAAATAATTATGCACTTTGGAAAGGAAGAATGGAGGTCTATCTCTTGGCGCAAGGTTACGAAGTATGGGACACTGTTCAAAATGGATTTACATCAACCGCGGATGAACAAGGTAAGAAGAATTTGGTAAATGATGCAAAAGCGAAGAATATTATTATCAGTGGACTTATTGAATCTGCTTATCATAAGGTGTTGGGTTGTAAAACCACCAAAAATGTATGGGACAATCTTGAGAATATATATGCAGGTGACTCAAATGTCAAAGAAGCAAAGCTTCAAATCTATAGAGAAAAATTTGAGCAACTCAGAATGTAAGAAGATTGCAACATTGCTGCATACTTCCAATACGTTGATGAAATAACCAATACTCTAGAAGGATTGGGAGAGCCAGTTGATGAGAAGACTATTATACGGAAGATTCTTAGAACGTTACTAGGGAGATTCAACCCAAAGGTATCGGTCTTAGAATACAGTGAAAATCTAGACAAACTCAGCAAGGAAGAATTACATGGAGTTCTCATAGCATATGAAATGAGACGTGATGAAGAAAAGGGTATTTCAAATATAGAAACTGCGTTCATTGCATCTAAGCAAACCAATAAGGACAAACAAATTTCAATTGAAATGACATGCACCTGCAAGTGTGAAGGAAAGGGAGATGATGGAGAAGGTCTTTCAGATGAATAATATGCTTACTTTACAAGAAAACTAAAACCTGGTAAGGGAAAATTCAAAGGTAAACTTCCATTGATATGTTTCGTTTGTGGTGAGGATGGGAATTTCATAGCAAAATGTCCGAACAAAAGTGATGGCAACTCAAAAGGAAAGAAAGGCTTTAAGAAATTCAATAAGCAAGGCAAAAATAAAGGATCCAAAAGGAACTTTCTCTCTAAAGAAGATAGCTCCTCATCCGATGAAGAAAGTGATAGCAAAGAAGAAGCCAATGAGAAAGTATTGTTTATGGCCAAGCACAATAAACAACAAGTATCAAACAATGAAGAAGAATGGTTGACCATAGAAGAATTTTATGAGGAGGAAATCAAGCTTATAAAATAGCTCAATGCTGAGAAGGTCCATTCCAACACTCTTGAAGAACAAGTTCAAGGTCTCAAAATTGAGGTTGAAGAACATAAATGTATTGAAGACTCACTTCAAAAGAATTTGGAAGAAAGCAACCAAGAAAGGGAAGCATTAGAAGCTGAAGTAGTCTCGATGCGTAAGGAAGTGAAGAAGGGAAAAACTATCCAAAACTATGCCAATAGCTCAAGGGAATTGGAAGAAATCATCAACAATCAACGATCTTACAATGACAAAACTGGCCTCGGTTACAAAGAAGAAGAAGCAGGACCTTCTACAAAAAAAATACGATGAACCTATGAGATCTGACATACATGAAGACTTCATTGGACAAGATTCGCAAGCACATCCTTGGAAGACAATTCCTCGATGAATATTTTCATCTAGGTACTAACATATTTTTCATGGCTATTGTTATTCATGTGGAAAATTTGGTCATAAAGCTATAGAATGTCACACGTACCCTATGAACCAATACAATTCCAATAGATTCTTCAAATATGAACCTCCCAGGGCTCAACGAAACATCAATAGATTTGAAAATTTAAGAAATAATATGGAATGTTACAAACGTCAGAACTTTGGACACATAGCCAGAGACTGCAGACTTGAAAATCCTCCAGAAGAATCTTCGAAGCCACAGAATGAACGAACATGGAAGAAGAAGAAGACTGATAGTTGTGCTCTCGCTCTCAAGGCTCAAAAAAGGAAATATGTGTGGTATGTTGACAACGGTTTCTCAACACATATGACTGGAGATAGAAGGAAATTTGTATCTCTGAAAGAGAAGAAGGATGGAACCATATCCTTTGGAAATGATGGATCTTCAAATGTTATAGGATTAGGTACCGTCACTCTCAGAAGAAAATATGTTATAGCCAAGAATGTTCTATTAGTCGAAAACATGAATCACAATCTACTCAGTGTTGGACAAATGTGTGATCAAGGACACACAATGCTATTCAACTCCACAAAATGTGAAATTAGGAAAGGCAGGTATGGTAAAATTGTGGCTACAGCAAGTCGAGCTCCAAACAACATATATGTTATGGATGAAGCAACTAAAGCATGTCTACTAGCTTAAAAAGATGAAAGTTGGTTATGGCACAAACGAATGGGTCACATAAACTTTGAAAATCTTGTCAGGATAAGAAAAAAGGAAGCAGTATGAGAAATGCCGAAAATCTCAAAACCTTCCAATGCACTATGTGAGGCATGTCGGCATGGCAAGCAGACAAAAGTCCAATTTAAAACAAAAGAAAAATTTTCATCACATCCATTGGAATTGATACATACTGATCTATGTGGTCCTGTGAGAACAAAAGGCTTAGATGGAGAATTATATTTCATGTTAATGATAGATGACTATACCAGGATGACAGTTGTCAGTTTCCTAAAGAAAAAATCTGAAGAAATTAAGTGCTTTAAGATCTACAAGGAGTTGGTTGAAAATGAAACTGATTTGAAAATAAATTGTTTAAGATCAGATAATGGTGGAGAATTCACTTCCAAATTATTTCAGCAATACTGTGATGAAAATGGAATAAAAAGGCAATTTTCAATAGCATGAACACCTCAGCGAAATGGAGTTGCTGAAAGAAAGAATAGAACTGTACAGGAAATGGGTAGAACAATGTTGAAGGACTCAAAATTGGATGAAAATTTCTGGGTTCAAGCAATTGATATGGCAGTCTTCATTATCAACCGAATTCTTCTCAGAAATAATTTCAACAAGACTCCATATGAATTATGGAATGGAAAACCAGCTAATGTAAAATATTTCAAAATCTTTGGAAGCAAATTTTGTATCAAAAGAGAAGATCAAAATTTGGGTAAGTTTGAATCACATGTTGATGAAGGTATCTTTGTTGGTTACTCACGCAAAAGAAAGGCCTATAAATGCTATAATCTAAGACGAAAACAGATAGTGGAGAGCATAAATGTTACATTTGACGAAGATGGTCTTCTAGCGAGTAATGATGAGGATCTAGAATATTTGAAACTTGAGATAGAGGCTGAAAAAGACACAGATAAAATTGTAGAACAAGAAGCAACTATCAACGAGGAAGAAGTAAACAATGATCATCAAGATATACTAGAACAACAACAAGAAGCTCCTCTAAGGAGAACAAAAGAGTGGATTCAAAAGAACCATCCATCAAATAAAATTATTGGTGACATAAATGAATTTCGACAGCTTCGTTCATCACAACAAGCTCACGTTGCTTTTCTAGCAACCTTTGATCCTAGTAGTTTTGAGGAAGCCAGCCAAAATGAACATTGGGTGGCAGCTATGAATGAAGAATTGGATCAAATTGAGAAGAATAGCACCTGGGAATTAGTTCCATGACCAAAAGATAAAAATGTCATTGGGACTAAATGGGTGTTCAGGAACAAATTGAATGAAGATGGGCAGGTTACCAAAAATAAAGCAGGATTGGTTTGCAAATGCTATGCACAAGTGGAAGGAATTGATTTCAACGAAACATTTGCACCAGTTGCTAGAATGGAAGCCATCCAAATGTTTCTCGCCTATGCATGTTCAAGAAAATCAAAGTATACCAAATGGATGTTAAGTTAGCATTTCTGAATGGAGAATTAGAAGAAGAATTTTACATCAAACAACCTGAAGGTTTTCTACTATCACAGAAAGAAGACTATGTCTGTAGGTTAAAGAATGCTCTATATGGTCTCAAGCAGGCTCCCAGAGCATGGTATGCTCATCTTGATGGATATCTACGTCAACAAGGGTTCAAGAAAGGTACTGTTGATAGCAATATTTACGTACAAATAGATAAAGATAATTTAACAATTGTTGAGGTATATGTGGATGATATAATATTTGGTAGCAATGATGATCGACTAAGTAAGAACTTTTCTACAAAGATGCAAAGTGAGTTTGAGATGTCTTTACTTGGTGAGCTGACATACTTATTAGGGCTTCAAATATCTCAGCAAGAGAAAAGAATATTTATATGTCAAGCCAAGTACATCAAGGAAATGCTCAAGAAATTCAAAATGGAAGATTGCAAACCCGTCCTTACTCCGATGGTAACAGGTTGCAAATTGAGCATAGACAACTCATCTAAGGATGTGGATCAGAGGTTGTACAGATCTATGATTGGTAGTCTTCTATATGTAACAGCCTCTCGGCCAGATGTTATGCAAGCAGTTGGACAAGTAGCAAGATTCCAAGCAGCACCAAAAGAATCACATATTATTGCCGTCAAAATAATTCTTCGATATCTAAAGGGCACAAAAGAATATGGCTTGTGGTATCCCAAGGGTAAAAATCTCATTATTCAAGCCTTTACAGATGCAGATTGGGCAGGAAGCGTTGATGATCGTAAGAGTACTAGTGGAGCAGCATTCTATCTAGGTGGTTGTCTCATATCATGGTTGAGAAAAAAGCAAACTTCAATCTCGTTATCTACAGCGGAAGCAGAATACATTGCAGCAGCATCATGTTGTACTCAAGTCCTTTGGATGAAACAAAATTTGCAAGATCTTCAAGTACAATTCAGTGAGCCTATTCCCATATTCTATGACAACACTAGTGCCATCAGCATCTCCAAGAATCCTGTCATGCATTCAAAAACAAAACACATTCCGATCAAATATCATTTTGTTAGAGAACAAGTCGCTAAAAAGAATATCAAACTTGAGTATGTTTGTACAAAAGAACAAATTGTTGATATCTTCACTAAACCTTTACCTCGTGAAGCATTTGAATATCTTCGTCAAAATCTTGGGATTCTCCCAAGTTCTCATTAGATTTTCCTTTTTCAATAATATAAAGCGGGAGTGGAAGTGTGTACAGGTCTGCAGGACAATTGTGTGTCAGCAGGAGTGGAAGTGTGTACAGGTCCGCAGGATGGTTGTGTTTTAGGGGGAGTTACCCTTTTCCATTGATGTCAAAGGGGGAGAGAATGTTCTAGGAAGAGGTTTCATGATCGCAGGGGGATTACTTGTGTTGCCATCAATGCTAAAGGGGGGAATTGTTGATCAGCGGTTGTCATTGATGTCAACCCAAGCAGCACCAGGGGCTAACCCAATATTGCATGGGAATTTTGACTTACCAAATTAATATATTCTGGGTCAATAATGATTTTTATGGTTTCTACTTGTCGAGATGTTTCCATTGATATATGGCACGCCATGTAATTCTTCACGGTTTGAGAGATATTCATGTTTGAAGTTTGTACCCCCAGTTAGTGGGCTAAAACCCCATGGGGTTGGGGCATGGGTCATTGAAAAGTCATAATTAATATTTTTTAAGCTCCTAAAATCCCTCCCACGTTCACTTTTTGAAGCCCCTCTCAACTTAAGCATTCATATAAATTGTGATCTTCATTTCCTCCTTATGTATGGGATTCGGCCATCTGAAATAGGTCATCGTGGAATTTTCGCTCTAACTTTTTTTCTATGAAGAATAAGAAGCTGAAATTTTTATGAGGTGAAGCCAAAATCTTGAGGAAGCTTCATTAAAAATTTTAGATCAAGTTGTACAATATTTTTTGATATATGATCTGTGGAAGTAATGGTTTTAACAAGCTCCTGAAATTCATCTCAAAGAAGTGACCTTCGTAAAATAATCATAACTCTCTCTCTGAGTATCGGATTAGAATTATGTAAAAAGTGGAAAATAGTGCATAGTATTTAGTTTTTACTCTATCAATTTCAGAGGCAAATGAAAAAACGATGACCATTTTTTTCCATTCAGAGTCGCTCTCACAAAAAACAAATCCATAATTAGGGTAGTGTGAGAAATTGGGTATAACTCTCTCTTGAAGAATCCAAATTGGGTCAGACCTGTGGCATTGGAAATAAGACTCAGGGGACCACTAGAGGACTGAAAATAAGATATTGAAGATCTGAAATAACATAGATACACCAGATTCAATATCAAGCTCCTAGAAGGCAAAAAAGAAGAAGCTAGATCATGTGTTGTCAAGGGTTGCAAAGGACCAGACTTTCTACGACAGAAAATAAAAGCAAGGTGCAGCAAAGGGTAGCATGACAAGAGCAGAATCATAGGTGCATAACAACAGCAAGAAGTTCATCATATGAAGTCTTCAAGTGGGCAACACTGCATACAATCATTGTACCTAGTCATTATAAATACATTATTGTACAAATTGTACTAGTATCTATCTGCCAAGGGTTGAAGAAGTAGCATTGGGAGGTCTAGGATCATCATTAGGTGTTTGTGTCAAAGTTGGGGTTATGGTCTAGTATATATTCTTCTTCTACATCATTCTATATCATT
Organism: Pinus albicaulis; assembly: GCA_034641835.2. Taxonomy (NCBI): domain Eukaryota; kingdom Viridiplantae; phylum Streptophyta; class Pinopsida; order Pinales; family Pinaceae; genus Pinus; species Pinus albicaulis. Next base: position 702,216,946 of record CM076577.1, read on the forward strand.
GTAAAGTGTACCATTTTCTGCGAAGGTACGAGGAGAAATTCTTTTTTATTCTTGTAGGGTGGTAGGGTGGTGCTAGGGTGAGTTGTAGCTCATTGGGTGTTGGGGTGTCAGATTAGGTTGACTACTAAAGAATCTCGGGCATTGGAGGATCCATCCGATGGGAACTGAGAATAATTCTTTTCTAGATTCTAGGAAGTTGGAGCTTTATTTTCAATTGGAGTTGAAAAAATTATTAAGAAAAGCATTTAGGTGGTTAAGTAATGAGTGGGTTTCCACCTTAAAAACTGTGTGCATTTGTGTTCCTCTTGTTTGGTTCTATCATTGTATAAACAATGATAATAATTGAAGATTAACTAATTCTCTAATTGAAAGAAATATTGATTCACTCCCCCCCCCTCTTAGTATTTCCAACAATACCATGGATCTAATGTACTAATAAGAAATAGAGATTCATCAGCAATCAGATGTTCTACCACAATTTCTGTCTCAGTATTTGGCAAGTCACACATAAGTTCAGCGAACACCAGTGATTTCTTTGATTTGGATTTTTCAAATTCTAAATCAAACTCCTGAAGGATAACAATCCATTTAGAGTATTTTCCCTTGAGTAATTTTTTAGTCAAAATGTACATCATCGGGTTGCAATTAGATATCACATTTGTTTTTCGTAACAATATGTAATGACAGAATCGTTGGACAGCTTTAAATATTTCCAAGGCCAATTTATCCACATGTGAATATTTAATTTCAGTCGGATTGAGATTCCGACTGAGATAGTAAATCACATGTTCATTGTGGAATTCATCCTCTTGAACTAATACCATTCCAATGGTGGAATCATAGGCTGCTAAGTATAAAAAGTAATCCTGGATGTAATTTGGGGGACGCAATAACGATGCATTGGTCAACACATGTTTCAAAGCATCAAAATATTGATCAGGGATCTCATCCCAAATAAAAGGAACATTATGTTTCAATAGCCTGGTAAAACATTTCGTTAACTCAGCATAGTTCTGGATAAATCTACATAAAAAATTTTCTTTCCCTTGAAAACGTTGGAGTTGGAAAAGTGTGGAAGGAGGAGGTAAATTAAAAATAGCCTCAACCTTTGATGGGTCGACACGAATACCTGTTTTGGAAACAAAAAATCCCAACAATCTACCAGATTGTACACAAAAAACACATTTGTGAGGATTTAACCGAATCTTATAATGCCTATATCTCATAACAATTGCTCTTAAATGGGTAGAATGATCTTCCTTATGCAATGAATGAGCAAGTAAATCATCGAGATAAGGCTGCACAATGTGTTTAATGTTGTGAAAAGCGTAAGGCATTTCCCTTTGAAAAGTTGCACCAACATTATTTAATCTGAAGGGTAGCTTACAATAAGAAAAATTCCCCCAAGGACAAATGAATGTTGTTTTTGGTTGATCAATAGGGAGTATGTTTATTTGATTTTACCTATAAAATCCATCCATAAACGAAATCATTTCATTTTTGGCACAATTATCAATGATTTGATCGATATAGGGAGTTGGATAATTGTCTTTTGGACAAGCTTTGTTAATATCCCTATAGTCAACACGTACTCATATGGTTCATTGTTTTTTCGTAACAGGAACGATATTATATACCCAATCTGTTAAAGGAATTGGATAAATAAAACCCACTTTTAATAATTTCTCAACTTCGGCTTTAATAGCAACAACTTTTCGTGGATGTATCGAACGTAATCTCTGCCTGACAGGTTTAGCATCCGGGTAAGTATTTATTTCATGAATGACAATGTTGGGATCAATTCTAGGCATTTCTTCATAAGACTATGAAAATATGTCATAGAATTCTTGAAATAGGGCTTTATATGTAGCAATTTCATCTGACGTACAAGAAGTACCTATATAAATGTTTTCAATAATTCTTGGTTTAATGAATATGTCAATGGGAACTGTCGAAGAAATATTTCCCAAATTAATTTCAGAATCCGAATTTGTAATTGATATTGGACTCTGGGGTTCTTTGACATAGTCAATTGGAAAAATAGATGAAAAATTATTGTCAAATCTATCAAGCTCAGGTAAAAATGATGACCTATGATGGAGATCATCCCATGGTAATTCATCTATGGACAAAAATTCACGAATACTTTCATCAGTATGAAACACTTGTTGAAAAGGATCTGGAATTGATGTTATTGCTGAGCTTGATGTTGAAAATGATTCTTCATTGATCACATTCATTGGATCATAATCAATTGATGAAGGATTGGAAAATGACTGTACTGTTTGATATGTTATTTCAAAAGGACTCAAAGGCATCGTGCTAGTAAAAGAATCCAATTTTGACTCTAATGGCACTATCCAAGGATCATTAAATGGAATAGTGCTTGATGTAATCATATTGATATTAGCAATAGTACGCAGTACGTTAGGTGGAGGCATAGAAAAATTTCCCATTAAGGTGGAATATTTGATTAAACATACTCCAACATCCTCATAAGGGATAGTCGATTTTCCAACATGTTGAATGCTATCCATAGAAGCTGGGTTAGACGAATAATATGAGAGCTGATCAATTTTCACAATCTTTCCTTGATGAGGAAACATGATTAATTGAAAGGCGGATGACACGACAACATTCATAGCATAAGACCAATTTCGACCCAGAAGAAGGTTGTAATCTAGAGGGGCATCAACAACTTTCACATCTAAATTAATAGTTTTACCTTCGACCTCTATAGGTAGATCCTGCAAAATTCCAAATGGATGGAATCCTCTTCCGTCAAAAGCTTTGAGAATTGTCGGAGATTGGTTAAGTGTCAGAGAACCAAGTGATTTCCAACATTTTAGCGACATAATACACGTATATGCTCCTTCATCAATTACAACATGAAAGCAATGCCTGTTTTTGACTAGTATTGGAATTTGAAAAGCCATTTGATGAGGGAGTCGAGGTGTAAAATTTTCTAAATCAAAGACCATGAGGTTCGAATCTTGAATATCTATAGCTCCAATAGCTGACAAAAGTAATTTCCTTTGTTCCCGACATGATTGCAGCACTTATAAGACCGACATTATTGAAGGAGATATTGCTAAATCCTCAACAATGTTGTAATTATGAGCAGCTCTCGCATGTGGATTAAAAGATGATTTCCGAAGTACACCTTTAGCAGGCAGTTTAATTACTAGATCAGGATTGGGTTTCTCAATATGAAGTGGATCAGAAACTGTAGGAGATGTAGCTGGTACTGAATTAGAATTTTCTACTTCTTTACCAGTAACATGATTCTTACTTCCATAGTCTTGCAATCAAGTTGCAACCATTACTTGAGACATCATCAAAATATCTAATGATGTATTAGAAGAAGATCTAATCATTTTTCTATCTTGAACAGGAAAATGATCCTTCAAGACAACAACTGTAGATGAACCTTTTAAAAACTTAGATACCTCAGACCTATGTGGGCATTCCTTGGTGAAATTATCCTCGTCATAGATAAGACAAGGATAACAAGGTTTTCATTTATCATCAGACGGCTCATTTTTCTCAGTTTTTTCTTTGGGAGATGAAGTTTGTTTAATTTTATTCTCCCCTTTCTTCTTATTGCCAGATTTAGACTTAGTTGTAGAAGAATCTACAATGTGAATGTCGGCAGAAGTTTCGAGGGAGGAATCTCCTTCTAGTGAATCAAATAAATTTATTATAGGAGAAGTAATATTGGAAGATTTCTTCTTACTTTTATTAGTACTAACTAAACCAATTACACCATCAATGGCATGAGAGCCCGAGGGAGTTGCTATTATCTGACTAGGACGCGGTAAATCCATAATTTTCTCGTACAAAGTACCTTACTGAGTATATACTAAGTCAAGGTACTGAGCTTGAGCAATAACTTGTTCTTCTGTAACAACTCCTCCTTTTGCTACATCTTTAGTGATTTTTGGTATTAATGATTTTATAAACCATTCTGCCAAAATTTGATCCAGAATAAAAACTTTCACTAAACATCTTCTATGTCTCCATTCATGTATGTGATCTGATATGTAAGTAGGTAGATTGTTTTAGTGAAGTTAATAATTCCATGCCATTGTCGTATCTGACAAGCAACTAAAAATGAGTTAAGAAGGTGGTTGCTAACGCATTAAAATTGTTAAAAGAACCTCGTGGTAGTTCAATGTACCATTTGGCTGCTAATCCTATAAGCGTTCTCTGAAAATGTCTTAATCGAATCGAATCATCGATCAAAGAGTTGGATGCACACCAAAGGTGGTAATTCATGACATGGTTAGAAGGGTCCTCTCTTGATTTACCTTCAAATTTCGGAATATCACTGGCCAACTTATTTGGCATTGGTAGCCAATATGGAAGATAATAAATTGGATCATTTGTAAGGCGTGATAAATCAGGTAAATCGAAAGTTTCTATGAATGGTAACTGACGGTTAGAGTCTTTTTGATTATATGAATAACCTTGTGGAACTATACCAGTTCCAGGAGGAGGAAATCCATGATATCCTAGAATAGCCTGTGTATTTAGAATCAGAATGCCCCCTGGATAACAAGGATTAACTAGATCATACTGGGGTTGAGGAGGCATTTGGTACGTATACGGAGGGTATGGTTGATATGTTGGATTTTGTGCTACAGGTCCATATTGATACAACCCTTGGTATGGTTGATAAGTAAATTGAGGTTGGCTTGTTATAACCGTACTTGTACCAAGTTGTCCTACAGGCATCTGAAAAGTAGTCTAAAGTGTAGGTCTATACTGTGGGACAGAAACTTGAGGAATTGGTATTGATACCTGAGGAGGTGTAGAAATAGGAGCTGCAGATACTCCAAGAATAGGTCTAATAGCTTGAACAGAAATTGGTGCAGCATTTTGGGTTGGAGTTCTAGGTGTACTCGGGCCAAGTTGCTGAAATGTACCTGATGCAGGTGCCTAAATAGTGGTTTGCACAAGTTGTTGGACGTGAGTATAACCAATCGATTGTCCTGGATGATAATAAGGTACTTTCATATTAGGTTGCAAATTCTGTTGAACTTGGGATGGATATCACACTGTATGAGCTCTGGGGTATGAAGGTCCCATAGAAGGTTTTCGATAGGAAGGACCATAACCAGGTTGATAATTTGGAACATATGTTGTATAATTAACTAGATAATTCCCACCTCCAGGATACAATTGTTGTTCCGGGTAGAACTTTTGCCCTAAAGGAGGTTGCAGACCCTGAGTTGGATACTGACATTGAGGTGGATATTAACCTTGAGGTATGTACTGACCTTGAGGCATGTATTTCCCTTGAGGTTGATATTGACCCTGAGGCATGTATCGACCTTGAGGTTGCCCCCCAAGCTGAAATTACTACTTTGAGGTTGCCCCCTAGGCTATAAATTACTACCTTGAGGATCAGGGTTTGGAATATTTCCAGACATCATATAAATTTGTTCCGCATTTACAGTTTCGGTATTTGATTCATTTAGTCCAGATGATGGTGTACGTTTATCAAGAAAAGGAGATACCCCTGAGAAAGCATCAGAGAACGACTGATATCCTGGAGGAACAGATGGACCACCATAAAAATATGTTTTTGGAGATTCAGAAAACATGGATGACTCACCAGAATGTTTAATGAAGGTCTATAACCTCTTGGCGTAGAAGGAAAAGGAATTATGGGTGGCGAATAATTCATTCCAATGTTCTGTAGAAAGTCTGTCAATGAAAAATACCAAGCGTCTTGTCTAAAAGTACTATAAAAAATTTATTCATGTTCTCTAAGATTTAAAGTTTCCTGAGCCAAAGGAAGAACAACTTCTTCTTCAGTGTCAGTAACTTATTCAATACTAATGAGACCAGGAGGAAGATATTCTGTGATTCGGGTCTTTACTCTAGGTGAATCAGGATGATCAGGGGTTGGAGTAATGAACTCTAAAGTAGGCTCAACCATAATAGGTTCAGTTTCTGGCTTAGAAATTTCAGGTTTAGTAGATGATAATTCACTTGTTATAGAAGTAAGTTCAACTAGTTTAGAAATTGAAATTTTCTGAGGAGTATACTTTGCTGTTAGCGGTTGGTCTACTTCATAATTAGGATGAATAATTATGGATGTTTCTTCATGTTTTGTTGATCTAGTTCCATATGTTTGTCCTCTTTCAGATCTAAGTCTTTCTAATTGGCTTGGTGTATATTCAGGGGGTTTCCCCTCCATTCTACATGATTGTCTCAGTAATTCAGCCACGATTAAAACTTTTAATCACACGCAATTAAATAAAATTTCAATAAAAAATCCTAAAGTCTCTAAGGAAACAACCAAATTGATCACACACCTAGAAAATCTAAGAGATAAAACCACACACAAACAATAGATTCCCAGACTAAAAACACTAGTTGGTGATGAAATCCAACATAGTAGAATTTTAATGCAGAAATGGCGGTTGGAACAGTTACCTCGAAAACGTGCTTAATGAAATAGACCAGTGCAATTTTCTCCACTTAACCATCTCGAGTGAAGAGAACCCTTCGGAGAGTCTAAGTGAGTCTAGTCGACGTCTGCTCCAGGTATAGTGGGATCTCCCCTCCACCGTCAGCTTGGGAAAGAATCATAAATTTTATGGCCACTAAGGTCACCAACGAGAACACATATACCTTGGGTAACATTCTATGATCTGATATACATGAAAGGGTAGAGTAACAAGCTCAATCCCCTTGAAGGCTCCTTGACATAATCCAAGGTTTACCGACAAGTGACCCCATGCTCCTCGATAATGGTCTATCCGAGGTTTACCACTTTTAATACGTGCACATCTTCTATCTCTCCCAATGAGATAGTTATGATTACCTCATTGGTTCGGATATGATATCATGCTTAACTCCTTTAGGAGGTGCTTCCCATAGCATACATGCTACAATTGGATTTTTCTACCGCAAGATTTACTACTTGTTTGTTTGAACTACCTTGGAAAGTTAACTACAACCTATTCCAAGACACTAGCCTGAGCTATGTTGGTGGAAAAGAGCCCTAGAAAATATAAAAAATTCTATATTGATTTTAATTAAGCGTTACTTTTAGTTTGGCTGTTTCTTAGGTCAAAAAGGTATGGAAGTGAAACTTCGATGATATGTAATGACTTGACTCAAAAAATGCTAAAATGCATCTATATGAAAAGAAACTCATTTATTTTCAATGAAACCTATTTAGAGGAAAGATTTGAGAGATTTCAATAACTTTCAAAACATCAATTCTTTCTTTGATAAACAAGAAACTTCGAAAAGAAGACAATTCTTTGAGAACTCAATTTCACAGAAGAAGAATCACTTGTTCAAAATGAAATTCCTTATATCATTCAAATCAGACCCTAGAAATAAACTTCTTCCAAAATAAAACTAAAACTCTTAAAAGCACGAAATTCAAAACCAAAAGAAAACTCTAATTTTGAATCCTATCTAAAAAGTTTTGAGGATATTTATGCTCAGTTTGTAATCTAACTAAGAGCTTTCTTCTTATCTCAGCAAGAAATTAAAAACATCCAATAATGGTTTTAAAGTGAAATTTAGACCTTATCAAGCTAAAAGGTTTTCAAAATTTTCAAATGAAAATCAAATCAAATTTTCATAAAAGAAATACTTGCATCAAGTTCAATGGCTCAACAACAAAACAATGACATACCAATTCACTGAGGTATATAAAAGTTTCTAATTCAGAGCAACAAGAAGACAGGGCAAAAACTCACTCATAAAATGCAAATCAATTGAAAATATCACTTCAAAGACAGAAATTGCTAAAATAAATTCACACAGAGGACTTTTGAAAGTTAAGACAAGTTGGGGTAATTACATAAAATCAAGTAATTACATTTCTGAAAACATAATTTTTTTTTTTTTTTAATAAAAATTTCCAGAAGTTTGCAGTTTGTAAATGAAAAATGTGGTACTGCATTGTTTTACACTAAAATCTGCTGAGTCTACCACTCTGTTTTTAAACAAAAAGTGCGGAAGACAAGAAAAACATAGAAAAATAAAAAGACAGACTCACAGTCATGGATTCTAATGAATTATTTACCCAACCCAGTTTCGAAATAATCAAAATCAAAGAATTTATTCAAAAATCAAACCGAAAATTAAAAAGAAAACTAAGTTGAAGAAATCCCCAGTGGAGTCGCCATTTTGTTAGGCGGATTAATCCCTCTTGCAGACAAGAGCGATCTCCCTAGTATCCTAAGGATATATAGAAACAAACAGACCAAATGCAAACCATTTTCTCTAGATTATTATGGTTTAGAATTATTAATTAACTAAGTAAGAAGAGGTGCTCCTACCTTAAGTCCAATGCTTGCTGTAATCTTCAATCTAGTCACTCCAAAGGAGGTCAATTCAACATGTGAGACCTGCATCCAAATACAAGAAAGAGGAATTAAAATCACCTACAAGATATAATAATTCAGAAACATTAATCTATCTTAGTGATCAAGGAATCCAAGAATTAAATTACTCAAATAGATACATGAACAACTTAATGAGAAAATAGAATCCATTTGTATTAACTTGTATGATAAGAAGTAACCTTACAACCTTGTCGCCTTGATGTCATACAAGTTCTTTCGGGGTCAGGAACAGTCATTTTCGATCGGTTTGAAAAGCCTTCTCCTCTCCGAACTTGCATAAAACTATGGATATGAGTATGTAATCGTTCTCATACCATTGATGCCAAGTATAGAGAGAATAATTTCTTCAGCAATTGACCTCAAAACAACCAAGTTCTAAGTATCCTTGAGACTAAAACATGATCTCAATTTATAGCAGAAGGGAGGAGGTTTCAGTCCCAAGGAAAGGGGGATAAAGTCCTCTCAAAAAGGGATTTTAGCTCCAAATGCCAAGTGATAATCTCCATTAATCAAGGGATAGAGGTTCATGAATGAAGGGGTGAAGCTCGACTAGATTACGCTTCTAGAAGCTTCCAGCTAGGAGAATATTCGACCAGCTGGGTTTCCAAAACTTACTTTTTCTTTTATTTTACCTTTTACGGGGGTCCGCGGTTTTAGTAAGCAAAACGTGTGGGATGTGCCATAGGTTATAGAGCAAGAAACTGCGGTACCACAGGCAATGACTAGGAAAAGTGAGGAGTTATGCTTTTTAGGGTTTTAATGAGCTTTTTCCAGATTCCAAAACTTGGTTTAGGAACTTTATAATTTTGTACCTCCAAAGGAGCATAAATAAGGTAATGATGAACCCATATAGACAGCTAAATGTCATGGTGACAATTTTTAGTGTAACAAACATTACAATTGGATTCAACTAAAAGTTTAGCCAAACCTTGAACTTTTACCAATTTTGTAGTTTTTATTGTGAGATCAAATTCAACTATTTGGGTAATCCATCTTCCTCTTCTCCCATCAGTGTCAGGTTGGGTGAACACAGTTTTCACAACACTGTTGGGAACATAAGTAGTAATGGTTGAGTGAAGAACATAAATTCTGAAATAATTTAAAGCTTGGACTAAGGAAGAAGCCTGTTTTTCAATGATTTCATACTTAAGTTTTGCGTCTCTCATGACCTTGCTGAAAAATGTAATATTTTGGTCATATCCATCTTCATTCCTTTGCAAGAGAAAATCAGCTAGAGTGGTTTCAGAGGAAAAGGAAAACATGCTAAATGGTTCAGAATAATTAGGGCTAGCTAAAGTTGGGGATTTAGAGATGGCCTTTTTAATCTGGTCAAAAGCATATCTATTAGGTACTGTCCATTTAATTTCATGGTTTTTATTTAGCATATCTATGATATCCTTAACTATTTCAATATAGTTACGAATGAATCTTCTAAGGAAGTTAATCTTTCCAAGAAAATATTGGATCTCCTTTTTGTTTCTTGGAACGGAAAGTGCTTGAATAGCTGAAACTATTCTGGGATTAATTACCACGCCCTCCTTAGAAATGATGTGGCTGATAAATTTCCCTTCTGTGATGGAAAACAAAGATTTCTTGGGGTTGAGTGATATCCCAAATTTTTTACACCTGTAAAAAAATTTCATCAAGTGTTTTAAATGTTTTTTATCTGAGTTAGAAAACACAGTAAGGTCATCAAGATATATAACAGCAATTTTTTTTTCTTACCCACAAAATCTAAATCCATAACTCTTTGAAATGTTGTTCCATCATTCTTTAATCCAAAGGGCATGTACCCCATGGAGTGGTGAAGGCAGTCTTCTCTCTATCCTCTGGGCTCACCATTATCTGTTAATAGCCAGAGAAGCCATCTAGGATTAAAATTCTATTTGCATCTGAAATTTTTTGAAGCAACTAATACATCTTGGGTAATGGGTAGTTGTCTTTTAAGGATGACTTATTTAAATTCCTGAAGTCTACACATAGTCTGATTTCATTGTTCTTATTTCTAACATGAACTAAATTAGCTATCTAATCTGAATATTTAATGTAACTATGATTTGAGCATCAAGTAACTTCCTAAGTTCTTTTTCTATAGTAGGGAGAAAGAATGGATTGATTCTACTTAATTTTTTCTTATAGGGTTTTTCTCGAGGTTTTAAAGGAATTTTATGCTCAATGAGGGCTGTATCATAGGTTTTTAATTCAACATAAGACCAAGAAAAAACATCCTTGTAAGCTTTAAGAAGATTCAAATATTCAGTTTTTACTTCTTGAGGTAGAGAAGAAGAGATTTTAATGTTCTTTATTTCTTTAGGTATTCCAATATTAGATTCTTCAATATCATCCTCTGGTGAATTTAATAGTGGATTCTTGGGAACATCATTTTGGTCAAATAATTTTTCAAGAGGGACTAGACCTTTGGGAATAAAGTTGTTAGACAATTGAATGATATTGTGGTCAGCCATTTTTGAATTTAAATCAGAAGTTTGATTTTCCTTATTGAGTTCATTTATATTTGACTGATATTCTTCAATTTTCAAAACATAAAACTCATCAACAACCTACATAAAAGAATTCAACTGTTCATCATCTTCAAATATTTTCCAATATTTAAGATTGTTAGGAATAAATGACTTATATTTGACTTAAATTTTATATTGCAAAAGAATTTGATATGGAATTTTGAATTAACTAACTGAAATAGCTAAGGAGTCCGCATGAATATTCTCGTTTCTAGGATAGACGTGATATTAAATGCATGAAAGAAGTTTTCCACTGAATCCCATACCTCATTTCTGTAAGATCTAAGTATAGGATGCTATGTTTGACAAATATTTCTAACTTGTTTGAATATGAGTTCAGAGTCACTGAATACACTTAGATTCTTCACTTTAATACTTATGGCTAACTTTAATCCTAGAAGAAAGGCTTCATACTCTGTTACATTATTAGTAACATCGAATTCAAGTTTGCAGGATTGAGTAATATTTTATTTTTCTGGTGAAATTAGAACAACACCAGCTCCAACTCCTTCTTTTGAACAAGATCCATCAAAATATAGCTTCCAAATATCAGGTTTGACAGTTTTTGGTTTTTCTACAACATCTTCAATTTTAGGTTGAGAATTCTACAAATTATTTGGAGATAGTTTAAAACAAACAAATTCTTGGTCAACTACATCAATAGGATGATTTATAACTTGATATTCTTTTCAAACAATATGAATGAATGTAACCTCCCTATATAATATAAGATTTTCACCCCCATATATAGGAATAGTGGCAAAAGACATGTCCATTTGAAGGCTTCCTCCTAGCTTGGCACAACAAGACCTTGAAAAAAGCATTAGAAACTTAGGAGGGATATCAGTGAGCACAATGTCTAAACCCACACATTTTACAGGAATTTTGGCTAAATTTACCATCAAGTCTTTTATGATTCCTAGTCATGGTGCCCTTTTGGAATCAAAGGTTTATAGGTCATGGTAAGATTGACTAGTTTCCAAATTAAGTTAATCCATAATAACCTTCGACATAAGATTGTGTGAGGCTCTAGAATATAACATGCAGTTATATAGTAAGGAATCATGTGCTTTCAAAGTAACATAGAAAGGTGGCACTGTTTCATCAATCATGTCTGAGATGAGATGAGAAAATACCGAGGGTTTTTCATCTTGTAAACTAATTACATCTCCTTCAACATCCACACTTGAATTTTGAATCCATTTTGTAACTTCATTTTTTATATCCAGGGTTATTTGAAAATTCTAATAATGGAATGGGAATATTCACTCTTTCTAATTCCCTTTCAACATTGAAATTAGTTAAAAAAAAATTCTCAATTGAAGTTGTATCAATTGGCTGATTTAATGGTTGTATTGTTGTTGTTTAATTTTCAATAGATTTTATTTGAGGTTCAATTATGACAGGATTACTAGGAGGTTTTCCAAGACCTACTCTAGGTCTTAAATCATACCTCCTATTCAATTCTGCAATTAAGAATTCATAGAAGGCTTGATATTTAGACACTTGAGAATGTTCTTGATCATCTTGAGAAGGTTGTTTTTGAGGAAGAGAGACAATAGAAATTGGAAAAAATGTATTGTCAAGATTGTCGATATCTTCAATGATCATAACAGTATTGTCATTAGGCTGTTGATCATCAATCAACAGAGGAAGTGGATTTTGTTGATCATTACTGGGCCTTTGAAGAATTTTAATTTGAGGGGATTTCTTAAATTGAGCTTGAGTTTGAGTTTGAGGTCTGGCACCAATTTGCTAAATTGTTCTTGGTTGAGTTTCAATTTTAGAAATCCTATTAGAAAGGTTCCTAAGTAATGAATTTATTTCATCAATCTTTGAATCTTCGTTTTTAGATTTAGAATAATAACCTTCTTGGTTAGCTTTCATTTTCCTTTGTGCCTTTTCAAATTTAGCTTTGAGTTTAGCTGACGTTTATCCATTAGCTTCAACTTCAATGGCATTGGTTTTCATGTCTTCTAAAGTATGAGATGTTCTTTCTCTAAGCATAGCTGGAAAGTCATCTTCAAAAGATTTGGAAAACCTAACCTTTTTTGTTGCTACTGGTGGTTTAAAATCAACATGCATCTTATGATAGAATTTATTAAATATTTTAATGAATTCAGAGAATAATTCACCATAGTTTCTTTTCAGTTCTTCAAATTCAGCTAGAAAATACACATGATCCTTTTTAACCCCCTATTGGTTTTTAAATATGTATTTAATTTATCCCAACTTTTAATAGAGTGTGCCATTAATTTCCTAAACCAAATTCTAACATTTCTTTCTAGGGATTGAACAAAAAATCTCATATATAAATTCTCATATTCGATATTCATATTGTCATCAAAATATAGGAAAGCTGCTAAATGATATTTAGCAAATAAGTCAGTTTCCCCATTAAACCTTGGAAGGTGTTTCAAGTATCCATCAGGAAATTTTTTTATTATATTGGGAACTTTTAAAGAAGCATATCTTGCTTTAACAATTGGTTGAAAACCAACCATACCTTGAGATGATAATGAATAAGTATCAGTAGTGGTTTTGGTAGAAGTTGATCAGGAAGAAGGTGAATATGAAGGTGAAAATTGAGGGGTAAAAGAAGGTGGTTGAAGAAATGAAGATGAAGATCTTCTTAAATATTTCAAAGGTGTTCGAATGGTCAATTTTTGAACTTTAGTTTCTCCTTATTTAGGTTCAAATAAAGGATTTGAGTATAAGGAGAACAAATCTTTTGGTTGAGCAGAAGTAGATGGAAAAGAACAAGAAGTTGGAGAAATTAAATCAGTAGGTTTGAATTCAAGTAAGTTAAAATTCAATCCTTTTCTGATTTGGGAGATTCAGAAGGTACTTCAGGTATTTGATATGATTATAATGAATGAATTAAAAGAGATGACTGAAAATCAACTCCCTTAGAGATAAGTTCATGTAACCTAGGTGGTAGATCTTCTAAACTTAAAGTGATTCGTCCAGATATAAAAGGATCGGAGACAGAAGTATCCTCTAGTTGAGGAGGTACAAAAGAAGAAGAAGGGGTTTGAATTTTTCTTCTTAAAGAGGCTTGTCTTACCAGCCTCTTTGGATCTGATAAGGGTAAAGCAATTTCAGAATTTGAGTGGGACCTGGTATTTCTTGAAGGAACCAGTTTTGGCATTTGTGAAGTCGCCAGGTGAAATATTCTAACCTACTACTAGTCCTTTAATCACCCTTAAAGGAATAGCTATATCATTGTCACAGGGAAAATAGATCAAATTTTCGTATCCCTGGTAATGGTGCCAGCCTGGTGTTGTCCTTTGAGATAATTATAAATTAATTAATTATGCCAGAGCATCTAAAATATTTTTTATTTTAAAATGATTTTTTGGATGACCAATGTATTGAGAAAATAACAGATAGATGTTTTAAACTTTGATAGTATTGAGTATTAAGAAAATGGTTGTTCTTTACTTCAAAACAATGATTTGATTTTGCATATGTGAAGGCATAAAATATAAGAAAATATGATCTACTAAATATTCAAATTGAATCCTTAGCTTATCATAAGTAATAAAGGATGACAAACAAGGTTTATATATATATATATATATATATATATATATATATATATATATATATATATATATATATATATATATATATATATATATGAAGATTAGTGAAAATTAGTTGATGTAGAGAGACTTATATAGACAGATAGTCTAATAAATCAATATATAAATAGATTATAACTTTAGAGGATTTAAGATATACTGAAACTAGGTTTTCTCTTACCTACTTATCTCCTTAAAACTTAAATATATGCATAAAACAAAATGAAATATATATTGGAAAAAATTACAAGGAGACAAATTGTTTGAAACAAATCCACAATCCTTATATTAATCATCAATGATATTATCTCATACAATTTTTCTTTACAAGTGCTCATCCAAGGGTGTAACCCTTAATAAATTGAATGGAGAGTTTTTTATACTAAATTATATCTATTAGAAGCATCTAAACAGATTACAAAAAATAGCATCAAAATATAGGAATACAAAAATTGTTGAGTCGAGTTGTCACTGTCTTCAAGGAAGTGGTTGATGATGTGGGCCCAAAATGTGCTCTTTTGCTGGCATGTTGTTGGAGATGAAATTAATCAATAGCTTCACATAACTAATCCCATATTTCTTGACTTGGTATATCTAGATTAATAAATCTTCTGAAAACTCCATCCACTTCAGTCTATCTTTCAAAAGTAAGCTTATTGATAAACAAATATTTAATTTCATGTTTGATTATTTAATCAAACTCTAAAGCCTCCACAAAATCCTTTCCTGTCATATAACCTTTAACTCCTGTAAATTTGTCTTTATCAATTGCAATTGTATAAATTTTCTTGCAATAGTCCTCCAAAATTATTAACTTGTCATTTGGTGCCACTAATCCTTGCAATCCTCTTTGAATCAATAGGTTGAACTTAATGTGAAATGTTTGGACAATAGTGTCCAAATATTGGCACTTAGTTTCCCACTGATTTAGAAAATTCATCTTATTCATAACTTTCTTGATTTCCAAAATGGTTTATGTTCTATCTATGATATGAATCTATTCTAATTCGGCTCTGCTCTTTGAATTCAACACCTTAATCATAGCTGAAGCTTCAACTGGTTTTTTTTTAAGAGTTTTGTTTTCCCGCTCAATGACTGTTTTACAATTTGTGATTAGTTCTTTCTGTTAAAAAATAATCTATAGGGAGTGCCATACTTCAGTCATAGCTTAACTTATTTCTATCCAAATGATTTCCTTAGCTTAGGCCAAGGTTTCTGCCATCAATAACTCACTCTCTAACTTATGAACTTTCTGCGTTAACCTATGAGATTTCTGCATTTATTCCATGTAGAGAGTATCATTCTTTATTTTTTGTGCTTCTAAGTTCTTGAATTTCTCCAGAATATTTTCATTTTCCTGCTTTTGTAAAGAAAAATCCTGCATAATTTTATTTGAGTCACCTACTGTTGATGTAGAATTTGTTGTTGTTAATGAAGAACTCGGCTTTGTGCCTGTAATTGCAATGGGTATAGATGAAATTGGAATCATGGCCAACTGAGTAGATTGTTCCTTTTCCTTCAGTAGACCTTCAATATGTTCTCCCTCATTCTTAATTTGAATGTTCTGCTCAATGGTGAGTTTGGGAATTTCCTCTCTATTCTACTCACTTTCCTTTATCTCCTTGGTTTGGGGATATTCTGTAGAAGGCAATTTGAGTTTCTTCTGAAGAGCTGCAATGTTTGCATTCTTCTTCTTAAGGATTTTTTCTACAACTTTGACATACATGGGATCATATCCAATCTTAATCACTATATCTTATAATGATTTAAGCTTATTATCTTTGGCCAAAGATGAAAGTTTCCCAGTCTTCAACTATGACTGTACATTTGAAAGAATTGTTCTTAATTTGGACAATGCCATGATAGTGTTAGTTGTGGTAGAGAAAAGCATTTCTCCTCACTGTTTTTGCATGCCCATTTGGTCAATGGGATGAATCTAATTGGGATAAAAAGAAATTATAGTCTTCTTGTAATCAAAATAGGCTTCTAGAAAAGAGACTTGGGCCTGTAAGAAAGCCATTTGAATCCTTCATTTTCACTTTAAAAAATTGTCAATAACCTATGTTGTGAAGTAGATGTTTGTTTCCAAAATTTATTGTATGCATTTTCTTTCAAAGCTTCATTCTTTTGCCTAATTTCTATGAAATGAGAGAAAATATTAGGCTCACCCTGTTCACTTCTTCCTGCTGATTGAATACTCTCCATGGGATCTTGTGAAGTTTAAGAGGAGGATGGAGTGTTAGGAATATTTCCCCATGGTGCTGTAGAAACTTCTGCATCACCTAAATCAATAATATCTAGCTCTTTCTAACTTTTCTTAGTTGAGATAGTGAAATTTTTCTTCTTCTTCATTTGCTAAATGATGAATTCTTTTGCCATTCTTGCTGAAGATGATGGTTCTTCCCTAGGCCTCTTTTGTTGCTTGTCTTTAGAAATGGGATTTTGGAGAGTTGAGGTGGAAATAATCTTCTCCTCTTCTTCTGCAGTGTGTTTTCTACCCATTGATATTGCTTCAAGAATTTTTCAATTTCAGGCCTAGGAGTACGATTGTAAGGCCTCGTCTTCAACTCCACTCTCAAATTAGAGATGATCTTGAATGGATCATATGACCAAGTTAAACTTGGATGAAATTTCATCCTCTTGAGGATTGCATCTACTTCAAATTTTTTTTCCTGTGTTGCATATGAAAGAGCCCACCTTAGTCTTGGTCTTAAACTGAGATTTCTTTTTCCCTAAAACAAAATGCAGCTCATCCATATTAATCATTTGCATAATATATTCCAGAGAGAAAAGTGTCATTGAAACATATTTGAGCAGCTTGTAAGGTGCCAATTCATAGCCAGTTACTCAGATCATTGTATAATTATGGTAAAGATACCAGTCACTTGTTTTTACTTGATCACTTAGATGTAGTATTATTTTGATTTTTGAGCCAATCCTAGGCTCATTGTGACTGCTTAAAATCTAGGCAACTAGATGCAGGAGTCAATGAAATCTGCAAATTAAAATTCAGTTGAAATGGACCTAACCAATTGAGTCAAATGAATGAATGAATGATTGATTAACACCTTGATCATGTTGTTTGTGCAATGTAATTGGTAACAAAACCCCTTGTTGAAAAAGAAACATATGAACTAGTACAAAAATGTACTTAAACATGCCTTGAGTAGTCAAATTTATCATCTGCTCATGCATATTATCAGCCAGGAACTGACTGTAATTATACTTGAATGCCAGTTGACCGTCCTCGGTAAAAATGGAAAAGTAACCCAGAATAGATTCATTTACTGTTCTGTCATTTTGGTAGCCTTACCAACATGAAAATAAAGATATAATACGCCCGGTTGCTTCAGGGAATATATTGGATGGATAAGAATTATTCTTTTTCGGAAGTTTAACATCATCTAGTAGAAATGTTTCAAAAAATTTAGCTCTGTGAGGGAAAGTCAGTTGTGGTATAATTACATGAGGGCATCTTGGGAAAAATGACTAAGGGAATCACTCTCTGGGATTAGCCGCATTTGGTTAATGGTATCAAGTGTGATAGAAATCAGTATGTCTCCATTCTGAGCTACTACAGTTCTCTTTAGAGGGTCATATCTAGCTTGACACATACCTAATATCAAAATGCCTAACTTATTCTAAAATGCCTAACTTATGAAAACTGGAAGTGTTACAACAATTAGGTCATGCAGAAACCCTCCACGTTACATCCTCGAAGATGATTACGAAGTACACAACATTGGAATTTCCAGGTGATTTCCTTAGAGGAGGCAGAGCCCCGACTTGAGGGAAGCTTCCACCAAAGCAAGAATGTCAGAGTGACTTGCTGAGGGAGTATTGTTGGTCAATCAATAATTCCAAAAACATGTATTGGGATAAGGTTTACATAAAGGGGACTTGTGAATGCGAGGATGCAGTTACGCAGAAAGAGGTAAGAGAGATAGAGAAAGGGGTGTTAGGTTGGCAGGTTCTTCATACACCTCTATTACGTCAAACTCAATATTTACCAGAGACACTGTCGAGTTTTGCTTGAAGACAACGAATCTCAACATTGTCACTGACAACAACCTCGCAATAAAATACTTATCAACATACTAAAATGTTTTAATATATAGTTTTCAACTATATAAAAATAATAATTAATATAAAAAAAATAATCCATGCAAATAAAATATGTAAATTAAATTTACAAATATTAAATATTTGTTATTCATATTAAAAATAGAAAATAAAATTTTATTTCAAAATTTCCAGTTTACTTAAATAAATATTAGTAATGAGTTCAATTTAAAAATAGAAATTTAGTTCCCTTCCACCTATCTTAATATATAAAATTTATATTTCTATAAAGCCGCAGAAGAAAAAATAAAAACATTGAAATGTTTATTCAATCAATAAATTATAAATAAGACAAGAAAAACAAAATTTAACGTATTTTTTGGGAATGGATTATTTTTAAAAACCAAAATTACTATTTCCTATAAATGTTCTAATCTAAACAAAATTATTAATTTCTTATATATATTTATTTAAATTTATAATTGATTAGGTAAGAAGTGGGATAAATTTTTTCAGGATAATATTTTTTAAAAATAGTAAAAATTGAAAAAAAAAATTCATCTTAAAAAAAATTGACCCTTTCTAATACACAATAAATAAAAAATTAAAACAAATTTATGTTAATTATTTTTTATCAAAAATATATAAATATATATATATATATATATATATATATATATATATATATATATAATTCAAAGGACAAATATGAAATATTTTCAAAATTAAAATAAATTTATGTTGATTATTTTATATATATATTATTTACAAACCATATATAAAGTATATTTATATTAATTTTCAAATTGTAAATATCTTTATTTAAAAGTAAATCATCTTCTAAATTGTATTTTCATCTTTTATTTTTCATCTTAAATACTTTTCAGATTTACTTTTATTTCATTACAATGACACGCTTTGTTATATAACGAAATAAAACTAGCAATTTCTCTTGAAGGTGGTGTAAAAAGTAAGTCATCAAGAAGTTTATGCATATATCAAAAATATGGGTTTCGATGTGTATCGCTTGTTTTATTTGAATACAATAATATAATTCAGAATCGTTCTCTGAAAACTTCAATTCCCCTTCACATAATATCAGCCAAACTAAACACGTGAGCATTAATATAGCAGACCAATGGTGACCGATGAATTATTTTTATAATATTTTACAATCATTGATGTTTTTGATAATATTGCAGGTCAAATTGTATGGAGTAGATGAGATTGTAATTTATGTGAAAGGGAAACGATGGATTGGTCTTTTATGATGTAGTGGGCTTAATGATGATTAGTAATCACAATTGTGTGGATTGGTCTTTTATCAGATTGATTTTTCTAAGGATTGGAATCTTTCTTCTTAATATGAGATGGATTATGGCTAGTATATTTTCAATGAGATATGTTATTATAATTAATGGTTTGTTTTCAGACTTCTTTGTGGCTGGACGGGGTTTTTATTAGGAATGTGCTTTATCTCTTTTAATTTTTATTCTTGTTATGGACGGTTTCAATAAATTATTCAAGAAGGCTAATCATGAGGGCTTCTTTCAAGGCATTTCACTTTCACCCTTTGTTTGTATTTCTCACTCTCTGTTTGTGGATGACTTACTTGTCTTTGACAGGCTTGTCGAATTCTTAGTTAAACTGAGAGGGGGGTGGAAGGAGGTGGGGGTGAATCAGTTTAACAAATGCATGAGTTTTTTAAAATTTTCATCAGCTTATTTACATCTTACTTTTATAACCAACCTTAGTATATGAACAGTCTTAATAAGTTGTAGCAAGTATTAAATTAATGTGACATCAAACTTGTTATGAGAGCAGCAAACATTAAGCAGATTTGGTAAATCATTTCAGCACATAGACAACACAGATAGAGACAGAAGATTTAAGTGGAAACCCATAAAGGGATAAAACCACATCTTATTATTGTTGTGATGCAAAGGCAAGCTCCAACTCCCTCTCACCACTGTTTTTCTGCAGGCATTGACCTACAGGAGGCACCAACCTCAGTTCTGCAAGCTACAACTTGCAAGTAAGCTCCAACTCCCTTCAATTTTCTGTAGGCACCAACCTACAGGAGGCTCCAACCTCAGTCAGTGACAACTGACAGCTATCAAGCTTCAACTTGATGGGGAAGCTCCAACTTCCTCAATTTATCAAACGGAATGTTTGCTGATTTACTTCAGATATCAGCTCTGTTCTGTAGCATCTCTTTCTGCTATCCTTTTCTTTATCTTCTCTGCCTCAATCTTCTATATTATGCATTCTCTATTCCCACTCTCTCTAACATTTTTATGCATATCCAGTTGGTATTATATATAGAGTTCCTCACATGACTGTTTGTATTTCACAAGGAATTTGGAGTGAACAGTCATGACTCTTTGGCTTCTGTCTTCTCATTCCTTTTTCCAACTCATTTTAAAATTATAATAATATGTACACATTTCAATGTTACAATGGGATTTTTCTTTTTCCTTTGGACACTTGCCTTTTCATCACAAACAATATAAAACAAAAATATTAACATCTTCAATTACACATTTAAATTCCACTCAGCTCCTTTGCGGGACTTGGCTTTACTGGATTTGTCTTTTTTGCTGCTATTGAGTGATTGCTCTGTATATTTGGTTCACTTCTGCATCTATTCATCTGTTTACTGTCCCTGTGTGCACCAACCACATATGTAACCGCTTTTTAGGTTTTATTATTAAATATATATGAGTCTGGGCAATGTCTGTTCACTCGCAATCTCTGTGCTCGGGCTGCCTGCTTACACATTCTCTGTCCATATAATTTATTTCGAAATCAACCCTCTTCTATTCTTTTGGGATTACTGCACATTTTTTGCAGCTTTCTTTCTCTTTTTCGTCCTTGCAGGCTCTTGTAATAAACCCAATCCGTGAGATTTTATAAAAACCATTATATTAAATACTAGCGTATTTATTATATGGATCAGCATATATATACATATATATTTTCCAACCATATGTAAAGACCCATGAATTCATTTTAACGAATGCCCTGCACACACCTCATTTTTTATAAGTTTCAACTTTAGCACAATATATAAATATATCACCATGTATGCATATTCCCCAAGTCAAGCGTTATAAACATTGATATAAGGGGTCGATTCCAATTAATCAATAGAATATCATTTATCCGAGCCCACTTGCCACGCTTTCCAATGCTATAAATTACTCCCCGACTTCTTCCGATTGCGATTAATCGCAATCGCAAGCTTTATTAACTTGTTCCGCTATGTTGGCTTGTTCCGACGTCCTGCTCCGATTGCGATTACTCCGATCTGATGCGATGCGATTACTTCGATTGCGATTAATTGCAATCGTAACTTTTAATTGCAAGTTCCGATATTCCTATACTCCGATGCTCCGATGCGATTAGGCCAGATTTCAAATACATATTAATCACAGTCTATAAGCCCATCGAGTCTGGAATTCAATCGCAATCGCAAATTTTAGTTGCATGTGATCTGCTGCTCCACTTTAACTCTGATGCGATTGATCACCGTTCACCGGAACTCAAAACATATATCAATCGTGATTTATAAACCCATCGGGTCCAGAACTCAATCGCAATCGCAAATTTCATTGTCATGCTTTGCTGCCACACTTTTCTCCGATGTAATGTAACACTGTTATGCCGTAACTCAAACATATATTATTCATGATCTATAGACCCATTGGGTCCCGTTCTTCAATCACAATCGAAATCTTTTGATAACAAGTTCCGTTGCCAACTTTGATCCAAAGCGATTGGGTTAGGGTCCCACCTTATGGTACTTTGGTTCTTTGTTTAGAAGGCGCTGCACTTATATAAAGCGCTGCATATATATATGCTTCCGCTTCCGCCTTTAGTGTAACCTCTGGCTGGGTAATGATTCTCGGAAAAAGGTTTATATATATACTTTTCCGCTTGGGTTAAGATTCCCGGAATATTATGTAGGGTCCCACTTGTGTATTAACTTTGGTTTATATGGAAGCACTTACATAAGGTTTTTAGTTATCGACCTTATATATATATATATATATCCACATACCAACTTCGTTATATAGGGTTCGGCTATATATATATATCCTCCGGCTTGGATCATGGTTCTCAGAATTATATATATAGTGTATCTACCAGTTGGGGTAGTGATTCTCGGAATAACGGCTCTGCCTCTGCCTCTTCCTTTCTGCGATAACGGCTCTGCCTCTGCCTCTGCCTTTCTACAATAACGGCTCTGCCTCTATAATCACTGCCTCTGCCTTTGCCTTAGCTGTGCTTCTTTCTCTGTTTTTGCTGTTGCTTCCATTCTGCTTCCACCTGTCTCCTTTGCTTCCTTTGTTCGCTTCTTTGCTACCTCCTTTGTCTGTCTCTGTATTTTCTACCTCCATTGACATCAATGAAAACACTTCCAACAGTCTCCCCCTTTGGCATTGATGGCAATACACTTTCTCTGTTTGCCTGCTCTTCCTCCCCCTTTGACATCAATGGCAAGGGGTTGCACATCTCATAGTGTAGATTCTGTCCTTTAATCCTTTGATCCTGAGGACCTTTTTCATGCTTCCTTTGCTGGCTGATCTCCCCCTCGAATGATATTTTCGTTTCTATTCTCCCCCTGAAACTGTGCTTTCTGTTCATATCAGAGAGTAGCATCTACAGATACTACCCCTAGTCTGTCTCTCAAATATTCAAATGGTTCTCTAGCAAGCGGTTTGGTAAATGTATCTGTTGTCTGTTCTTTTGTTGGTACATACTCCAGTTTTACTATCTTCTGAGCCACTTGTTCTTGGAGAAAATGATACTTGATTGGGATATGTTTCGTTTTTGAGTGAAACACAAGATTTTTAGATATACTTATAGCACTTGCATTATCACATTTGATTGAGATAGGTTCATCAATGCTTACCTTCATGTCTTGGAGGGTTTGCTTCATCCACATGACTTGTGTACAACATGCTACTGCTTCTGATGTAGACAAAGAGATAGATGTTTGTTTCTTGCTTAACCATGCCACCAAACTTTCTCCTAGATAGAAAGCACCTCCACTTGTGCTTTTCCTGTCATCCACACAGCTGCACCAATCTG
Source organism: Pinus albicaulis (assembly GCA_034641835.2). Taxonomy (NCBI): domain Eukaryota; kingdom Viridiplantae; phylum Streptophyta; class Pinopsida; order Pinales; family Pinaceae; genus Pinus; species Pinus albicaulis. Next base: position 702,240,595 of record CM076577.1, read on the forward strand.
CATCTGTGTATGCTGTCAAGATGAAGCTTTTGCCTTTAGGATACCAAAGTCCATACTGTGTTGTTCCTTGTAGATATCTAAATATTATTTTGACTACCAGAAGATGGTTTTGTTTAGGTGCTGCTTGATATATAGCCACTAGTCCTACTGCTAGCATGATGTCTGGTATTAATTCTATAAGATACAATAGACTTCCTATCATGAATCTGTAGAGTTTTTTATCTATATCAGCAGATCCATCATCAGCACATAGCTTGCATCCCGTGATCATGGGAGTTGACACAGGTTTGCAGTCCTCCATTTTGAACATTTTGAACATTTATTTTAAGTATTTTTCCTGTGAGATGAATGTGCCTGTGTTCTTTTGCTGAATTTGAAGTCCTAAGTAGAAACTGAGTTCTCCAATCATGGACATCTCAAACTCTAATTTCATCTTCTCAGCAAACCCTTTTGCTAGTTCATCTTTGTTGCTTCCAAACATAATGTCATCAACATATACTACAGCAATGAGGAGGTCATTTTCATGGGCTTTTATGTATAGATTGTTGTCTACTCCACCTCTCTTAAAGCCTTGTTTTTGCAAATATTTATCCAGTCTTGAGTACCAAGCACGAGGAGCCTGTTTCGGTCCATATAGAGCCTTTTTCAGCCTACACACATAGTCTTCTTTGTCTGTTAAAGAGAAACCTTCTGGTTGTTCCATGTAGACTTATTATTCTAGATCTCCATTCAGAAAAGCAGATTTTACATCCATTTGATATACCTTGAAGTCTTGATAGCATGCAAAGGCCAGAAACATTCTGATGGCTTCCATTATGGCTACAGGGGCAAATGTTTCATCAAAATCAAGTCCTTCGATTTGTGAATATCCTTTGCAGACAAGTCTGGCTTTATTCCTGATTACTTGTCTTTCCTCATTCATTTTATTTTTTAATACCCATTTTGATCCTATGACATTTTTCCCAGTGGGTCTAGGAACTAGTTCCCAGGTATTGTTTTTCTCAATTTGGTCTAATTCTTCATTCATAACATTCACCCAATACTTGTCCTTGCTAGCTTCTTCAAATCTCTTTGGCTCTATTTGTGATAACATGGCTATGTATACCTCTTCTGTCTGTTCAGTGAGCTGCCTTCTTGTTTGGACCCCTACTCTCTTCTCTCCAATGATTTGGTCTTCAAGATGATTCTTCTGAGTGTATCTTGAGGGGGCTTTCGAGCTCAGCTCTGCATCTTCTGTTGTCTTGCTTGTTTCATCATCATTTTGGTTTTCTTCTTCATGGCTGTCTGATGGACTGCAGCAGTCTGTATCTCGTGTATTGTTTGGAAGTTCTTCATCAAATCTCACATCAATACTTTCTACTATTTTTCAAAGAGTCTTGTTGTAGCACCTGTACCCTTTACTTTTGGAAGCATATCCTAGAAAAATCCCTTCATCTGCTCTTGCATCAAATTTCCCAAGATTTTCATCATTATTCTTTATATAACACTTGCTTCCAAAAATTCTAAAATGTTTGATTGAAGCTGGATTTCCATGCCATAGTTCATAGGGAGTCTTGTCACTGCTTGGCCTTAAGTGAGCTTTATTAAGGATATGCACCGTTGTGTGTATTGCTTCTGTCCAGAAGGTTTGAGGAATATTACTCTCTTGCATCATGGCTTTGGAAATTTGTTGAACAGATCTGTTTTGTCTCTTTGCTACTCCATTCTGCTGAGGTGTCCCTACAATAGTAAATTGTTGTTTTATGCCATATTAATTGCATAGATCCGCAAAGTCATAATCAATGAATTCACCTCCTTTGTCTGATCTGATGCATTTCAGCTTGCATCTTGTTTGATTTTCTGCTAAAGCTTTGAATATTTTGAATTTTTCCAGAGCTTCCGATTTATTCTTGGGAAATGCAACCCATGTCATTCTGGAGAAATCATCTATTACGAGCATGAAGTAGGATTCTCCACTTGGTTTTTTAGTTCTTGCAGTTCCACATAGGTCCATGTGCACAAGTTGTAGTGTTCTTCTTGTTGATAACTCATCTTTGGCCTTAAAGGATGTGCAAGTCCGTTTTCCTAATTGACATGATTTGCATATGGTATTAGGAGGCCTCTTTATTTCTGGCATGTCTCTGACAACTTTCTTCTTGCTTAGTATGATGATGTGATCGAAGCTAAGATGTCCCAATGTTTTATGCCATAACCATGACTCCTCAAGTTTGCTAAGATAACATGCTTCATCTTCCTCTTTCACAATGTAAACATTACTCTCAGTTCGAACTCCTTTGAGCAGAGTCTTACTTGTGGTGCTTGATCTGACTTCACAATCTTGTGCTCTAAAAAGAACTTCACAGCCTTTATCACACATTTGACTGACACTCAGCAAATTTGCTTTCAGCCCGTCCACAAGTAGTACATCTTGGGCCTTTCCTCTGCCATTGTTTAGGCTGACTGAGCCTTTTCCTTTTATTTTTCTTGATTTATCATTGCCAAAGGTAACATTGCCAGATTTCTTTTCATCAAGAGTTATAAACTTGCTTTTGTCTCCAGTCATGTGTTTTGAGCAGCCACAGTCCAAATACCATTGGCTTTTCAGATCTTGAGCAGTTAGAGCTAGGTCACACTTATTCTCCTTCTTTTTCCATTGGAGGCATCCTTTTGTTTGGTATCTTTTGTGAGATGATGAATCACATCCTTTCAGAGGACATTTGGAAGGCATATGTCCAACTTGATTGCATATACAACATTTGATCATAGTTTTTGCAGAATTGTGAGTATGAACAAAATTTATTTGATTCATAAACCTCCTTGAGGTGTTGAACATCAATCTTTGTCCATACTTTCTACATTCAATAATTTTATGTCCAAATTCCTGACAATAAAAACAATAACCATAGAAATTATTTGCATACCTGATGTAAGGTTGTTTTCTCCATTTGTTTTTTTGAGACAATATCTTCACTGTTTGCATCTTTTGCTGGTTTAAGTTACTCCTCCTTGCATGACAATATGCAGCAATGTGTCCCAGTTTGTGGCAAACATAACAGGTGGTATTCTTCATAGGAGGAAAGAATCTCCTTTGATGGTTTCCAAATTTGACATATTCAGGGTTCTTAGAATTTATTACATTTTTTGCTACTAGTGGTTTCTTCTGATCTTTGTCTTCCTCATTACAGGTTTCTTCTTTTGTAGGAATTGTTTGAGCTGCTTCATCATTCTTCTTTGCTTTTACAAAAATAATATCTCTATTTTCCTTTTCCTTTCTTTTACTTGATTCTCCTTCATAGCCTATTCTAGTTTTTATCATAGGAGATCTTTGAGCACCAAGAATTTCGTTCAACTTACTAGAGCTTGTTGTTTGAGAGGAATTTGTAGACACTTTCCTCTAACCATTTTCTAATTTCTTCCTCAGACATACAAATTCTTCTTCCAACTTCTCTTGTTCTCGGGTTTTATCCTTGATTTGCTGAAGTAACATGTCTTCTATCTTCTTGGCTTCTTCAAGCTCTATCTTTAGTTGCATGAGGACTTCTGAATTCTTCTCTTCTCTTACATATTTGAGGAGAATGTCCTTTTTTTTTCTGCATTTCAGCTTGAGTCTATCAATCTCTTCCAGAGCACTTCTTAGCTCCCCCTTAAGGTCGACTTCATCTTCTTCTTCTTCATCTTCTAGCAGAAGACCTTCAAGTTCTTCTATGGCCATCAATAAAAATTCAGAGGTTCCTTCTTCACTTGAAGGTTCATCTGAGTCTTCAGATTTACTATTGTATTGTTGAGCATAGAAGGATTTTTTACTGAACTTCTTTCCTTTCTGCCAGTTCTTTGATGTATTTTTCTTTGATTCTTGAGCCTGATTCTTTACTTTCTTGTGAAGACACTTAGCAGCATAGTGTCCAACTCTTCTACAGTTAAAGAATTTGAAAGGAAGTTTACATTTGTATTTACTTGAGCCTCTATCCAGTTTCTTGACAAATTTTGCCTCTTCTTCATCCGAGCAAGAGCATATGTCTTCCTCTTCTTCTTTCTTATTTTCTGTTTTAAAGGCTGCCTCCCTCGTACTTGGCTTCTTCTGTGGGAGCCTCATCTCATATGCTGTTAAATTTCCAAGTAGCTGGTTCATGGTCAAGGTCTCCCAATCAGCTGTTTCTTCTATTGCAGACACCTTGGGATTAAACCTGGATGGAAGAGATCTTAGAATCTTTTACACAATTATACTTTCTAGCATGGTTTCTCCAAGAGCTTTCATATTGTTAACAATTTCTGCAACTTTTAGGAAGAAACTGTCAATGTCTTCATCATCATTCATTTTTAAGTTCTCAAACTGGGCTCTATAGACTTGAAGTTTGGTAGTCTTTAATTTCTTGTCTCCCTCATGGATGTTCTCCAGAGTATCCCACATCTCTTTGGCAGTGTCTTTGTGCATTACTTTGATAAACTCTGCTTCACACAATCCATTCAAGATGGCATTCATGGCTTTTGCGTTAGCTACGAAATATTGTTTGGATTCTTTCTCTGAGTCAGTTGCCTTTGGGGCATATCCTAATTCCACAGCACCCCAAACTTCTATTCCTAGAGACATTATGTATGTCCTCATCCTGATTTTCCAGAAGGCATAATTTGCACCTGTAGAGAAAGGGGATTTATTGGTTGAGCATCCTTCTTTACTAGCCATCCTGAGAACCTAGAATCTCCCTTCAGTTGTTAAACTGGTACAAAGGAACCCGCTCTGATACCAATTGTTGAATTCTTAGTTAAAATGAGAGGGGGGGGTTGAATCAGTTTAACACATACATGAGTTTTTTAAATTTTTCATCAGCTTATTTACAACTTAATTTTATAGCAAACCTTAGTATATGAACAGTCTTAATAAGTTGCAGCAAGTATTAAATTAATGTGACATCAAAATTGTTATGAGAGCAGCAAACATTAAGCATATTTGGTAAATAATTTATTTTTATAGACAGAATGAGACGAGTGATTCAGTGAAACATAAAGGGGACAAATACATCACTTATTATTGTTTGATGCAAAAGGCACAAAGGCAAGCTCCAACTCCCTCTCACCACTGTTTTTCTGCAGGCATTGACCTACAGGAGGCACCAACCTCAGTTCTGCAAGCTACAACTTGCAAGTAAGCTCCAACTCCCTTCAATTTTCTGTAGGCACCAACCTACAGGAGGCTCCAACCTCAGTCAGTGACAACTGACAGCTATCAAGCTTCAACTTGATGGGGAAGCTCCAACTTCCTCAATTTATCAAACGGAATGTTTGCTGATTTACTTCAGATATCAGCTCTGTTCTGTAGCATCTCTTTCTGCTATCCTTTTCTTTATCTTCTCTGCCTCAATCTTCTATATTATGCATTCTCTATTCCCACTCTCTCTAACATTTTTATGCATATCCAGTTGGTATTATATATAGAGTTCCTCACATGACTGTTTGTATTTCACAAGGAATTTGGAGTGAACAGTCATGACTCTTTGGCTTCTGTCTTCTCATTCCTTTTTCCAACTCATTTTAAAATTATAATAATATGTACACATTTCAATGTTACAATGGGATTTTTCTTTTTCCTTTGGACACTTGCCTTTTCATCACAAACAATATAAAACAAAAATATTAACATCTTCAATTACACATTTAAATTCCACTCAGCTCCTTTGCGGGACTTGGCTTTACTGGATTTGTCTTTTTTGCTGCTATTGAGTGATTGCTCTGTATATTTGGTTCACTTCTGCATCTATTCATCTGTTTACTGTCCCTGTGTGCACCAACCACATATGTAACCGCTTTTTAGGTTTTATTATTAAATATATATGAGTGGAAATGCATTTCCTCTCAAATACCATTGTTGGGAAAAACCACCTTACAATATCTCACAACCATATAATTTATTTTCAAATCAACCCTCTTCTGTTATTTTGGATTACTGCACATTTTTCTGAAGTTGTGTTTCTCTTTTTCGTCCTTGCAGGCTCTTATAATAAACCCAATCCATGAACTTTATAAAAACCATTATATTAAATACCAGCGTATTTATTATTTGGATCAGCATATATATATATATATATATATATATATATATATATATATATATATATATATACATATATATTTTCCAACCGAATGTAAAGACCCATGAATTCATTTTAACGAATGCCCAGCACACACCTCATTTTTTATAAGTTTCAACTTTAGCACAATATATAAATATATCACCATGTATGCATATTCCCCGAGTCAAGCGTTATAAACATTGATATAAGGGGTCGATTCTACTTAATCTATAGAATATCATTTATCTGGGCCCACTTGCTACGCTTTCCGATGCTATACATTACTCCCCGACTTCTTCCGATTTCGATTGATCGCAATCGCAAGCTTTATTAACTTGTTCCGCTATGTTGGCTTGTTCCGACGTCCTGCTCCGATTGCGATTACTCTGATGCGATGCGATGCGATTACTCCGATTGCGATTAATCGCAATCGCAACTTTTAATTGCAAGTTCCGATATTCCTATACTCCGATGCTCTGATGCGATTAGGCTGGATTTCAAATACATATTAATCACAGTCTATAAGCCCATCGGGTCCGGATTTCAATCACAATCGCAAATTTTAGTTGCATGTGATCTGTTGCTCCACTTTAACTCCGATGCGATTGACCACTGTTCACCGGAACTCAAAACATATATCAATCGTGATTTATAAACCCATCGGGTCCAGAACTCAATTGCAATCGCAACTTTCGTTGTCATGCTTTGCTGCCACACTTTTCTCCGATGCGATGTAACACTATTATGCCGTAACTAAAACATATATTCACCGGTTATAGACCATTAGATCGTTCTTCAATCCTGTTAACATCTTTTTGATAACAAGTTAACACCAACTTTGATCAAAGCGATGAGTTAAATTCCATATGGCGCAGGAACAAACTTTTGTTTAAAGACAATCTTGATTAGTTTGATTATATAAAGCGCATATATATAACTAAGCTTTAAATTTAGTATAACCTCCAGTTGGGTAATGATTCTTGAATATTTTATATATACTTGCCATAGGTTAGATTCAGGAATATTATGTAGGAGTCCCACTCTTGTCATTAACTTTGGTTTTATATGCACAAGCACTTACACTCAGGTTTTCAGTTATACTTATATATATATATATCCATGTAAATTCATTATATAGGGATTCGGATATATATATATATATATATATATATATATATATCCTCCAGCTTGGATCATGATTCTCGAAATTATATATATAGTGTATCTACCAGCTGGGGTAGTGATTCTCGGAATAACAACTCTGCCTCTGCCTCTACCTCTATATTCACTGCCTCTGCCTCTGCCTCTATATTCACTGCCTCTGCCTCTGCCTTAGCTGTGCTTCTTTCTCTGTCTCTGCCATTGCTTCTGTTCTGCTTCCGCCTGTCTCTTTTGCTTCCTTTGTTCGCTTCTTTGCTGCCTCCTTGTCTGTCTCTATCTTTTCTTCCTCCATTTCCATCAATGACAACACTTCTAACAAGGCTCTTAAGAAATCAATGCTTTTATCTCCATTAAATTCTACTTCGTTTTAGGGTAGCCTTCGGCCTGCACATTAACAAAGGGAAATCCTTCCTTATCCACGCATTTGAGGATATAAATGAGATCAAATTCACAACAAGTTTGTTTGGGGTACATATTAAGCATATGTTGGATGGCCTCTCTTATCTGGGGTTTAGACTGAAGCCATGTGGCTACAAAACATCGGACTGGACCTGGCTAGTTGAAAAGTTCAAGAGCATAATTCAAAAATGGTCTCATCGCTGGTTGACATTAGGAGGGCAATAAATTCTCATACAAGCGGTCTTACAAAAACTAGTTGTTTATTGGGCCCATTTGTTTTACCTTCCAGTTCGCATAATTTCTCTAATTAAAGCAGTTATTTCTCATTTTCTATGGTCGGGGGCCTCTAAGGAAAACAAGTTCCATCTCTGCAAACTTGATGTCCTCAATGTCCCTAAGGAGAATTGGGTTTGGTGTTTATTGAACGTGCATTCCTTCTCGAATGCTCTTCTCATAAAATCCTTATGGAGAGTGTTGAATGGGAGGGGCATTTGGTTGGCTCTCTTCAGGCTCAAATACTTAGATGGTGATCCTCTTTTGCAGACTTATAGAAAATACTATCTGGTCCAAAATAGAGGGTCCTTTATTTGGAAAGGATTCCAGAAAGTGATGGGGCTTCTTACAGAGTGATTGATCTGGCGTTTCGACAACGTACAACACATAACACTGGGTTGTGACAAAATTATGGTTCTATCCTCTGGGCTGCATATGGATGAACTTATTTACCATAGATTGGCATAAAGGGGTATTTTTTTTCTCTCTCAAGTGATCTCTTTCAAGCAAAAAGGATGGCTGATTTGGAAAACAATGACGCAACTGGGGTTAAATGGGTAGAAGCTGGCTCATGGCAACATTTTTTGGCCAATCTCCAAGTTGGGGGTTTGTGCCTACACCAGGATGGTGATCGAATTATTTTGGATGGGATAATGAAGGGGTCCTTGTGGTGGAGGACATCTACCAAAAAATTATATATAACCAGTTAGCTGAAAGGATCCGGTCTCAATGGTCTCGGAACATACCCTAAAAAATTCTGCTTTTCGACTGGTTATTATGGAAGGATCGTATTCTGACTTGGGAAAATTTGACCAGAAGGGGTCTGCAGTGTCCTGTATGGTGTATCTTTTGTCAATCCCATGGTGAATCTGCTCATCATTTATTTTTATCTTGTCCGTTTATATACAGGATTTGGTCTCTCTTTTCTCACTTTTTAATTGATCCGAGGTGGCAACCTGATAATTTCCTTAACACTTTGGCTCTCTAGGGGTTGACTCTAGGTAAATTCAGAGCTCTTCCCTTCTATCTCTTTTTGGAAGTATGGTTGGCATGAAATCGTTTCATTTTTGAAAGGTGCCCTATGAATATTTCTCACATCCATGGGACTATTATGGTATGGATTTCTGCGCAACCCCTCCCATGTACTTTAATGAAGGATTTTTCACACCGTATTCTCCCCTTTCCAATTTCCTTGCATTTGTGGTTGTGGTGCTTGGATTAAGCTTGATAATCTGGAGAGATTCCAGATTTTCTGGAATGGTGGCAAAAGTTCTAACAACAAGACAAAAATTTTGTCACTATGGAGTGCTCCCTGGCTGGCTTATAACATGTAGCTACAATCGGTGAACATCTATGGGGATGTTAAGATAGTTATAGATGGGATCTCAGGGAGGTCTTGTTTTCAACCAAGAGCTATGAAAAGGTGGATTCTTCAAATTAAATTCTTGTTGTCCAGACTCAATGAGCTGCCCATGCATCATATATATAGAGAAGTAACACACGAGTTGATTAGCGCTCTAAGAGGGGTCTAGCTGCTCCTTTTGGCAGTATCAAGATTCTTCATTTCAAAGGATCCCATCTGAACGATGATTTCTCTGTTCCGTTCCCATGATGTCTTTTGGTTATTTTTCGATGATGCACAGTTTTGGATGTCGTATCGAAATGATCTCTCCATAGCTGTGTTTCTGTGACCAATATTCTCCTATATCAAGCGAGCCTAATTCTTATGGCAGTGATCTGCATTTTCTTATGAACAGATGGTGTAGCTGCTCTTACCCTATCAAGTGAGGATGCCACCATCAAGCAAGCTTGTTTATCAAGTAATCGGTCTTGGCCTTCCATAATTTATTTTTGTTTGTTGGGACTCTATCATGGTTTTATCTTCTGGATGTGATGATACTGCGAGACATACAGGATCACACATGTTTTTGATCCACTGGTTTCACACCCTTTTGGGGGCCTGTCATGATTTTTTCCTTTCCTGGTGGATGGCCTTCTAAAGATTTATTAGGATTGGTCTCATATGGTTGAAAATGTCCCAATACATTCAATGTTTATGATCATGGAAAAAATCTTGATCCATTGAGAATCCTTCATATTTCATGTATATCTGGATCGATATCTTTGAGAAGCACACATGCTAGAATGTACTGTTTATTTTATTAATACAAGTGAACAACGTTTTTTTCCTCTCTAAAAAAAAATATTATGAATCCATATTTGAATAGGAACTCTTAGATTGATAAGGATTCCAAAATGTCATTAGCTAGTTTATTTGCTTATTTTAGTGTATTTGGCCACTTTCACATATATTTCATGATGTAGAGTTAACTTAAAGGTTTTTGAACATTTATTCAATATAGTTTTAAAATAAAAATGATCATTGTCAAAAGAAAGAATTAATATTTTATAATGGTTTTGGTCAATTCCTAAAAATATATGGGATGAAAAAGTTTCTCATCTAGACATATTCGGGTATTCGAGGGACTATCTATTCATTTCAACCAAGACTCAAAGTCATTATATCAAAGTTAATCATGTCATTTAGGGGAATTGAAATTGAGCGGGGAGGATCCCAATCATTAACCCCAAAACCAAATAAACCCAATTAACATAAATTAATTAAACTTATTTTATAGAATAATTATTTTTATCAATATTTTAATTTTAAAGGAAAAAAATTAGAATCTCACAATTTTCCCTTCCATTATTAATATTATTATTATTATTTAAATAATACTAGTTATTATTATTATGTAATGAATTTTTTATAAAACTATCATTAAGCTTAAATAATATTATTTTTCGTAAGCTATTTATTTAGCTAATAAAAACAATTGCATTAATATTAAGAAAATGTTCCAATCTTTATGGTTATTAGTGGAATACATTGAATTTTCAAAATCATTTGCACACCCCTATTTTGGAGCAAAAATGCATCCTTCTGAGATAACACTCACTATCCAAATCATTATGCCATTTCAAGAGGATTCTACATGTATATATTCTAACATATACTCATTGCAACAAAAATTAATTAAAATACATTAAAACAAAAAAAAAAATCGAAAAGTTTAAATTATTTATCCACATTGTATTGACAATTTTGTTCATACTTGCCCTCGAGTGATGTTACTTCATTGATTCTTAATCCTCCATTCTCCTTTGTAGTTAACATATTTCTTTAGTTTTTTTATTTCCCTATTTTGGAGAAAAAAATGCATCCTTCTGAGATAACAGCTCACTATCCAAACCATTGTGCCATTTCAAGAGGATTGTACATGTATATATTCTAAAATATACTCGTTGCAACAAAAATTAATTAAAATATATTAAAACAAAAACAAACAAATCGAAAAGTTTAAATTATTTATCCACATTGTATTGACAATTTTGTTCATACTTGCCCTAGAGCGATGTTACTTCATTGATTCTTAATCCTCCATTCTCCTTTGTAGTTAATGGATTTCTTTAGTTTTTGTATTGCATATCTTTAACAAATGTTATTTCAATAATTTTGGTAGTTTTCCTAACCAATTGTAAACCAAATTATAAACTCAAGAAATTATGAGCTTAATATATTATCAGTGACACATTAATAATATATTAATATACACATTTATAATGTTTTAACTATAAAATATTCTATGCATTCACATATATTAATTATGGTTGACTATTGTTGGCATGGTTAACTATAGTCAACATGGACATCATAATCAAGAACAGTCAACATGAATACCATGTTAAACCCTTTGGTTTATATTATAAACCCAAGGGTTTATTAATATTATAAATATAACAGATTAATACTATAACGCCAACGGATTATAAACACAACAAAATAATATTAATAAAATTAGTAGATCGATATTATAAAGCCAAGGGATTATTATTATTATAAACATAAGAGATTAATAGAACATAGGGATAAATATTATAAACCAAGGGATTAATATTATAAACCCAAGGAATAAATGTGGTTGACTATGTTCGGGTTTATAATATTTATACGTTAACATATATTAACTATGGTTTACTATTGTTGACATGGTCAACTATAGTCAACATGGACATCATAATCAATAATAGTCAAAATTAATACCATGCTAAACCCTTGCGTTTATATTATAAACCCAAGGGTTTAATTATAAATCTAAGGGATTAATAATCCCAAGGGGTTATTAATATTATAAATCCAAGAAATTAATATTATAAAACCAATGGATTATAAACATAAAAAAATTATATTAATAAAATCAATGGATGAATATTATAAAGCCAAGGGATTATTATTATTATAAAGTGATTAATATTAAAAACCCAAGTGATTAATAGACCATAGGGATAAATATTATAAACAAAGGGATTAATATTATAAACCCAGGGGATAAATGTGGTTGAATATGTTCGGGTTTAAAATATTTATATGTTAACATATATTAACTATGGTTTACTTTGTTGACATGATCAAGTATAGTCAAAATGGGCATCCCTTAGGTTTTAGTATTGATCCCTTGGGGTTCTAGCATTAATCCCTTGGGGTTTTAGTATTAATCCATTGGGTTTATTAATTGAATGGTTCATATTCCTATGGTATAATATTAATCATAGGGTTTATCATATTAATCATAGCATTTAATATAAAGCACTTGAGTTTATCATCATGGTAAACCATGGTCAGCCATGGTCCAATGTCACATTGTGAGAAGGATTTTCTCAATATGAAAATCAATCATGGTCAACCATTGTCAACCATCATCAACCATGGTAAATCATGGTAAACCATGGTCCAATGTCACATTGTGACAAATATTGTGTGATTATGAAAATCAATAATGGTCAGGCATGGTTAACCATAGTCCAACGTCACATCATGAAAAATATTGTCACAATATGGAAATCAATTATGGTCAACCATGATCAACCATGTTGAACATCACATTGTGACAAAGATTGTCTCAATATGAAAATCAACCATATAAAACCATGGTAAACCACGTTTATTTTACTATTTATAATATATATCACACATTTTATATACCTTGCTTTATAATAATAATGTTATGGTTTATCATAGGATTTTCTCAATATAAAAATTGATCATGGTTAACCATGGTCAATATTGGTCAAGCATGATCAACCATGGTCAATTATGGTCGTTCATGGTTAATCATCGTCAGCAATGGTCAGCAATGGTCGAATGTCACATTGTGACAGATTGTGTCAATATAAAAATCAACCATGGTCGACCATGGTCCAATGTATAATTGTGACAAAGATTGTCTCAGTGTGAAAATCAACCATGGTCAACCCTAGTCAATAACCATGGTATCATTGTGACACAAATTTTCCCTTGGTCCAATGTTAAATTTTGATAACCATTGTCATCCATAGTCAACCATAGTCCAATGTCTCTGTGTGACAAAGTTTGTCTCGATATGAAAATCAACCATGGTCAACCATGGCTTAACGTCGCATTATGACAAAGATTGTCTCAATATGAAAATTAATCATGTTCAACCATGATCCAATGTCACATTGTTGCAAAGATTATGTCAATATGAAAATGAATCATTGTTAACCATTGTCAACCATGTTTATTTTAGGGTTTATATACCTTGGTTTTATAATATTGATCCCTTGGGTTTTCAATATTGATCCCTTGGGTTTATAGTATCAATCCCTTGGGTTTATTAATCTAAGAGTTCATATTTCTAGGGTATAATATTAATCATAAGGTCAACCTTGTTTATTTTACTATTTTTAATATTTATCATACAATTTATATGCTTGCTTTATAATAATAATGGTTTATCATAGGATTTTCCCAATATAAAAATTTATCATGGTCAACCATGGTTAACCATGGTCAAGATTAGTCAAACATGATAAACCATGGTCAATTATGGTCATTCATGGCTAATCATGGTTAGCACTATTCGAACATCACATAGTGACAAAGATTGTGTCAATATGAAAATCAACCACGATCCACCATGGTCACCCATGGTCAACAATGGTCCAACGTCGCATAGTGACAAAGATTGTCTCAATGTGAAAATTAACCATGATCAACCCTGGTCAATAACCATGGTCACATTGTGACAAAAATTGTCTTTTTGTACAATGTCACATTGTGATAACCATTTTCATCGATGGTCAACCATGGTCTAATGTCGCATTGTGACATTTTGTCTCGATATGAAAATAGACCATGGTCAACCATGTTCCAACATCGTACTGTGACAAATATTGTCTCAATATGAAAATTAATCATGTTCAACCATGGTACAACTTCGCATTTTGACAAAGATTGTGTTAATATGAAAATCAATCATTGTCAACCATGGTTAACCATGGTCCATTGTGATAGATTGTCTCAATATGAAAATCAACCATGTTCAAAATGGTCAACCATGGTCAATATTAAAATCAACCATTATCAACTATAGTCAATGTTAATATTATTAATAATAAATTAATATTAATATTCATTCATTCATTCATTTTTAACATAGTTAGTTAATTAATTAATATAGATAATAAAAATGAATTAATTATATATATATATATATATATATATATATATATATATATATATATTAAAAATAATTTTGATGTTAATAAATTATTTAATTATTACTATTATTATTATTATTGATGATTAATACTAATTTATTATTATTTTCTTTAATTAATAATGATATTAAATTTAAGAATAAAAATAATAATGATGATAATTAATATTAGTAAGATTAATTAATAATAATAGTCATAATAATCATGATTAATGAGTAATAATAATAATTAATTTAAAATAATTTTAATAATAATTAACATAAATTAATTATTATTAATAATTACAATAACAAATTTTTTTATTTAAATAATTATTTATTATTATTATTATTATTATTATTACACTTTTATACTATTAATCTCTATCAGTATTTTCCAACCATATTTGCTAATGTGATTATGTATTTGATTGACATACGTTTATGGATGTATATCAACCACATTTATTAATGTGGTTCTGCTAGTTTAACTACTATATACTCATGAGATTAATAATTATTAAATGCATGAATTCAGTTTTATGTATATTTTAGTTAAAAAAATATTTAATTTGATGTGTACAGCATCTCTTTTAAATTTAAGTGTGAGAAGTATCTTAAAAAAAAATGGTAAACTTGATTTCTCATCTCTATCGTTTATTTTTTTTTTTCTAGCTTTATTACTTCTCAATTAAATGTATTTCACAAGTGCTTAGCAAATAAAGATATATTTTTTTGCATCTTCAAGTTATAACAAATGGAATATACAAATGCATAGAACAGTGAGAAATTTTAAACATGTTGCAATTTACTTTAAAAACTTTGAAGTTATGAACTAAAAAAAAATCCCCAAAAATTAGGTGTGAACCAACCAAATCAAATTTTGATCCTTTATAGTGTCTTATATATATATATATATATATATATATATATATATATATATATATATATATATATATATATATATATATATATATATATATATATATATATATATATATATATATATATAATGTTTATTATAAACAAACCAATTTCGTTTTTTCTTTTGAAGGGTGAGTGGTCTTCGGTTTCTTTCGTTACCTTGAGAGGCATATTCTACAATGTATTCTATAGTTAAATACGAGGGTAATGTGTGATTCCATCCATGCTCAACATCAAGTTAACACATATCACTCTTAAAAAAATGTGTCTAAATAAAAAAACAATGTGAGAGATATAATTAGGTTTAATTAAAAACATTAGAAAACATCAATAATCTCAACCTCACTATGGTCACTATATTTGTTGTTGAGATTATAAAGCAATGTGGTCCAAATATTTCACTCACTCTCACTCATAAACAAAATATTTCGATGTCTACATAACATGATATAATTTCATATCAACTTTAAAAAGAGATAAAGTAATTAGAAATAAAAAAGAGTGTGAATAAGATGTTTAAACCTTATACTTTTCAAGTGCTTCCTAATAAGAACAAATGTTATAGTTTAGTCCCTTCCATTAAAGTGAAAATTATGGTTTTAGAAAATTTTCAAATTGATATATGAAGTGGGAAAGCTAATTTCCTACTAATGGGAAACGAATAGCATAAATTTGGTAGGTAGGAACGAATAGCAATTCTGCACATTTACATTTTTATTCCTACTTATTAAAGTGTTGAATAGCACATAAATAATGGTGAGCAATAACCCCGAGTAAGTATACTTAATTATATCTTGTTTTTATCTATTCTTTATGCAAATAATTGGTTAAATTATGGTCTGCAGTAATTGATATTAAATATGTTATTTACAGGAATATGAGTTATTTTTAAGGATTTTAATTTGGATGGTTTTTCTTTGAAGCTTAACAATGAAAACTATCTACACAAACTTTTCAGTATGGCATAAATATTGCAAATGCATTCAAAAATTATGGAAGGAAATTATTATGTAGTTATCTACAAGACATTGGATTGTACAAAGTCTATAATAAGACCTTCAAGTTATGGTCCAATCAACTCTTTGAAATCATTTTTTTCAATAATATTGAAAAATGTGTATTTTTTTTAGAAGTTAAATTGGTGAATGTTAAACTATTAGTGGTCAAGATACAAAACAAGAATCTTATCTTGACAATGACTAATAATAAGAAGGGGATGTGTAATTCATTCAATTCTTAATATAAAATTATATCTGACATTTACAAATATTCATAACAATAAAAAATTTCAATATAAGTAATCAATAATTTTAATATGCAATATAATGTGACAATAAAATTCATTGATAAAATGTCTCAATACACATCTTATGTAAAATATTTTAATGCCATATATATATATATATATATATATATTAAAAAAAATATGTGTGTATCATATAAAGCAATTGAAAAAAACTAAGTTTTGTGGTTAAAAGGTTTGAATTAGTATGACTAATTTACATTTTGGTTTTTTTAGGTTTTTTTCAATTTTTTTCAATTTTCTCTAAAATCTAACAAAGATATTTTTGGACTTACAAGTTTAAGTAAATATAATTTAAACAATGAAAATTTATACATTGTATATATAGGGAGATAATCACTACAAAATTATTGAGTTTTATCAAACGATGAGAACCACTACAAGTTTCAAGATTGTTAAAATAGCTAATTAATTCCTGGATGAAGAAATTGGCTAAAAGTAGAAAGTAAATTAACGTCACTGAGTGTTAAGTGAAGTCCAGTCAAGTGATAGTCTAATTTGTGTGGTTGCAACTGAAAATTGAACGTTTAAATCATTAAAGCACGGAAGAAAGCCTTCCTGGTTAAAATCATTACAAACAAGAAAACCTCCATTTAGAAATTTAATATCACTCAGTAACTATATATCCACTTTCGAATGACATCATTTCTTCTTTTACGCGAAGAAACGAATTTTAGTAGTTTCTACTTTGACCATTTCTGTGTGGAGCTTCAAGAAAAAGGAATAGGAAATGGTCTTCTGTTGCAACTTGTTTTCCAGGCAAAGCATGAAAATAAAGGGGCCTGTCTATTTACAAGTATTTTGTTGGACATATCATGATTCATAACTCCTCTATGTTGGGCCCTTCTGAAACATAGCACAAATTCATGTCTTCGAGAATTTCTATTTGTCCCACCTTTCTGAGGTATATTATGTGTGTGTTTCCTCACTGTGTTGTACGATTGCAATTTAATCTCAGCATTGATTATGAATGATTCTTCTTGCCAAGTTTTGCTACTCGTAAGCTGGGTTACACTTTTTGCCCTTTTTTGAGAAAAAATTTTCATTTTTTTCGGTTCTTCAACTTTCTGCAAACTATAACAATTTTTCTGTGTAGAATTTCATTTTGCGGTAAAAATAAAAGTTGTGAGAAATTTTGTTAGCTTTCTATTAATTATTTTTTGAATTTTTTTTATGCAGATTTGATATGTCAACTTAGTGTTTCATTGAGTGTGTGTTTCTTAACAATCAAAGAATTCATAAGAAGTCATGTTATGTGGCAACATTGTATTCATTGAAAATTTGTGTTTTTGAAAAAACCAAATGTGTTACAACAATCTAGACAGAGTCTACTTTGGTTTCGTCATATTTACAAAGCAAATGGATGCATATCATAATTACTAGAATTTTCTGAACTGGTCCAATACGAAAAACTGCGTATTTTTGATATGTTTCGCATGGCAACAAATTTATTAACATACAAGTTATAAACTAAAAATCTAAAAGCTACCCATTACAGTCAACGGACCAATGTAATGCCCCATAATTTTTTCAATTTTTTTTACAATGTATTTTGGGAGATACAAAATTTTGATTTCACTGAATCACGATGACCCTCAGAAATTGTTTGCACTCATTTTACTAGAAAAATAATTAAAATTAATAAACGTTTACGAAATTCCATAAAAGTTATATTTCCTGAAAGTAGATTCAATTCTGAAAATGCTTGTCTTGGTTCCGATAGTTAATTAACAACCTTTCATGGAGTTTAATCAGTCCAAAGTTGCAGAACCGTTATGAGCTTGGCTACTGCATGTCGGTAACCCAGCGTTAGATTCGGCCCGAACTAGTAAGCGGCGTTCGGCGAACTATTCTTTTTTCGCTCTGATAGCTAAACTAACGACGTAGTTCGTAGAACTTTTTATCAAAATTCGACTTGGTCTGTTTATTCTCAGTAGTAGGAAATTTTTGTGGAGCCCCCTACAAAACACACATTTCGCGTCAATATAAATTGCCGCAAAATGAGTCACAATTTTCGCACATTTCGCAACATAGGCTTTTCAACAGATTCGCTTCGCAAAGAGCTCACAAGAGTGCACCTGAGAACATTTCTTGTGACCTTTAGATGGAATTATTGTTGTTGTTCCATTTTGAGAGGGAAACTGGCACCACCAGTCATAGTGCAAAGATACAATAGAGCTTTTTTTACGAAGAGTTGTTCATGCGTTTTCCACATAGAAACCTTAGCCGGAAAAGAATAAAATAAAAATGTGTGAGACTCGCCGGCTGAGAGTCCCAACTACTTCTGCATTGAAACTTAACTTTGGCACTTTTTCTTTACGTTTTTTAATGGAGAAAATGCACACATGTTGTTTCCTTCCTTCAGCTTGTTAACTTTCACATGCACGGTACCTGTCTTTCAATTCGTGGGGCCAGCTTCGTTTTGTGGTTAAATATTTTGTGTTGTCAAAGGGCTGAGAAGGTGAAGTGGGAAACCGGAGTTCTGAGCAGTAAAGACTAGTCATCCCTCTGAGAGTCTTGCATTATATATATATTTTTTATTTGTTAAATTGCATTCGTAAGCCGGGCATTTTAGGTTTAAATCTAACATGCTGAATTTTCTAAGGTTAGATTATTATAAAATGGTTTTAATTAAAAATGTTTTAGAATTATTGAACAATCTCATATTTTCTACTGCTGAGAAAACAACTAATATCATCAGAGTCACTCTTGCTGATATCAGAACGTATATACATTATGCAGAAGAGGCTATTGATTTTCTCCAGTTTGAGTCACAGTTACAACGAGAAGAATTACAACAAAAGGGTTTGACTCAGCAGTAAGAGATTGATTAGAGTAATGGAGTCATTTCAAGAGCAGATTTTCATGTAGATGTGTCTTTTCATTTTCGGAATATTCCAAGTTTTTACATACAGATGTGAAGGTTCAACCCACACTTTTCTAGACCTTCATCAAACCTTGGGAAGAAATTATGAACAATAAGAATAGAACTAGTCTAAGATATAACAAGGATGTGTCCTTTCATATTCCGGAATATTCCAAACCCATCTAGTTTCACAACGTTGGATTCCTTCAAGATGGTCCACCTTCACTTGCTCTTGTTGCACAACAACCACAGATTGTCAAATTCCAACATTGTGAATGTTTTGGTCTTCATCCTCGTGAGCATTGTGGTACGAACACTCATCATTCATACAAATGTTCTAGAAACAAAATTCCTACAAGAATGAAGATTCACCTTGGATGGATCTCTTCTTGGAAATGTTCTTTAATAGCCAAGAAGATATACCTATCATACCATATAATTTGTTCTCAAGTATTGACTAATCTTGCAGTGAAGACTTCTTCATATTCTCACCTTGCATCTGACAGAGGGGAATTGATGGGCAGTTAGCATCTTCGAAGATTCACCATTCGAAGATTTATCAAGTGAGTCTGAGCCACAACTTGAACATGTTGTTTGAGCATATAGTCAGAGATAACCATAGCTAGATTCAGAGACAGAGTAATGCCCCATGAGCATGCTATTCACAGAAGATTTTGGTTTCTAATATAGTTTGTTTATTAGAGAGCACTTTCACTAGCAGAAGATTTCAGCTTCTAGCCAGATTAGGAATTGTTCTAGAAACCACTTTGATAGTTCCAAAGTTGGTGGTCAACCTTAAACCACCACTGGTTGAGACCTCGAGTTCTCCTACCTTTTGGTTTGTTTGTGGTTTTCTCTTAAAAACCATCATTTCGGATATCTTATTCCACCATTAACATCTGTCATGCATTTTTGCATTTTAGCTCTCTTCTTGGACTCTCATATACACCCCTTCGGATTAAGGGGGTAATGTTAGCCACTTAATCCATCAAGGTTTTAGTGGACTTTTAATGCATGTCGAAAAAAACCTCGAAACTGAATCCAACAATTTCATTGTTGTATTTATATGTACAATTTACATCATTCTTAATATAGTTGAATTCATTTTCCAAAATTGTGATTTCAAGACATATGCTATATTTCTTAAATTAATTAAGTTTTATTTTCATATTCATTTTATGCTGATATCAATCAATTAATGAATGGTTTTAAAATAAATAATAAAGTAAAATAAAGTGTTAATCTCTTTGCGGTTAGCTGGGTGTAATGATGTGTCGGCACTACCTACGAAATTTTTTACCATATCAATTGAAGGTGATAAACACGTAAACAAATCGTGAAGGTAGAGTGATTTAACTAGGTGGCATATTTGAGTTATATATTGTTGAATGTGAGATGTGTTATTTTTAAAGTTGTTTCTTTTTATTAAGTTTTAAGTTGTTAGTTTGAGTGGTTTCTAGAGCCACTATAAATTATGGGATGATAAAGAGTTAGACATAATTTATTGGTATATTTATGCTAGTGTGATAGCTTCATAATGAGATTAGGCATTAACTCATTCCCCAAAACACTATGGGATTGAAGAGTCTATCAAATTTACGACATTAATAAGGTTAAAGATGAAAAGCACTTGCTCTTAAATTATCCATATACTTTAATAGTTAATGATAAATTTTGTTAAAGAATAAATCATCAAAATTCATTTAAAACAAAACCAAAAAATAATTATTTTGGAACATAGTCAATTACCTTTATTTAACTTACAATGGCATATTGTGATATGTGTGTGTGTGTGTGTGTGTGAGAGAGAGAGAGAGAGAGGTTTCCCATCTTGAAAAATTTAGATAGTATTTTTTATAATAAGAATTTAGTAAAGTTGGAGTAGGAAGTTTCAAGTGCATCATGGGTTTAAAATGTTTATAATTATAATTTTGCAAAAAAAATCCTCTAAAAGGTATATTTTACCATACTATATTACAAACAAAACAAAAAAATCCTCTAAAAGCTATATTTCACCATACTATATTACAAACAAAAATCAGGAGAAGAGAAACACTCATTGAGAACCTTGTTCTTGATTATGTTGGTGGTCAAGTTGTTCATTGAGTGTTGATGTGATGATGTTGGAGTTGGTTGTTGTTGAATTATTTTCTCTGATTGAAATTTCGCCAAGTGTGCATTGTTAGGGCTAAGAGAATTTGTCCATGACATAGATGGAGAAAAGGTCTAAGGTGAATCACAGACCAAATAGAGCTAAAGATCTTGGATTTCTTTCTACAAATTTGAAAAATGACAAAATTGGAAAAAAAAAGGAATTTGTGGCGGTTTTGTTTGTCATGAGTTCCAAATGCTCAGAGTAAGAATGAATTTCATTGGGATTGAATTTGGCTTTGGAATTTTTTAGTTTGTTTTCAAGGTAGTTGATATTGACTTTGTTATATTCGGCATTTTTCTGGTCGACCAAACCTCTATGCAGTCCCTGTTGTGGAGATGAAGCACATCCCCTATATTTCTGATAACTAGTGTGAACTTCTAAACTTATTTGACATTATTTCCACAAATAGAAGCACGCACTAGAAGATTCATGCTACAACTTCATCGATGTTGCAATCATGATAACCAATGGGTAGAGTAGCCTTGGTCTTTTGATGCTTCATGTTATTTTGATCATCCCTTAAACTCATGGAGCCAAATAAGAGATCTTTGAAACATAGGTGAAGAGATGGAGATGAAGGTAGGGACCCAGGTCAAAGAGATGAGTCAATTGGAGGATCAGAGAAAATTCACTATGAATTGAGCTACCATGAGACCATCGCCATTGTTGGAGCTAAAACCCTATAGGAGGAGGGAGGAGGGATGCCAAATGGATCAAATCTGAGCTAGAAGAGGCCTCAACTTGAGTGAATTGCAATAGAACTGGGATAATGGACTTGTAATTGTTTGAATTTCCCTACCATAAGATAAATCCCAAATTCATCTTGGTTGTATACAGAGAGACAATCATAATTGAGTGAAGTGATTGTGAGAATCATGTGAGGATGGTGAGACATCTTATTGACCACCTCCCATTAGATATGGGAATAGTTTCCATGTCATGATTCTTAATTAGAGTTGTGTTGATATTAATAGAGAAGTTGATGAAATCAATTGCTCAGATTCCTTGGAGTTGATTAAAATTGTTCTCATTTATCTTTTTGTTTCCAAGTTTGCTAACACATGTGCTTCCTTATTTTAATGTCCAAAAATTTAAAAGTAAGAAACCAAGGCTAAAATGAATTCAAACTCATATTAAAATTTAAATTTTATAATTTACACAATTTAAATTTCTTTTTTTTACATTCTATATGTATATTTAAAAATAATAATAAATATAATAACATTAAAAGCATATTTTAAATAATAAAAATAATAATATCCTCCAAGTAATATCACTTGATTTATATCCCAATCTAGACATAACACTACATTGTTCCAGAGGGCATATGGTTTACCCAACACAACCATGTGTATGGGCCCTCTCACTAGCTATAATCTATTGCAGGTGGGCCCTCCAACATTGACTTGGTGAGGGCATCAACGCAAGCATGAATTGATGTTGGCTACGTGCCTTCTAGTTTTAAATATAACTGATGTGTTGTCTACTTCTTAAACTCCCATAAAATGGTAACGTTGAAAATAAAAAGAACAGTAACATCACCAGTCTTGATTGGACATTGCTGGGTAAAGTTACAAATACAGGGTATCAATTTCGTAAAATAAATCATTTGTTTCGCTCTTGTTATTATCGCTTCTTGCTTACGGCCCTTGGTTGGTTTGGGTGTAGTTTGTTCTGTTTTCATTATTTTCATCCATTAAGGCCTTCATTTTTGCTAATTATTTGTACAAGATGGATCACAACATCGCCAATGATCGGATGTGAGTAACTAAACTATTCACATTTCTATACCGCAATTAATTGGATGAGTGTCTGAACCTGAAATTTCAATCAAGTCGGACTCTTTTTTTTGCAATTAAATTTATGTAGATGAATTAAAACTGACTAGTCTAGACCCATTTCTGTAATTTTTGCAGGGAAGGAGCCAAAACATGGAATGGCTCTGTTACAGAGGTAATGAAATCTCTGTGTGACCAAGTATGGAAGTTGAGTGCAGAGTTTATAAATGTGCATAAATATGTGTGTGAGATACTGCAGAGGAGTCGAGAGCTCTGGATCAGATGAACGTATGCTGTGGGCAAAGGAGAAATTGTTGACAATGGATCCTCTGAATCGTTGTTATTGTTATTCCATCATCGATGGGATAGAAGGGTATGTAGCCAACTTCAACGTATACAAAATGAGCGTTGTAGAATGGAGTTTCGAGGCATATCCTTCAAAATAGTATGGAGAGGAAGAATTTATTCGTTTCGTAAGTTGTCGGCTAGAGGAGATGATCCAAGGGCTTGCTGAAACCTCGTCATCAGAGGAGTATGCATAGTTCATCTGTTAGCAATTCATACTGATGCAGAGAAACACTTTTTTATTTTTTTAAAATATGTACTTTAATTTGTGGACATCTCTTCTCTTCTCAATTTCCTCTGCAGAAATACAAAGGAACATATAAATATAACTGATAAATGTTTTATTGTTTTCCAACAAATAAAATTGTAGCAACATAATAATGCTTTAATTATGGTTATATATAGAATTTTATTTCATTATTGTTTTCCAACAAATAAAATTGTAGCAACATAATAATGCTTTAATTATGGTTATATATAGAATTTTATTTTATGAAATATGATTGATTTTGAATAAAATTGTAGCAACATAATAATGCTTTAATTATGGTTATATATAGAATTTTATTTTATGAAATATGATTGATTTTGAATAGGTATTTTGTTGATGGAATAGATTCTAAGTTAAGATAGATTGATGCTAGTTTAATTTTCCTTTTAATTAGGTTATATTCCACATGTATATCATGGGTTCTTAATACCATGAGATGTTTTTATTTTTATTATTATTTTGTTTTTGTAGGGTTATTTTAATTTTGTTATTTTATTTTGACTCAATTAAAATGTTTACATTACATTATATTAATTTTGTTTAATTTGATTTAATTTTTATTTTTATGTAATTTGACTTAGTCAAAATGATAAACATCACATTACAACATCTCTGCCATACTAGGCTAGAGAGTGCCTCTGGGCGCAATAAGATAACTATGATCACATATAGAACTTTATTTTATGAAATATGATTGATTTTGAATATATACTCTTCTTATGGAAATAAATTTCAATTTTGTTTGTGTTGCTTTTTATTATTATGTAATATGTGTTCTTCTTATTATTTTTAAATTTCTAAATTTTATTTTATTTGAGTTTCCTTATGAACTAGATGGAATTTCAAATACTAATTATTTTTAATCTCTAAATCCATTACTGGTACAAAATGGATTTAGAGACCTACCAAATCTTTTGTTATATTATAATATATCTCACCCCATATGTAATTCTCAAAAGAGCTGTGGAATAGTTCTTGCCTTTGAATGTACTCAACAAATTTAGAAGGCAATGTTGCGAAATATACTTGTTTCCATAAGACATTATGACTTTCTTTTACCTCATATATTCTTTGTGTCCAATCTCTATGGAAATATTAATATTGAGACATCTTCTTACACTTAAGGTTCTTCAAGACCATCTCATGTTTATTTACAATTTATATTGTTGATCCACATCTGTGTTCTAGGATGAAGGACATTAATGCTCCAATCATATTATTTTGAGGTTTACCATCTGCATGATGTATAATATCTCCACCTTCATCTTTGGCAACTTCTTCTTCTATTTTTGTAATTAGTGCAGGGGAAGGTTCCACTTCCCACCATCTTTGTAGGTTGTCTATGAAGCATTTGATGAGAGTTTTGCAGGATTCAACTTCAGATTTTCCTCTCATGCACAAAGGCTTATATTCTGTATACATTTGGTCAATTATATGTTTAATTTCACCAACACTTAACCCATCAATATTCCATTCTTTATAAGAACCAGACTGGAAGGTATGGGTTTCAAGAATTTTCCCTTTGCCATTAAGATCAGGTGTTGGATATCTTTTGAATTGACTTGACAATGGTTCATATATGGGCAAAATATTTTGTTGTGAAGATTCTCGCTTTTATTCTTTGGGAATTTATTTAGGAAACAAAAATGAGAACTTTTCTACAAGTTTTGTGGCATGTTGTATAGGCACATGGTGACTGAATAACATAGAGGCTGGGATATTCTTATCTTTAGGAGATATGACTAGTTCTTTAAAATTTTCAGCAAGTTCTCCTATAAGGTCCTGAGTGGATCCAAACTCTAGATCTATCTTTCTTTCTATATTTTCAATCTGTGCTAATGATTCTCTGGAAAAACCTTTCAATAAAGATACTGAGAAATTGACATCCTTCGAGGTTTTTGTTTAAAACCACTAATAGTGAATCAAAACATTGTCCTTGTTCATGGGTTTTTACCATATTCATTTCTAGTCGTTTGATTTTTGTATTGGTCCAGTTTATTTGTTCACTAGCTTTCTGGATCATTCGATCTATTCCTGAATCATATTTTAAGACTAGGGGAATAGCTTTAGCTGTATTGCTAGCTTCTCCTATCAAAATTCCATTATATGGAGGGAATGTGGTACTGGTCTCTAGCTTTCTTCCATCATAGGTTGTCCACAAATATTTCTATGCAGATGAATCTTCTGCATCTGGTATGTGTATTTCTAACTGTTCTCCTAATTTTTTTCCAGATATAGAAGGAGATCTATTAGTTTTTTTCTTGCATGTACTCTTTCCATTTGAGAGAAAGAGCATATTTTTTATGATCGTACATACTGAGATCAAATTCCGTGGACTCAGGGTGTGTGTCTACAAGAGATTGTAGGCAAACTACAAACTATCAAGCAGGAAATTTTACTTCAAGAGTAGAAAAATGCAATAACTGAGCAAGTTCAAATAAATCAACATGTGAAAAAATTACAGATGGAGTATCTACAAATGAGGATGTGGAATCATATGGTTGATCTGAAATAAGATTGGTGCTGACATGGTATTTGGAAGTTTGACAAGCTTCTTTTATTCTTTTGCAATCCATAGTAGATCTTCTGGGGAAGGACATAGTAGCTTTAAAGGGTCATTCCTACATTTGGGCAGTCGTGATGTTATGGATTTTTGGAGACTATGGTAGATATACTACCCAATTTTCAAGAAAATTGAGGTCTTCTCATCTGATAATCTGATGCTCGATTTTTTTATTTATGAGCATCTATAATAACCAGGGTACTGGATTTTGATTCTTGGTTGGGCATATGGAGAATGGTTGGATACAGTGTATTGGTGTGCCTGAAGCAACCTCTAGTATGGACTGTAATATTTTTTCTCTTTCTTTTCATATCAAAACCACTATTTTTGATCTAAAACTGGAGGATGTCCTTGATATGCTCATCATACACATAAACTGAGAAATTTTGGTGGAAATCAAACCAAACAGGACCATTTGATAAAGGTGAAACTATGCCCCCAATTAATGAATTAGTGTACTTGTTATATGTAAGATCTCTAATACTGGCCAACACATATCTATTCAGTCCTCAGTGCGTTAAGGAATTATACCCACCCGAATGCAACCAAGATGTAGATAAGAGGTACCATGTCTTCGAACTTCTTCTTGGAGTTTCTCAGGATCCGAAAGAGAAATTGATTGAATGGATTTGGCATTTTCTTGGATCTAAGAAACACATTCTTTCACTATGACTATGGTTATGGATTTTAGATGGAAAATAGATAAATCACCATACATGTCTAATGGACTAATGGAAGGGAGAGCCCATCAGATTGAAGGCTGGCTTTCTACTAAATCTAGTTCTGTAGAGTTAACTAGTGAAGACGTTGTACAATAAAATAGATTGTCCATATCAAAGTTGTTTTCTTATGCTTCTTCCTTTTGAAGCTCTCTGGATGAAAAATATCTTCTTGGTGGTTCCATATTATATTTTAGAGAAGTTAAAGATAAATACCCATATCAACCAGACGTTACTAGCTCTGATGCCAATTTGGAGTAGGGGCTTCCTTCGACGGAGAAATGAAGATTGCCAAAAGCTTTCTTTATCTTCTATGATGAATACACAAACTCCTACACAAACCTATACACGAACCTATGAGTCTTCACGTATCAACGCTCTTCCATGACTCCTTCCCTTCAACGAGAAGACGTCCCTCAACTCTCGGTGGACCTTGAATGAACCTCTCCTCTTGTAGAAAATAAAAATTTCTTCTCAGCAAAACATAAATCATCTGAAAATTATTTTGTGCAATACAAATCAATGGGTATTTTTAGGATATAAAAATTCTCTTTCTTATTAAGCTCAAGATAGGAATTACAAACTTGGAAGATATTTTATAACTTCAACCTAAATTCATTAAAAAATAGACTACTAAGGAATTTACTAGATATACCACTTTAAGAAAAATGAGATCTCGAGGCTACCTAGCCTTTTGTAGACTCTGCCTTTGAATTTTAAAGACATGCACACAAACTTCAATACATAATGAGTTCAACCACTTTAGGTTCTTACCAGGGTTGTTAGGCCTTGATACACATGCTTTTGAAACTCAAATTTAAAAGAGAATAGCTTCGTGATGAAAGAGGATCAAACAATTTTTCGCAAATGCAGAGAAGGAAGACTTGTCTCAGGCCCAAAACAAGGCTAAAGACTCTAAGACTCTAACCATCAACTCACAAACTCCCAATGCCTAAAATGATCCTTACTCCTCTTATTTATAGGATGAGGAGGGGACAAACACTAGACAATTGGACAGACAATACTTTTTCATACTAGGATTTCGAGATGTGTATAAAATCACACCAGAAGTTGGAGAAGTGCTTCAAGTATCGGAAAATCCAAAAATTATTTTACACGGTAAGATTTTATTCGAAATCCTATGAAAAATGATGATGAGAATTTATATTGTGGAAATTTTGTTGAAAATTCCATGAACAACGGTCAGTGTCAAATTCAAGTGACAAGACACTATTGTACACTGTGGATGCTATTAGACAAGAGCACACGATAACCTGTGAAATATTTTGGTTATGTTCCTAATGGATGTGTACTGAGGAATCTACCATTTGTGTGGTGATATGATCCACTAGTCTCCCAAGATTTTGTATATATTCTTCTAACAATAATTGTCTTTCCAAGGATAACCTGATATTTTTCCCTTGGTTAGGACTAACCAATGATGATGCCATCTCATAAAGTAAAATAATATGTGTTCATCAGAGTACTTTTGCAAATTTTCAATAGTTTTATAGGGCTGGTGAAAACAATCAAAGCACTCTTGGTAGTCACTTTCAAAGTATTTTATATCCACGGAAATTTTGTTTATTCCATACCATCCCCACCATTCTTGTAACCAATATAGTTGCAATAATAATTGTGTAATGTATACAGGCCTGAGTTTTAACAATGTATAGTGTGTTTCTGATCTTTCTTCCCTGCATAAGAGATCCCACTAAAGATCTTTATAATCCTGAAAAATTATAATCAGTGTCTAGAAATACAAGCTTTGGATATTTTTGTGGCCACATGATTCTTGCAGGATGTTCAAGATATCTGGTTCTATTTATAACATAATATTTATGAATTTTTTTGGTCCTCTTGCTTCCTTCATTCCATATCAGACTAATATCTTGAAAACATTCTCTTAAATCTTCTCTGCAAGATTAGAGTGCATCATTGAATTCTTATATACCATGTCATGTATCCATGTATTGGAATTGGGGTAAACCTTTCTTTCTAGCATGAGGTGTTGTAGGTTCACATGAGGCTATAGATTTGCATCCATTACTTTTATATTCCTCAATTGCCAGGTGGGTTTCCTTTTTTCAAGGCAGATTGTCCATGGGGTTTTGTTGGGGATGTTTCAAAAATTTTCTTGTTGTGTATTAGGATCCCATTCAGCGGCAATCACCATTAGATTGTTTTAATTTTCTAGATACATTCTACTCAATAAATCTGGTAGACAGTTCTTTTCTCCTTTTATGTGCTCGACATCAAAATCAAAATTGGAAAAAAGGGCTTGCCACCTAGCAAACTTGGATTCTTTGGGCTTTTTGATGTCTTTTGTTAATAATTTCTTTAAAGAAGAGGCACTAGTCCTAAGAAGAAACATTTTATGTACAATGTTTATGTCAAATTTATCTATACAATTACAGGCAGCTTTAACCTCTTTTTCTATTGTATAATAGTTTTGTTCTATTGGGTTCTAGGTGCCTGAAGCAAACTATACAACTTGTTCTTCTCCTTTGTTTTCTTGTTTGAGAATACCTCACCACCCAATATTGTAGGCATCATTTTCTCGATGACCAGTAATATATAATTTACAGTATCTTATAACGCGACAAAATTTTAGTCGTTTTTAGCTTAGTCATTAGTTGGTTGTCTCAATTTTATCGTCTAGTAGTATATTTAGTCATAAATTTGGTTATTAATTTAGTCATTGATTTTTTCATTAATTGCCAAAATTAATGACCAAATATACAAAAAAATATATTACTATATGATGACCCGAGAAAACCAATTACTAACCAAACAATTATGACCAAAATGTTGGTCATGTTATAAGATATTGTAAATTACCTACTAATAGTCATATATATGTAAATTTAAGTCATCTTTTGAAACCAATTAATGACCAAAGAAATATGACTAAATTTTGGTTGTGTTATAAGATACTATAATTAACTACTAATAATCATATATATGAAATATTTAGTCATCATTTGTAATCACAAATTTACCATTTTCAGTAGTCATTTATCTCTTTTTGCTATTTTTATATTCATTATATAAACGAGTAATTTAATAGCTTATTTTCATTTCATTTATTTTAATTAATAATCATTATAAACGACTAATTTAGTCATATATTCATTTTATTTATGGTCATTATTAATTAATATAAACTACTAATTCAATAGTTTTATATTGATTTTATGTATTCATTATTATTTAACATAAATTAATTACTATGATTTTGTGACTAAATTTTAAAAATTTCATACAATCTACATGTTCATCTAATATCAAAACACAAAGTTACATATGTCAATTACAATACTAAACAATATCAAGTGCAACTATAAATAATTTCAACCACATAAATTATATTATATGAAATGTCATGTATTGCAATATGAGTTTCCAAGTTAATATTTTTTGGACTACAATTTACACATGAAATATTGTTTCATCATTTCAAAACATTATCATTGTGTTGTCAAGGAATTTCAGGTAAATGCACCAACTCTGAAGACTTGACCATGAGTCTCTATGTGTATGTCTTATGCGGGATATTAGCTCTAAGGGTATCACTAGACTGGTTCTCTTCTCTCTCTTTATTTGCATTTTTCACTCCAATGTTATTGTTCTCCTATTTCTTCAATTCCTACTTCTTACCATCAATACTGAGTTATTTTTCTAAAAATAAAAGAAGTTACAATGCAGTGTAAGACATGAAATTTGATGAACACTAGAATATAAACTAAAGTATAATATAAAAGTTTCATATGACATATACCTCAACATCAGCAATTTCGAACCCATTTTCCCCCATAAAAGCAAGAAACTCGAACAAGTTTTCTTCAATTGGGCGATAATGGCCACTATGTGGCTAGATGACTTGTATAAGAAAAAGAGAATAAAACATTAGCAAGAAAAAAAGACCTTAGTAATTTAGTATTCAACCTTCAAGGAAAGCTTAGGAATAATCGTGCCAACTAAATTACATGCTAAAGAGTTCAATTTGTAGATAACTTGTGAAAACAAATAATGTGAGGTGTGATGTCCAATCCTTGTCATTTTATTTGCAACAACATTTCATTCTCTAATGCATGAACTTGGTCAAGTATATAAACAACATGTGCTCAAATAACAACATGAAAGTAAACTTTTCTAATAGTCATGAAAATCTTTTAACACAAAACAACTAAAAGGATTTCAATCAATATCGAGTAATACTAATTTCATCTTCAATATTTGGTGGTTGTTTAATTGGACATGATACCAAGTATTTTCAATTTCATAGTTAAAAGACAAAATAAAATGAAACGTTCAAAATACAATCAAACAATAAAGAGAAAATATCATGGAACGGATGTTGCAATTATAAGAAATTATTTACATGTCCATCGATGTCCTATTTGACATTCCTAAAACATTTGTTTGCCCAAAATAACCACAAGGTGAAAGAATCACAACATTAGAAACCATAGGAATCCCTATTAGAAACATTTCCAAAGTCGATGTCTTAGGTTCCTGAAGGATCTCCAACATCAAATGAATGATACCCAAGACATGCTCTGCATTGTCTCCCCATATTTTTTCCAATCACATTACTTGTAACTTACTCACCCCAGATTCAAGTAAATATCAAATGAAGGAATTGACATTTTTTTTATATTTTATATCTATAAACTTTGAATCTGATTTATTTTCCTTGTTGTTTCTACAGAGTCTATCCCTAACCTTGTGAACACCATCACAAGGCCTTGCTAGATTTTGTAGCAATAGGGAACAATTAAGAAACACGAGGGAAAATTATTTCCCAAGGTGGGGGCATGTTTCCTCCAATCGAGGGCTTTTGGGCTTACTCTCCCAAAAAAGGGGTGCTTCTTGGCATCTCCCTTGATTTTTTTCATATAAAGGCTTAAAAACTGAAAAAATAAAAAGCAACATATAAAAAAACCATACCTCACTTTAACTTTTCTTTACCTTTTATACACTCTCACTCCTTAATTCTCATTTTATTTTCAATGTTCATTTCCCATTGTTATTTTTTAGTTTCAAATTTTTAGCCTTGAAACTAGATACGGATGACCTCATATTAGTATTTATTATTTTGTTAATGTTAATTACTTAATTAGGTTCTAGAATGATGGATTTAAATCAATGTATTAGCATTTACTAATTATGATTCATTTATATTTTATTAATCAATTATTAAATTATTAAATATGAATATGAATCATGTTTATATATTAAAAAAATTTGAATTCAATACTATTTTATTGTTTACTATTTAGTATTTACAATGCACAATGATGAATTTGCAGGGGAATAATTATTTTTGGGATTTTTCCATAATTATTTTATTTTTATATTTTCAGAGACAAGGACCCCTATGCTAGACCCCAACATCCCCACACCTACCTTGAATTTACCCAAAATTTGGGGGTGCTTCCACACATCCCCCACGTGTGTCTCCCTGCTCCCACGCTCCCTTGTCCCATAAACTTGGTAGAACGTTGATTACAACTTTGATTCCATACACCTATGGTCAAACATATTGGTCACTTATTGTCTTGTATTACTTGTACTTTATGGATGCCTCTTGACTTGCTTAAGCTCTAAAGGATTTCCACATGTTTTGACTTGGTTTGATTGAATGATGTTTGCTTAAGTTGGCATGTATTTTTTTAAACAACATCCTCTTATCATTATTAAGACTATTGCACCAAAATTTTGCATTACAAGGGATCCCTTAACACAATTCCACATGGTTTCTCTTCGAGAGAAAAATTTGGTGGGCAGTATTTATTTAACTAAAGTCCTCAAGACTTACCCCTAGAAACAAGAATTGTTTTATGTGCAAGCGCATGAACTAGCATGTCACTAGAAGACTTGAACCCTAGTGGGGAATATATTAGCTACTCACTTTCATCAACCAAACAAGCTGCACTTAACAATTGACTTGGATTTGAAGACATGATTTGATGAATGATTGTTATCAAATGAATGTATGGTTTTTCAATGATGGTTATGTGGTAATTTTGGCTTCCTATTTCCCTAGAGAATTGAGTGTGATAGATTGGCCTTTGGAAAGAAGGTTCTCGGCACAAGGGTGAGCTCCAGCTCTTTTATTGGGTGGAAACATTCCACGCACTTTTAGTCCTCTTTGTTGAACATGTTATGATGTTGCCTGTACCTATTCCCCTAATTTAATTTCCAAAATGTAACATCAGCCTCAATTTTCACCAATAATGTAGACACATGATAACGACATGAAATTCCATATACATCAGTAGTTTTATAATTCTCAAGTTAAAAATGATTGTCTAGTTGAAATGTTAAAAACATGTGATATTGGTATGACCTCCCCATTCCTAGTCACTTGATTTGATAATTTCTTAAATGATGATCTATAATCTTGACTTTGATTCTAAAAAAATAGATGCAAAAACCTCACATGAGTAAGAATATGAACAAAAAAAGCAGTGACCATTGTTGGTAGGCTTTCCATATTGTGAATATCTTTGTACTCAATATCTATATTAGCACTTGTAGTTAAAAACATGTATGATCAACCCATGGCTCTCCACATGCATTTGACATAATTCTGCCTATAATACGCGTATTAGTTGTAGCCTATCAACTATATCAATGCATAGATTGAAGATAAAATGCCAATTTGGTTGGGATAGATGGTAGAAAAAGTACACATGTGAAACATTATTGTAACCATATTAGAAAATTCAAATTTAGTATATTGGTTCTCATACTTATATTTTTTTCTTATACCTTGAATTCGATTATGTGGGATATAGACTGCAAAACTGGATAGACCTCATAACAGACTGAGTTTCCTCACATGAGAGTAGTTTGGTACTATACAACCTACTTGGGCCTAATGGTTAAGAACATGTGATTTATCCTTGGAGGTCACATATTCAATTTCAATGGGGATTAGGTTATGTACACATGAGAAAACAATTGTTTCTATATATTTGTGTGGCATTGTCAAGGTACCAACAAATCTCATTCTCGCTTATAGACTAGAGAGAGATGAATGTAATTCCTAAGTGAACTTCATTGCCCAAAATATACTGAGGAAAAATGAGAAAATTTTGAGAGCTTCAAGACCACAAAGATAGTGCAAAGTAGACTTGAAACTGGAAATTTAATGTCAGTAGCAAGTATACCACCACAATGAAATTGAGTTGTCTAGATAACTTAATAGAAACCTTTTGTGAACACAGTCTCCTCTTTAAACTACACATGAACCTATAGATCTTGGGTTGACATTCCCTAGTAACAAATTATTGGTAACAAGTTCATTTATTTTCCAAAGAAACCTATATAAGCCTTCGAAATAATACTTGTGAAAGAGGAGTGACTAGGAAACTTTTGTTTGGCCGAAGAAAGACAGTGAACGATTTGAGATTAAATATTTTCGTACACAATTTTGGGACATTTTTAATAATTTATTAGGACCCTCATTTCAAGATGTTTGTTGGTGGATTCGACCAACTGGGCATTTCACATAATATAACGAAATTTATGTAATAGTCTTGTAGTGCCAATGGGGGGACTACACCATTTATGTTCTATCTACTGTACAAAAATGTTCTTGTTGGTGTCACATACCAGCTGAGGAACCCATCAAATGATAAATACAACTATTTGATATCCACAAAGAACTAAGATGGCAGAATGTAAGCAAGAAAAACACCAACCATGTAGCTTCACTCTAGCATCGTTTGGAAAATTTTGGTGGACATTTTTTCAATGTTACATGCAGTGTTTTCTGGATGTTTTCCATTATTCATGTGGTCTACAAAGGAGTTTTTTTTAGTGTGTTAGTCTTCCGCATGGTTTTATAGCTCTTTTCTATGCTTTGAAACCATATGAGCAACATCTCTTCACTCTTTGAATCTGTTAAAATATGGTGGAATTCTTCTTCAAGTCTCTATCTTTGGATTGTATTCTCTACATGGTATCTCATGATGGGTGTATTTTCTCTATCAGGCATCACCACTGCTTAATTTCCTTTGCAAATATTTTCAAATTCTTTCCGATAACATCTTTTGTAATTATTATGCATGTCTTCAGTTAGCCATTGGTCCTATAGTCTTCATGAATTAACTCCAAGAATCTTCACAGGCTGACAAGCTTCAGTATCACACTAGTACCATGTAAAAACTAATATTAGAAGGGAGACACAAACAAATGACAAGAGATATCAGAATATTAAATGAACTTTTATTAATTGAAGTCATAAATAAACTTAATTCCATACATCTTTATTTACAAATTTAGTAGTTTAGGTTTCAAATTAATTTAGCTACAACATTTGTGTAATAATGGCCACTTACCACTAAGGTGATGTTTAGTTCACTTTTAATATTCTTGAGTGTTAATACTCCAACAATTATGATGAAATTTTAGAAAATTTTACAATTAGGTTTCCTATAAAGAGGATGATGGAATATGTAGTACAATTAAACTCAATTCTAAGAAACAATATTAAGATACCCTTATACAAAATAAACCATTAATATTAGATCATAATAACTGTGACAAGATATATAAATAAATAAGATTTATTGCTTCCTCATCATTTTCAACCTTGGATGCTTTCCCAAAATGCACAACCAGCAACCATCACTATCCTTTCAGGCTCTATCATGACAAGGGCTTCTCTAGTTGGAAAGAAAGGGTGGTTATAATCCCCCCCATCATGGTTCATTGAATCATTTCAACTCTCTCAAGAGCCCTTGTGGTCATGGAAGGAGGAGATGCATGTCAATGTACAAATTTCATAGCACTAGTGCCAATGGACTTCCACTTTGGTGTTAATTGGGAAAGCACTAATAGTCAAAGGAAGCATATTAGAAAACCCCTAATAAATCTTTAAAATTATATGTTGAGCAATTTTCATGTCCTATTTCATCATTTATATAGTTATATGTAAATAGTTAATGTCTTCACAATGCAAGTTATATTAATATATAATGTTTAATAAATTGAAAATTCTAATTTCTCTGTTACAAGAAACTATCCTCC
The DNA here is from genome assembly GCA_034641835.2 of Pinus albicaulis. Lineage (NCBI taxonomy): Eukaryota > Viridiplantae > Streptophyta > Pinopsida > Pinales > Pinaceae > Pinus > Pinus albicaulis. Next base: position 702,277,001 of record CM076577.1, read on the forward strand.
TTAACCACTGAAAATTTTAGATAGTACCGGTGAGGATATCTAAGATGTTGATTAAGATTCAAGAGTGTACTACATCAAATCTTAATTTATCAATATGTGCAGTTACAAAAATTATTCAAAATAAATAAGCCATTGTGGGAAATCTGAACCACGTGATCTACTCAATATGTAAGCCATGCAGTACTTTATTATGACCTTCAAGTTAGATCAGGAAATGACAAAAAAATATTAAAAATTCATCTATACAATTAAAGAAATTTTATTAAGGTACATTCTTAACATTTTAAGCTATGGGTTCATCTCTTTCCAAATGTTGTCCAATTGAACAAGAGAGTAGGTCCAAAAAACAGTCTAGATTCCACTTCTCGTTACTTGTAAGAAAAAAGTGCGTGATAAGGATTTTTTATTTTCACAAATCAATATTAAATGGCAGTTGCCAATTTAATTCTCTAGTTTAATTTAAGAAAAGAACCACCAGAGCACCTTCTATGAAGATAATTCTATACTATAATACAAAGATCTGATGTCAGACAACTAGTTTGTGATATATGTGCCTACTAATAGCTCTAATCATTATTTTTACAGCTTAAGAAGTTTATACTTTATAGCTGTCATATTTTGACAATGATAAGGATGGAATTATTGGCACATTCAGTAAAGGCTATTTTGTCATTATGTCCTCAAAACTTTAATATACTAGTCACATCTATAACAATAAAACCAGGATGTTTGCAACATTGCTTTATAGATATGAAAAAGAATAACTTAATAGGGAAATATTCAAAACTATAATAATACAAAATATATGTAGTAACTTATTTATATTTTGTTTCTCTCATATCAACAATCAAAAATCTCCAAGAAACATATTTTGAGTTTGAATTAGCTTGGCAGACGAAATGAAGATATGGGAAAGAGGTAAGTATGTTGTGAATATGGTGAATATTTTTAATAACATTCATATCTTACCTGCAGTTTCAAGTTGGCAAAGGGTGAAGGGTGAGAAATGGGTGTGACATTTGGGTTGGATGTGGTGAGGGTTTTAGACTTTTGGATGGTTTTCTTGAGAAGTTACATAGAGATGGATATTTAATTCATTGTCAGTTTTCTTATCCAGCAATTACTACCATTTGGAGACAAGAGTGAAAAAAATCTGAAATGTTGGGGTTCGTAATTGAGCGGGATGAAATTCTATGGGGATAGATTCAAACCTATGTCATATATACCCCAAAATTTGGTAACGAGGTTGTAAGCACTTTGTAGAGGAAAATGTGGTTTGACGGTGGAAGATAATTTGGAACTCCAAATGCCCAAAATTTTCATGTGGTTAGCTCTAAGGAACAACTCATTTCTTGGGATATTTTACAAAGAAACAAGCTATGACGGTCCAGGTTGGTATATAATGGGAAAGAATTGTACCGAGATTATATGATCTCCTACTTATGCTGGTTTCCTTCTTCAATTCAGATGTGGCAAGGATTGGAAAGGATCATAGGTTCAAGATATATATGGAGTGGCCTCACTATTGATGAGGGGTTGCATAAATAATGCATGGATTCAGCTATTAAAAAATCCAATATAATTGGCATTGTTAGCAGCTTGGGAAATTGGATTGGCACATAATGCACATAGATATATTCCTACTCTTCACTGTGATGTTTAGACCATATATTAGCTACTCACTTTCATCGACCAAGAAAGTTGCACTTAACAATTGTACTGGATTTGAAAACATGATTTGATGAATGATTGTTGTTAAATGAATTTATGGTTTTTCAATGATGCTTAATGTTCATCTCATTTTACAAATATCTTAGTTTGGGTTCAAAAAAATTTCTTAAAATTTTGGATTTAAGAGCATTTCTTGGAAGCAAACTGATTTTACAAAGAATTGTTTTGGGTTTAAAGAATTTTTTTGGAAGACATTTCTTGAAGGCGGCTTGATTTTGGCAAAAATTGTTTTGAACTTAAAAAAATTTCTTGGACGTACATTCAAAAGACATTTCTTGGAGGTATGTATGTGTTTTGAGTTGAAATAAATCTTGAGCTTCGTTTCATTTTTATAAGACATTTTTCTCTCGAATTTTTTATAGTGTTTTGGATTGGAGTAAGTATTTTTTGCAAAAAATTTAAACTGAATTTTTTTAAATTAAATCTTTTGTGATATTTTTTTGTAATTGAGTTATTGTCTAATTTTTTGAAGGAAATTTTTTGAACTTCATACCCTATTATCATGGGAAATCGAAGAACTTGTGCGAGAAAATATGATCGAAAAAGAGACCCTGAGGAACGTAGAGAAGAGACGAGACAATCTCGCAAAAGAAAGTTAAAAGCCCTCTCAAATATTGAAGAGGAAAATCAACCTCAAGCAGAAATTGAAGCAGGTATGTAAATGTAAATATTATGATCTATTGATATATTTAAAATTTTCCTAATGTAAAATGTGAAGCTTAATTTTTATTTGATGAACTAATTCAAAAAATATTTTGTTTAATGTAAACAAACAGAGATATTCCTCAAAATATTGAAGAAGAAAATCAACCTAAAGCAGAAATTGAAGCAGGTATGTAAATGTAAATATTATGATCTATTGATATATTTAAAAATTTTCTAATGTAAAATGTGAAGCTTAATTTTTATTTGATGAACTAATTTGAAAAATATTTTGTTTAATGTAAACATATAGAGATATTCCTCAAAATATTGAAGAATAAAATCAACCTCAAGAAGAAATTGAAGCAGGTATGTAAATGTAAATATTATGATCTATTGATATATTTAAAATTTTCCTAATGTAAAATGTGAAGCTTAATTTTTATTTGATGAACTAGTTTGAAAAATATTTTGTTTAATATAAACAGACAAAGATATTCCTCAAAATATTGAAGAAGAAAATCAACCTCAAGCAGAAATTGAAGCAGGTATGTAAATGTAAATATTATGATCTATTGATATATTTAAAATTTTCATAATGTAAAATGTGAAGCTTAATTTTTATTTGATGAACTAATTTGAAAAATATTTGAAATTTTAGATACATTTATTAATTTAGTTACTTATTGAATATGTACTATTTTTTCGAATATGTACAGATGAAATCACTATCGATAATGAGATGTTAGAAAATTTTGACACTCACACATATCGAGATAAAAAACCTGACCATGTTATATGATATTGTGTTAATTGCATTTTTGAAAAGTATTTCTTAAATGAGTGGGTGACAATTCAGGCTCAAATTTTGAAAGGTCTCCTATCATTAAGGAAATTAAAAGAAGCTATGACACTATTAGGTATTCGAAAATCAACCAAAGATAAAAAAATGAAGGAAGAGGTGATAAAAAATATGAGTAGTGCTATAAAGTCAATTAAGAGATCTAGAGAGAAAGATGTTTCAATTGTACGTAGAGGAATACATATGGCAATGGTTTCCTCAAGTACTCAAGAGAATTGTTTGGTAACATCTATGGCACGAGCACTGGGAACCTCGCGAAAAACTTTGCACAAACATTGGAAATTTCGGTTGCAAATAGATGTAAATGATGAAATTTCTTGTTGGAGAGCTCTTTGTTAGGCAACCATACAAAGATAGACTTGGAGAAAATGTTAAAAAAATAATATATGAATATTGGAAGAACAATTCGCGTGTTTCACCAACTGTAAGGCATGTGATGCGAAGAAGAATAGCACGAAATCAGTACAAAGAACATGAAAAAAATCTCTTGGAAACCACTCAGATAGAGTTATTCAACAAGTTCAAAGAAGAGAATCGTCAAATTCATGTTTCACTCAGTGCTTTTGTTCAACAAAAACCATGGTATGTAAAACCTATCACCGTACGCGACACTTGTTGTTGCCGTTATCATGTGGAATTTGAGTTATATTATGACATGTTCCTTGATTTTGGTAGAACATTATGGAAGGATTCACCTCCTCCTTCCACTATCCGTGATTTCATATCTCAAATTCTATGTGAAAGAGAAAGCGATGAACTATTTTACAAAAAAAAATGTGTTGGTGGTAAAAAATGCGATGATTGTGGAAATTTGACTAAATTTCAAAACAAATATTGTATTGATATAAATGATCAATCATTGTCCAACATGAAAGTGAAATGGAAGAGATATGAATATATCGATACATCGATTCAAGGTGCAAACAGTGTTAAAAGAATTGAATTACTAGAAGACGAAATTTTTCTGATAGACTTTTTGAGAAAGTTTGAGGCAGAAATTTACAAATACACCAAGCATTCCCATAGAGCTCGATGGCAAGACTTTCAATTCAAAAAATATCGTCAATTTTTTCCACTAGGGACCATTTTGTCAGTGATTGATTTTGCAGAAAACTACACATTTGTTCTACAAAGAGAGATTCAGAGTGAATACTATCATTTTGACCAAGTCTCCATGCTCATCCATATTCTATATAGACATGCTGAAAAAAATGTCGATCATATAGAAATCACGAGTGAAAATCGACATATCATTAAAGAATATCACTTTTATATTAGTGACGATCGTACACATGATACATGTTTTGTACAACATTGTTTTTGAAAAAATTATGATTCATTGAAAAATCGTGGAATAACATTCAATGAACATTGGATATGGTCAGATAGATGCGTAGGTCAATTCAAATCTGGACGATCATTCTTTTGGTTGTGTTGTCTTCATAAGAAAACCCGCATTAAAAATTGTTGGAATTTCTTTGAGACTGGCCATAGAAAAGGAGAACATGACGGTGCAGGAGCATGCATAAAATGAGTACTTCGAAGATATCAAATGAACCACTCTACAAGCTGACTTGTGAATGCTGAAGAAGTTGTTCAATGGTGCATCGCTTCTCTAAGCCATGAGAGAAACCCATCAAGAGAAGTGCGAAGGTGCATTCAATTTAATTTATATTGGAAATATAATTTTAAACATTGTACATTTATCATGCAATGATTATCTTTGATTGTATTTTGATATCATATTTACAAATTCTTCTTCTAATTTTCCATATAAAGGTTTTTCTGGCATATTGGAATCGAAGACATAGATAGATCAATTGGAAATGACGTTGAAAAAATAAAAGGGACTCGAAAATTGCATTCAATTCAAACAAAGTTGTCCAGAAATGTGTTTGCATTGGATAAAAGAAAATATTCTTGTTTTTGTGATGTTTGCATAGACAACACAAAATCCAATGACGTTTGTGAAAACAAAATGTATGTGAACGATTGGAGACATATAGAGCTAAATACAAAGGGCAAAATGTCTGTTGCAATGTTTGAAGAAATACAATCAGAGGAAACTACAATATCATCCGATGGTGATCGAGTTTCTGATCTTGTTAGAGAAGGTAACATTTGAATTACTTTCTAATGATTTAAAAATCTAGAAATAAATTTAAATATGCATAATTTTGTTAAATTTATTTTATTGTGCAGGAGATGTTTTTGCTGTAATTGCACCTATTAACAACAATGAAAATGTGAAGTATTATTTGATGCGTTGCACTAAACGAAAAATGAAATTATTACAAAACTATAATGATCACGGATTTCAGTATGACAAAGGGTCTATTATACTAAAAGGTTATTTTTTTAGACAAACTCATCAAAGTGGAGACTTTGTTTACTTTGAAGACTATGAACCTGATTCCATAAGTTGTCAATATAGTCACTTGGTGTGTGCAACGCGCATAAAGTTGATAGAAGTTCAATCAAAGAAAAAATCAAAAATTAAGAGATGGAAAATGTCAAAATCCGATCATGAACGGATTATTGAGGATGGAATTCCATTAGAATTTTTTTGAGTGAATTTTCTAACAATTTATTATCTTTCGATTAAATATGTTTTAGAACATCCAGTACTCAACTAAAAATTGAGTTGCTTATGTTATTTGTGCAAGTTTTCGCACATGTACAAATTTTTTGGGTACAAGCACGTGCTCTAGTATCAACTGAAAGTAGCTTTTCTATACATGTGCATTGATGAAAAATGTTATATATATATATGTGTGTGTGTGTGTGTGTGTGTGTGTGTTCTAGAATGCAATTAACTGGAACTAGTTTTTCTATGTGCATTGATGAAAAACTAGTTGGATTTTCTGATAAAAAGTATGGACACAATGTAAATAAATCATCTGCAGTATAGTTTTGTACAAAAATTCCTTTTAGACAAGAGACTCGGAGCACTTCTCCGACTTTTGGTGGGATTTGACCCACATCTCTAATCCTAATTGAAAATCTAGTACAAAATCTGCTTGTCCAATGGTTGGATATGTTCAATGTACATTGATGAAAAATGTTATTTTTCTTGGATAGATATGTTCTAGAATGCACAATTAATTGTTCCAAGTAGTTTTTCTATGTGCATTGATGAAAAACTAGTTGGATTTTTTGGTAAAAAGTTTCAACAATGTAAATAAATCAACAAGGCTACCTATTTGAGTGCATTAACGATATTGACCCAAATTCAACAAACATATATATGTACTAGAATTATATTTCCAATCAAAATTAAAGCGATAATTTGTACATATATCTACTTCTTTAAACTCTTTTTTCAATTAGAGCTCAATTGATACATGGTTGGTTGCATTGAAAAGCTATGTTCTTCCTATTGGAAATTTTTTCATTCAAACAAAACCACATGGAGATATCAAAAGCAATCTTAAAATTCCAAATGCACTTCAACCATCCAAAAGGGATTTGTGCAACATTACTTGACATGCCATGCCAATTATAGTGAACAACTATCCAATAGAAACATTTAACATTATATACCACATGTGCCAAATGTAGATTGAAACCATCCAAAACTTTAAAATTTTAAAAACTTTTGATAATATATCGTGCAACATTAAAACATTAAACATCACATGTGAAATGTAGATTGACACCATTCAAAAGTTGAGTTTAAAAAATTTAAATTATATATAGATCGTTACTTCACATGCTATGCCAATTATAGTTCAACTAGATCCAATAGAAACATTTAACATTATATACCACATGTGAAAATGTAGATTGAAACCATCCAAAAATTTAATTTTTAAAAACCTTTTGATTATATATTGTGCAACATTAAAACATTAAACATTTAAAGTTCATTAAATATCACATGCAAAATGTAGATTGAAACCATCCAAAACTTGAGTTTTAAAAACTTCACATGCCATGCTAATTATAATTCAACTATCCAACAAAAACATTTAACATTAAATATCACATGCCAAATGTAAAATTGAAACCATCCAAAACTTTTAACTTTTAATTTAACAAAAAAAATATAGATCACAACATTACTTCACATGCCAAATGTACTCCAAGCATCCAAAACTTAAATTTTAAAAACAAAACAAATTATAACATATGTCATTACATAACATGCCAAATGTAGTTCAGATGACAACATTAATTTATATATGACAACATTACTTCACATTCACATGCCAAAAGTACTAAAACCATCGAAAAATTAAATAAAACAAATTATATAATAATAATGTAATAAAATATGTCCAAAAATTGTAAATCTCACAAGTATCAAACTGTATCAAGTTTAACAAATTTTAAAACCATCTAAATTTTGAAATAAAATCTACTGTAAATCATGTCCATAAAATGGAGACGGATCTAGCGTCTTCCCTACTAGGGTCTCAGTCCGCACCCTATCATGTGAATGGGAAACCTACATACACAATGCACATGTACTTGAACATTAAAATTTGATGTTTTAAAAATAAATGAGAATATATATATCTAGAACTTCATGTAAAAAACAAAATATAACAAAAAAATCATGCAATACCTCATAAGGTTCCCTCTCCATTTGATGAACAAGTTCTCCCATAGGAACATCTGCAGCGGTAAACTGTACAATATACATGTACAGTTAAATATATATATATATATATATATATATATATATATATTAAAAACTTTCAAATGAAAATGCACGTGTACATATATAAACTTATTTTCAATAATATTAAAAAAAAGAACTAAAGACAACTTGTTCAAATGCTGTGGATGTTCCTATCTCCGTCGCTAGAGTCCCCGGATTAAAAAAATCTTCTATAGGAACCTAAATTCAAAAAAATTTAAATAACTCAAAATATAGATCTCTCTCTCTATATATCTCAATTTTTAATGGAACTTTTTGAGGTAACATAAATTTTGAACTTGTGAAAAATTGTCCATACTTGTACATCTCCCAATTAATTAGAAGGTATATCTCCTAAGGAAGAAGAAGGTACAGCCATCCCAAAAACATCAGACGGAATCGGAATCTGTTAAAACATTTAAAATCAAATTATATATATACATACATGTACATGTGTGGCAAAAATTATTTATTTTAGAGTCACTTAAAAAACACTAACATACATGTGCCAACATATCATGATGGTCAGACCCATCGGCATCGTTTGAGCCAGAGGTCATGAACGTAATATTAACATTTTCATCACGCATCATGCCTGAGAACTGCAAATGGTGTTTTAACATATAATCATACATTTTTGTTAGATTAATGTACACATACAAATAAATGTATACATGTACATACACATGTATTTATTACAAATTGTACACGTGTATATGTAAAAATAATTTCAAACCCTAAGGTCACTAACACATACCGTTTCGGTGCCCTCTTCCTCATGAAAAATTAGGTCTTGCAAACCATTGCGACAATTTATTGCATATATTCGGAGATCTTCAACATTCATGTTGTAAATCTCCTCATCTGTACAATAAAAAAAATTGGCATGTTCATTTTCACGTGCTCTTTGTCGATTTAAACAAATATCGACTCCACTCAATCATCTATAAACATTATCGATCATAACATCCCTTGCTTCTCGACTTATTTGAGAAGTCGCATCCATCTCTGATCACAGAGTTTCGACTCGAAACGGTCGACTCACCAATGGCGGCTCAGGGCGAGGCAACTCCACATCTCTCTTAGTTCCCTTACGGTCATATAATCGACCTTTCTCTGGGCCAAAAAATTCTAAAGGAAGGTCATTGTAGTTGGGTTTCATACCCAAAAAAAATTCTGCATAAAACATTTGTGCAAAATAAATAGGAACCTCATCGTTCCATGGAAGCCTTCCATAGGCCGCAAGATGCCTATCATACAAATAATGAGCTTTTTCTGGGTGCTTGAAATACTACACCTTCAAAATTTTTCTTTTTGGCCCTTCCTTATAATTAGACATTGACTTGGCCACTTCTTTTGTAAATTTTTGTTTTACGTCCTCCCATTTATCGGGACCCATCACTGTTTCTTTTCTCTTTCTCATCATTTCTACAAATGAATCAGTCGTTGGGCCAAGATTTCTGTACACATTTACCATTTCACCTGATGAATGTGTAACTATTTCAAGGCTTTGTCGACTCTCAGCAGGTAGAGACAAAGCCACAAGATCTCTTTGCAATTTTGCATGAAGTCTTTCACACCTTTGTAAGGTGCATTCCACCATTTTGGTTTCCCATGGTATATCAGTAATCTCGGCCAGATAAGTTGTGCTGGGTTGACAACCTTCTTCTTGAATGTAGTGGGCTGCCCTGCGTCTATTTTGACCACTAGTTCGAACATTTTCGGTCTCTGCATCAATATATATATAATTCTATATATTAGAAAAAACACGTGTAAAAAAAGTTGTACAAATTTAATGAAAAAATATTGAAAGTGATGGAAACCTTGATGTTGTTGGTTAACATCTTCTCCAACATGACCCTGCTAAGAACCAGACCCAGAATGATGCTGCTGAGAACCAGACCCAAAATGACCCTGTTGAGAACTAGTAGCCGTTGATTGGCCTTCGGGGGAATAAATATCACCCCCTTCACGCAACCTGCTACCACTCACACCTCAATCGGTTGAACCATGGCCATGCTCCATGGATGGAGTAGAAACCCTTCTCCTCTTACCTCCTAAAAATTAAAATATGAAACTTATTAACAACTAATTTAACTCACAAAGTTAATAAAAAATCAATTCCATATGTACACACATGTATGGAGATTTAAGATTATATTTAAATACCGTGAACATCCCCTGATCCTTGAACCTCCATATGGGATTCGACTGATCTTCGTCATTCATCCTCCATGATATATATCTATTGGTCGACATTTACACAAAATATATTTCAAAAAATCAATTTGTAATTTAGTGTACACAAATTATGTAGAACACAACTTTCAAAGCAATAATTGATCATGTGTGAAACTAAATTTAATCGAAAAATAAATTATAAAAATGATAAGTTCACCAAATTGCGCTTTACATGGTGGGAGCACACTTGGTATAAAATTTACCACTTATAAACTTTATTTTGTGGGAGAAATGACACATGTACATAGTTTATATTAAAGTTTTTGTGTTTTATGGATATTAAAATGAAGAACTTCTATTTAGATCCATTCCAGAGATTGACTGTAGGGACATTTACTAGATATGTCACCTTTCATAAAAGATGAGATCTAGAGGCTACCTGGCCCTTTATAGACTCTGCCTATAAAACTTGTAGAAATAAACACTAGAGGCATTAACAATATCAAAGAACATTTTCATGCTCAGACATGGGAATGTGTCTCTTTCCCTACGCAAAAAAAAATAGTTCAAGGTAGTTAATCTTCATAGACACGTCATCAAGCAGGTCAATGTGATCATCCCCAACTTACTTTTCATGAAATTAGGCTTGGAACCCTCTACAACCTGGAAGATGGAGTTGAATGGGAACTAGGTCAAGGCCTTTACAAAATACATGCTAGTGAATAACACTTACTAGGTTATGCCAACAAATAAAGTGGGAGAAATGTTTTCTCCTCGAGGTTGTCCAATTGTGTGTGTAATACCAACTTCACCCATTTCCTAACAGGTTTCTCTCTTAGGTTACAAATGTCTTCCACCTTATTAGTTATATATTTTTCAATTTCCCGTGGATGAAAAGGATTTGTTTTAACTTTGATAGAATTTCCTCATGGAATTACTGAATTTCTCGACGACATCATGCTAGCTTTGCTTAGAGAAGAAGGTTTTGGAGGAGAAATTGAATTCTTTTGACTTATTTTTGGCATTGAAGTTTGAAATAGTAGTTTTGATGACTCCATTTATGACCTTGCTAAGGAATTTGATGCACACAATATTGAATTTGAAGATGGTTTAGAAGATGTTGAAGAAGTTGTAGATTTTGGTGTTGTCACTAAATGTTTCTTTGTTGTTGGACTTGATCAAGACACAATTTAACTTTACGAGTAGATTGAAGACCTTGAAGAGGTTTTAGATTTTTTTGTTCTCACTGAAGGTTTTTGTCTAGTTTTGTTTCTTAAAAGAGGTTGATAAAGAATATAGGAAGACAAAAAACTAACCAGTGGTGTAATAAATGGATTTCTTGGGAGGTAGATTGGCATATGGACTTTTGGTAGCTATAACTTTTCCAAATAAGTGAATGTATTTGAAAACCAAACCTCTAGTTTATTTTGGTTTAGACAAGGTCTAGAATTTGAAAAGTGAATTCCCTCTTTCTTCCTCTTACATGTCCAATGATCAGAATCGAGATTGAGGGAAAATTTTTTACTAGAAATAAAAATTTTGCATTTTATTTGTTGTACACGAGTTTTTAAAAGCTAATTAACTAATAAATTTTTCACAAAATACACTTAAAGCTTGACACATATACCCCTTCCCAATTGGCTAACTTTAGACGATCCTAAACACATTTTTATTTAACTAATGAGGGAGATAGCCCAACAAAACTAGTTTGTCCATATTCAAATCAAGTTGGTATCAAAGTAAAATTTAGCTCATTTTAGTCAAGGTTAGTTAGAAGAATTAGCTATTGGTTTTTGTCTTCAATTTCCTCTCAAAATGAATGTGTACATGCTTTTGAGAGACACACTAGAGGAATAAGGTCCAAATTTTTGATGAAAATGTTCTATGAAAGTAAAGGTTTAAAGGCAAACATGTACAAGGCATAGTTGAGTACAAGGCATAGTTGAGCGAAATGTTGTTGAGGAAGGGCCTAATTATTTGGGTCTTGGTTATGGAAAACATGATGGAGAATGCTCCAAAGACAAGGAGGCACATGAAGCTGTTCCAAGAAGGAATTTTATTTCGTGTTCATTACCTCAAGCTTGTGAAGTTTGTGTTCATGATGAATGGAAAAGTTTGACACCCACTTTGCAAGAAGATGTTAATAATCATGTAGCTAATGAGAATGTAAAAGAAAAGAACTTTATAGATGTTGGAATAATCATATTGTTTATAGATGTTTGAATAATCATAATGTTTATAGATGTTTGAATAATCATAATGTTTATAGATGTTGGAAGAAGATATCCATGCACGTTGAAACTTTCTGAATAAATGAGGAAAAATGTTAAAGGCCCATTGGACAAGGAAAATGATGTTGAAAATAAGATGCAATTGTTTATTACTCATTGCCATAAGAAAGGTCACCTTGTAGACAAGTGTTGGACTTTGTATCCAACAAGTCATCCACAACATTTGAAGAAGGTGGAAAGAGATAATGACAAGAATGTAAAAGAGGATTCCATAATTGATGAGGGTCAGGATGATTCACATGATGATGAAGTGCAGCTAAAAGAAGTGCCATTGAAATGGTTTGCTAACAGATGGTTAGATTTCTTATCCAATTAAGGCCTTGAATGTATTTTGATGTTTCATGAATTTCTTTGCAAATTCAAAGTATGGTGCATATTGCATGAAGCAAGATGTTGAAAGTAGAGCTATGTTGACACAATTAAATGCAACAAATATGGAAATTTGTACATGAGCTATTATCTAACTTGAGATTCAGTTGTTTGAAGAGGCATGTTTTGTCGACTTTTGTTTGGTTGAAGAGGCATGTTTTGTCGACTTGTGTTTGGTTGATGGTTTTGTACACCAATATGTAAGAGTACATGGAGATATTCACATGATGTGAATTTTTTTTTCTTTGAAGGAGAAAATTGATATCTTAGTGAGCTATGTTTCTTGCATGATGTGTTTTTCAGTTTTATGGTTTTGTTTGTGACAAGACGTCACAAGATTTTGGGAAGGTCCACTCTTGAGCGAGAGCCTCATGATTACAACCTAATCATGAGAATCAAATGGGAGTGCATACTTATTTTGAAAACAAATAGGATTCTAAGCTACCTAGGACTCAAACCATTATTTTTAAATTTGAAATATCATGGTGTGTTGTTTCAATGCCTGAATCCACAACCCTAACATAAAATTGTTTTATTCTTTTTTTGTAGGATTTAGTTGGTTATATTAAAAGTCAATTGAATTTAAAATTCTTGGCTTAGTGGCATGAACCAAACATATTGTACATATTAAATGAGGAATTTCGCTCTCCCAATCATTTCTAAATCACCCATATCACCAAGAAAACATTTTTTAAAAGAACATACTTTGGTATGGGAAAGACCTTAGGTTTCAAATATTATAAGAAGGTTTTTGATATGGTTGAGAGAATGTGGAAAATAGAATCCATAAACAAATTATTTTTCAAAACGTATTACTTTCAAAGTATCAACAAGGAATGTACAAGGGTGTTCAATGAATTAACGTTATTTGTTTAAATTCCATGATGTATATCTTACTCATAATTTTAACAAATTATTAAATAATGATCTAGATTGGATAATTATATTATTTGTCATATATATTGATGCTTATAGAGTGAAAAAACTGAAAGAATCAACTTGTAGGGTCATTTTAATGGTGGGTGGAGAATTGGGGTCTAAAACCTTTTGGAGTCATTTTGAGGTATTAAATGAAATTTCTGGGGGTCAAACGATTATCCCTTGTGCCGAAATCTTGACCATTATTCTACACTTAAAGACATATCCAATGGTGCAAGAAAAACATAAAATGAAGTTCATTCAAAATTTATGCCTTTAGTAATTTGACCTATCATGTTGACCACCATGGTATGAGAGAATGACATTTTAGCCCCATTACTCATGCATGGCAAGCTAGCTACATGTGGAATTTTAACAAGACTCTAAAAGGTCTAAAATCACAAACCTCGTTAATGGTTGACGGAGTCAAATCTTACACCTAGTTAGCTATCACGCTATGTTAAATACTTGGCCACTAGGAGGAATAAGAGTTCCATTTTGTGTTATTGTATTTTGTTCCATAGTTGAAAATACAACTAGGAGTGTGAAGTTAGAGAGAAAAATGTATGAAGTTAAGTTTTTATAGCAACCTTACATGCTAAAATTCTTAGCTAACTCTAGAGAGATTACCTCTTTATTTGTACTCACATATTTTCCATACCAGAAAAGAGAGAGTAGAGCATGTTTACATTTTAGTGTTTTTTTTCTCCCATAAGGATTTCCTAGGGAAAAATGAGTCTAGAGCATCATTACTTTTTAGGGTTGCTTGTCTCCCATAAGGATTTCCTAGGAAAATAATTGTGTTGATTGTCTAGAGATATGTATGTGTGTGTTTCATTATGTTATCTATTTCTTACGTTGTGTTTCATTATGTTTTATATTTCTTACATTTCTTCCCTCCTATTTTTCTTTCCAATCAAGGTTTATAAAATAACATGAGAAGCAACATGAGACTTGGAACAATCATTTTCATTATCTATATGAAAGGCAAGAAGGATTATATCCCCTTAAGCTTAAGCTTATGTAGTTTGTCAATTTTTATCATATATTTTTTGGTAAGGGTAAATGTTTTTTATCTACAGTACAAGTCATGAGTTCCCCAATTTTACCTTATGTAAAGCATGATTCTAGGATTACTACAATTTGTACTTGGTTTTTTATTGTGATGATTCCCTGTCTCAATCACTTGGCCATCTCTCGATGGGTAGTTAAATCTTTATAACAATACTTAAGTAATATTTACCTAAATTTGTATTATGTGAAATTATGTAAAAAATGGTATACTATTTTTCATAAAATTGGGTTGAGTTTATCATATATTTCAATGAAAGTTGATTAAATATGTTTTCTTTAAAAGGATATAACAATTTTGTTAAGGTATGAATTTTCAATTTTGTGTGGCTCTCTATCAACCTTCACTTCCTCATTTCCAGAAAAAATCTACTTGCTCATTCGTATACCAATTTTCTATTCAAATGCATGAGTTTTGAACTCTCGGTAACTATGTTTTTCCACGCAGGAAAATTATATGTCACATTTTATACTAACTCTAAATATTATTTTGAAGTTTGGATTACTGTTATTCTTTTATATAATTTAACATTAGATATAAGTTTAAATTGAAAGCTACTTAGATGAAATATAGCTTAGATATGGCATTTGCAAATTATTATCTATTTATTGAACTAAAGGACATAATTATTATACATGTATAATTTACATTCAAATGCTTCTTTGATTTATCTCCTATAGCTTAATGTAATGCTAGATATATAATTTAAATTGAAGGCCCATGAGATAAATATGACTTCTATGTGACATTTGTATTGAATCATCTATTTGTTGTGTTATATGAACATAATTGGTACGCGTATCTAATTTGCATTACTAATATGTCATGCTTCTTTAATTTATCTTTTATAGATGATCGGAGCATCCCTTTTTAATCTATCCCTTTTGACTTCGGATATGTGGGAAATACTCATCCGCATATTTTTCTATCATAAAGAAGTGAGTAAAATTGTATTCCATTTGTGTCAATGTTAAGGTTAAGCACATGGATTAAAGTTTTATATAAGATACATTGCCACGGTGTACATTTATATCTAAAGAGTCCAAAACCTCATTCAAGACCATGTGTTTTTTTTATGTAGTTTGATTGGTTATATTTCATTGCTTTTGTAGTTGTTGCTATGGGCCTCACCATCTAGTGATTTTAGGTAAAAAATTATTTACATGGAATTTTGAAGTATCCTAGAATGTTTATTATTTATCACTACTAGCCTTGGTGATTTAGTTGTTTGTTTTGATGCTGCTTGGTTACCCATATTTAATAGTTGTTCATGTTTAATTCATTGTTAAGGCTTTTTATTGGCCTGTCAGGATGTATTTTTCTCAAATCCATAATGGCTAAAAGAATGAAATTTATCTATGAAAAAGAGAGGTCATATGGAAAACAATTTTTTTTCAAGTGTTCTTTTGAACCCATAGAAATTGCAACCCAAATATGGATACAATACTAAGTAATACATAGCCTCCTCATCTAACTTAGCCAGGGATTTGCAATACTATGTTTGAGTTGGCTAGCTCCATTTCAAGATATTATAATGTTAGATTATTATTTCTATAGATTTTGATTATGGTAGTAAAATGTTACAAAAAACCGGAAACTACAAATAATATTATTCTAGATATATGTAAAAAGGACATGGTAGAGAAAATCAAACAATATTAAACTTTTCATAAATCTAATTTTGATTGTAAATTCCAAGGCTTAAAGCAATAATTTTTCTAATAATTTTTTTTTTAATTAATAAATAAAAAAGAAGCATTTTCAATCAAAATCACATCCAACATATAATAAAAATAATAAAAACAATTTAAAACTTCATACACTATGACATTACTATGGCAAAGAGCATAAAAATATACAAGAAAAAAATCATTTTCCATAATAATGGAGAGCTTCAATTATACAAGAAAAAAAATCTTTCAGCCTCCTTGTATCCCAGAACCTTACTATTACTAATTCACCCCCCTCTTGTAATTACTTATTCCAACAATTAGCAGGAGGATTGAAAAGCCAACAAGGTGCAATCAGATACTCAAGAGATAGTTGTAGAGCCAATTGTTAGATGCAACCAGATACTCGGGAGATAGGTGCATATCTAGTTGCAATGACATAGTAGCTCAAGAGAGATCGAATTTCTAGTTGCAAGTGCGAATTACAAGAAATTAATGTGAATAGGGTGCTAGTGTGAATTGGCTAGTTGCAGAGTGTAGGTGCAGTTCTAGCTAGAGAGAGACTCCAAGAAGGGGTTTCAAGACAGAGCAGGTTTCCAACATTCCAGTCAAGAAGGGAGGCAAATATTTCCAACAAAAGAGGCAAGAACAAGTTCCCTAGTGGTAGTGCTATGCAACCCAATTAGTCAGTGCATGTTGCAGGCAAGAGTGCGAGTAGCTGGGAGTCTCCAAAGAGAGTTTCTAGAGGTAGAACAAGTTTCCCAAAAGCAGTACTACACATTTTATTAGGTAGGACTGCATCTAGCATGGAGGAGGCCGAGTTGATTTTCTAGTCTAGGAGATTTCCCTGTTCTTATTCTGAGGGAGATCGAGACTCACTAGTGTAGTGATAGAATCCAAGCAGAGGCAGCGCATGGGAATCAACAATGCGAGATCAAAGTAGCGCAGTGGAAGTGCATATTGGTTCATCTACAATGTTAGCAGATGAATCAAAGTAGCACATCGACGTGGTGGACAACGATTTCCGAAGTACTTTCTTCGCATATATTTCTAGTTCTCAGTGCCATAGGGAGATCTGTTTGTATATGGGTGATGTAGTCTCTCCAAGAGTGTGAGTTGAATGAGGCAAAGGGAGTTGTTGAGGCAACAAGGTACTTTACTAGTCAGATTGATTTGCAAAAGTGAAGCAATTCCTACTTTGATTTGTAAAATAATACATTATATTCCAGTTCCTTCAGAAACAAATCCGAAAATCAAACCTATATGATATGTATACAGACAATTCAGAAAAATAATATCCGGTAGCGAAAGAATATAAACCTCAACCAAAACCAACAAAAACATCTCCAGAGACTTTAGAAAGGCAACCCATCAGAAAGACAGCCCATCAGTAAATCATAGCACACAGAAATTCCAACCCCAAAAGCCTTAGCAAGCAAATAAGAACCAAAATTAGGTGAAGTACCAACCCCGACGTTTTTTTAATACATAGCACAAATTTTTTTTGAGCACAGATGGAGAGTCGAACATACCCGATGGAGTCAAAGAGCGTGGATGGGAGGAGCACCAGCGCGACCGGGAGGAGCAACAGTGCGAACAGAGCAGTAGCAACAGGGACAGAAAACGCGCGAACAATGAAACTGGTAAACCACCAAACTTCGCGGGCGATTTATTTATAGAAAATAGTTCGGCCAAACTATTTTAAAAGTAAAAGTTCGGCCAAACTTTTTTTAGAAGTTCGGCCGAAATTTTGTTGCCGGTTTTCCAATCTCCGGCAGAAATTATGTTTTCCCGCACCGTCAGTGTGCTGTCAATCTAAACGGAATCACGATTTCGGCCTAACTTTCTAAGAAAGTTCGACCGAACTATTGCCGAAATTTTTTTTCGGCCCTCGATTCTCACAAAAGTGTAACCCAGCTTCATGTTTCCACCCAGAAGGAGTAAAACAGAGTTGATATCCAGGTAAATTAGCATATTATTTTAATGTAGTGTGAGGAAGTTGGTTCTTCCATATCAAGTTGTAACTTGATAGATGTCTAGTTGTAGCTGGTTGAGGTAGGAGCCTCCTGTGGGTGGTAGCCTGCATAAAATAGATGGGAGTTGGAGCTTCCTTGTAAGTTGTAGCTTGCAGAATTTGAGGTAGTAGCCTCCTGTAGGTTGGAGCCTATAGAAAATCAGTGGTGAGAGGGAGTTGGAGGTTGCCTTTGCATCACAACAATAATAAGATGTGATTTTCTCCCTTATGGGTTTCCACTTATATCTGTTGTCTATGTGCATGTTGATTATGTGTTGATGTTTTGTATTTAATCTTCTTAATACTTACTTCTCACATATTAAGATTTTTGTTTCATTATACATTAAGTTGATCATGAAATGAAGGTGTAAATAAGTTTAAAAGATGTTTTAAAAATTCCATAAATGTATTAAACTGATTCACCCCCCCCCCTCTCAGTTTAACTAAGGGTTCATCAATTGGTATCAGAGCTAGATTATTTTGTATCAGTTTAACAACTCGAAGGAGATCCTAGGTCCCCATGATGGCTAGCCTAGAAGGATGCTCAACAAATAAAGCCCCTTTGTTTATTGGCACAAACTATGCCTTCTTGAAAATAAGAATGAGGACATACATAATGTCTCTAGGAATAGAACTTTGGGCTATTATGGAAATAGTATATGTTCCAAAGTATACTTACAGAGAGAAAGAAGCCAAACAAGATTTCATAGCTAATGCAAAAGCAATGAATGCACTCTTGAGTGGTATTTGTGAGTCAAAATTTATCAAAGTAATGCACAATAAGACATCCAAATAAATATGGGATACATTAGAAAATATCCATGAGGCAGATAAAAAGGTGAATATGGCCAAACTGAAAGCCTATAGAGCTTAGTTTGAAAATGTAAAAATGAATGAAGATGAATATATAGCCAGTTTCTTCTTAAAGGTTTCTGAAATTGTGAATAACATGAAAGCTCTAGGAGAAACCATTAAGGAATGTGTAATTGTACAAAATATATTGAGATCTTTACCATCAAGGTTTAACCCTAAGGTTTCTGCCATAGAAGAAACAACAAACTGGGAAACATTGACCATGAACCAATTGTTGGGTGCCAGTTTTGCACACTTTTCCTACATTTGTTTCCCCTATTTTTCCTCATGACTATAACCAATGGGACTATCTTTGCCTCTTTTTCCTACCTTTCTATCTTAACTTGTGTTGTTTCACCTTATTTTCATACTCTGCCATTTCATCAATTATTATGATATATCATGCCTTTTGTATGAATTTGAGGATGAATGTTTAGAGAAGATATATGGTCTTTGTGTTGTCTTTCCAGATGTCATTTGTAGCACAAAATATCCCGAGCATGAGGCATACATGAGAAGTTAAGGGTGTGCTGTTACAGTGAGATTTTTACACCATGATGCTGTTACACTTTGCTATTACAAACCCGCTGGTGAACTGTTGTTACAATTGTACCGCTGAGTGGATCTCGTCAACTCTTGTTGCTGACCTATCCTCTAGCTGTTACACTATAGTTGTGGTTTATCATGATAGTTATAGAAGTTATTAAGTATTGTATTTTTGGATAACAACCTCTAGATAGTTTTGATTGTAATATATAATTTTCCAAACAGAATTTTATTAAGAAGTGGTTATAACCATATGTATTTTATTTCGATCAGCATGAGAATCATAAGATTCTCATCACTGATCTATCCCTTTTTTTCCTGAGATGTAACCACTATATATTTCTCAGCCCTTGAGGTTGAAAGGTAAGTGAATAACAACATTACTTTGGCTTTGTTATATTTCTCGTATTAATATAGTTTATCATGTTATTGTTGTTACATGTGTTATTCGATTTAGTTTCCGTTAAGTTCTTTCTCTACCCGCGCCCTGCTAGGGAGGTGTTGAGGCCTCAGAAATTTGTGGAAACAACAAGGGGGATAAAAACCTGGTCCGGACCTTAAAGCAGTTCCTTTTCCATTTGGGATAGTGGCTCCGACTGGGGATAATGGGAGCAGTTTCCTAGATTTGGGTTTTATATGATTGTTGGGGTTTCTCTCAAATTATTTGCATGAAGAATAACTAAAAACTAAAACAAATTTCTAAAATGAAAAGCTTTAAATTAAATATGATCTAATCTAACCTAAGATAATATTGATTTTATGAGATCTAAAATTATATCTATTCAGTCTGTGATGATTTAGATCAATCACAGACTTAATAGAATTAATACTTTTGTAAGATAATTCTTTTGAAAAAGAGTTAATCAAAAGAAGATGTGAAACATAACGCATATATTCTGATGATCAGATATAAAACAAATCAAATTCTATTCTTATATCGTACGATAGTGCAATTGACACTTCAAACAAAAATAATTGGTCTCATATATAATTCATGAAAGCTAGATTTATCACTAATGTTTAAAACATATTTTAGTGTACATGATAATAGTAGCAGATGTGCGCTTTCATGTTCACCTGATCAGTGATAATAGGCCACAATAAATTCTTATATCAATAATTCATTCAGAGAATACAAAAGTGCATCAACAATAAAAAAAAAAAAGATATATAACTGAAAAGACCGTGTTACATTACTTTATCAAGGCATCCACAAACTTACAGTAAATAATTCTTTGTAAATGTTCTTAATAAAAATTTTGGACCCTCCTCTAAATGCATGAGAAGGGTTTAAATACTACATTAACTACTTACAAAAATAGATTATACAAAATATCTTATGAGGTGGTTTCAAACAACTTTCCTCATTCCTAGTATCTAATTGCTAAAATTGAAATTAAAAACAAACTAGCTCATGATCAAGCCCGATGATAGGTTACTGCCAGCTCTGCTTTTCTTCTCACAAATATCTGACATTGGTTGAACTTGTGGAGGCTTTTGGAACTATGTCTTCATCTGTCCAGTAAATATAGCATCAAGTAAAAGTGGTTGCATTTTCTGTATGGAATCCAGAGAACAATTCAATGTCATTATTTGACTATGAGGCTTAACCAGTATCTGACAGTATGCTTCCCAATCAGTCCTTTTCAGCTGTGCAAGTATTTCTTCTTGTATTTGACCTATGTTTTTCCAACTTTTCTCTATATTTCTGAGATCATGAATCAATTTTTGATTTCCTTCTTTAATTAAACTAGAGGTATGCAACATTTGGTTAATCATTTTGACCATACTCTTTGATATACCTGTTGCTTTGGATATTGCTAATTCTTCTTGTTTTACCTGTGCATCCCTCTGAGTAAAGAGAATATCTTTAAAATTTTCTTTGATCTTTGGGAGACTTGACTTTCTCCCTTCCTCTAAAAGAACCTAAGATCTCATTCTTAATGGTTCTTAATTGTTTGTCCTTAATTTTTGAATTTTCAAGCACCCACTTTATCATGTCGGTATATGGTAAAAGACTGGCCCTTGCTACTATCCTATGAAGGAAGGAGCACACAATATCTTTAAACTCTAAATCTGAGGGTTTTGAATCATTAGCAGTTGCCTTGACCTCCACTACTTTAGGCTCTTTGTCTTTGATGATAGTATAGATATATTTCCACTTTATAGCACCTCCATCTGTAGTGCAGACAGTATATGAGACTATGGGCGACATTTCTGTGTATTCCAATTCTGCAATAGTCTATTTGCTGTGTTTTTGCATTACTTTATGGATGGAAATATCTTGAAGGAAAATCCCTATTAAAGACAGAGTAATTATCAAATGATGAAAGATATATTTGAAATGACCGATTTGATAAGAAAAGGTCTAGGAAGCAGCTATATCATTTATTAATCGTACCAAATCAATAACTGTTTGCATTGGGATGATAAAACATACTTAATTGTTTCTGACACTATTTATTTTCACATTAAAAACTTTATTTAAACCTTTCAAATCCATCAAATCGCACCTTTTGAACCTATCTTTATGAATTACTTTTTTTTTTATGCGATATGCAATTTCGCGAAATCGTGAAATCGCAAAATCGCAGTATTAGAATATCGCAGTATCGAAATATCACAATATTGGAATTTCGGTAAGAACTTCTTAAAGTTTTACACGTATATACGCGATGTGCGATGTATGTTGTCGCTTGTGAAATTTAGATTTTTGATCGCAAAATCAGGATTTCGCTATTTTGTTGATTATCTTTCAATGAGAAAAGATTATGCGGGATGCAATTTGCGATAGGGTAATCACAAGGATGTTTTATTAATTTCTTTTTTTTTTCTTTTTTTTTATTTAATAAAAGCAACAATGTTTTTTGGAGTTTTATTTTTTTATCTAAAATGAGAAAAATACATTTCTAAGAAGGGTCCCTATTTTTATTATAAAAAATTTAGAATATTTTGAAAATAAAAATGGGGGGAGTTGTTGCATACCACAACAATTGGCGATTCACTTGGGAGAACCAGATATCTTTGATTGGTTTATTTTGATATTTCTAAACTTTCGAAACAAGAAAAATATATAAGAATAAAAATAGTATGATTCATGAATTAAACAGTGTTTTTTCAGAATATAATCTATTTACCTATCTCATTTCTTCTTAATTAACCCTTTCAGTGATAATACATAGTTATATGTATCAGTCAGTAATCAGATCTAAAACGATAAAGTAGGTATTCTTTAAAAATTGGTTTCATAGATTTTTACTCATTTATCACAGATAGAGCCACTATTTCCAGCAGGCATTTATAGCCTCGACATGGTTATCAAAATCACTGTCCATGTTTAGTGGCCTGATAGTGACAATGTCATTCACTGATAGTAATTTAGACTGAACAAGCTGGCTAATAATGAGACCCCTTTTCTTTTGATTTTTTATAATCATTTAGCTATTACCCTATTGTGGTATGCAGTATTGGTAATATTAGTCTAGATTATTTCTCCATGATCATGATAAACAAGCTCGTGATGAGACTTATTTTCTTTTGAATTTATATATCGTATATATTTCTTTTTCTTTTTTGAATTATACTTTAAAGAAGAAATTTTATCAGATGGGATGAATCATTAGCTCGTTTAAGAGTTATGGATGATAATTATAGAGTTGGTAGATACCTTTTCGTAGAGAATCCTTGCTAAGTTAAAAGTTTCCTTTTTTGACTGATACATAACATCTATATTTTATGACATCAAGAGTCTTTTCGGAAAGTAAATGCCTTTAGTAAATTTCAAATTATTTCAAAAAATTAAAGTTTATTCAATTCTCATAGTTATAATCATCTTTTTACTTAACTTATTTATAGAAGCGAAAAATCAAAATAATTTATCAAAAATTTTGAAAATTTGAATCAACCAAAAATGATGCTATTTTCAACTTTTATTTTCCTAAAGCAAAATAAAACTTAAAACTTGATTTTCTAAGAAAAATGTTTTTTAATAATTTGACCATTCACCGGTAAGGAATCTTTCTTACCTAATAAATCTTGTAACAAAAATGTGGATAAGCCTATTTTTTCTATGATTTGAAATGGACCAAGCCATAATATTTGAAATTTGGTATGCTTACCTTTTTCCTCATGTGCCTTATCCCATTTCAAAACAAGGTCTCCAATCTCAAAAGCTTTTGAACTGGTAGATGCTGTGTCAAATGAGGCTTTCACTGTTTGTTGATGATGAGCATGTATAGCTTTGGATTTTTCTCTCTGTTCTTCTATTCTAAGAATTTGATCTTGCCTAAGTTGAAGGGAAGACGAAGGATTTTCATCAATAAATTACACTAAAGAAAATGATGTATTGTTATATTTGTGGGTAGAACTGCTTCTTTCTCATAAATTAACACAAATGGAGAAGTACCTATTGAAGCTTTTAGGGTGATTCTATCTACCCAAAGAGAAAATAATAGTGCTTTGTGCCAATTTTTGTGATTTTTTTCTATAGTTCGTTTTATGATTCTGATAAGGTTTTTATTTGTACATTCAGCTAATCCATTACCCTGTGTATAATAGTTGGCTGAGTACTTTGATTTAAAACCTCTTTTCAAAGAGAATTCTATCATAGAGTTTCTAGAAAAGTAAGATGCATTGTCAAATATCAAAGCTGATGGAAGGCCAAACCTGGTGATTATGAACTGATCAATAAATTTGTAATACTTTGTGTATTAACCACCTTTAATGGGATAGATTCTACCCATTTTGTGAAATAATCTGTTGTAGTTAGAATATACTTATGTGGTTTAGAAGAGTTTGGAGTTATTTAACCTATGATATCTTACCCCCATTGTTCAAATGGTTGATATATTTACTGGTTGTGGTGTAAATGCTGCTTTCCTCCCTCTTCCTGCTGCAGTTTGACATACTTTGCATTTTCTCGCCTAATCATGTGCATCTTTAAATAGATTTGGCCAATAGTAACCGGCATGCAGTATTTTATGAGCTGTGGTGTTTCCTCCAAAATGACCTCTAGCTGGTCCATCATATAATTCCTGCATTACTTTTTCAGCTTCAATTTTCTCTAAACATCTCAATAGTACAAAATAAAAATTCTTCCTAAATAACACAACGTCTATAATTTAATATTGATTTGCTTTAAGCCTCAGAGAACACTTTGCTGTATAATTGAGATATAATGGAGCATATCCATTTTTAAATAAAAATTTCAAATCAGCATATTGTGACTAAGAATCATTTAGGCTTACCTCAGACAGTTTTATTTCATTTGATTGATATTCTTCTATTGGTAAATGAGAGGCTCCAGTTAACACCCTACAAATACCTTGACCTTTAACAAATTTTGCACGATGTATCTCTACATCATATTCTTGAAGTGTGGTAACCCAATTTGCTCTCTTCTCTCCTACCTCTCGTTGGATTAATAATTGCCTTACTGCTAAGTAAGGTACTATTATTTTAGTATGTGTTTTTAGGAGAAAATGTCTAAAATGTCTCAAAGCTTTAAACAAAGCATAAGCTTGTTTTTCCACAGCTGAATAATTTAACTTGGCACCTTGAAGGTTAGAACTAAAAAATGAAACCGGTGCTTCAATATTTTGATCATTTAGCTGTGTCAAAACTATTGCGTATTATGTATCAGAATAAAATGTGTATAATACAAATGGCTTAAGAAAGTAGGGAGTTGTTAAATAAAGAGCTTCAATGATAGCTTTCTTAATAAACTTAAAATAATTTCTCTCACCTTTTCCCCATTTAAAAATTGAATTTTTCTTTATCATTGATTGCAAGGGTAAGATGATTTGGGAAAAATCAAGAACAAATATTTTTACAAAATTAATTTGTCCTAAAAATGATTGCATCTTTTTTTTTATTATGTGGTGGAGCGATTTTTTTTATTTCCAGAATCCTATCAGGGTCAATATGGATTCCTTTTTTAGAGATAATGAACCCTAATAGTTTACCTTCTGATAAGGTGAAATAACATTTTTTAGGATTCAAGGAAATGCCGAAATTTCCACATTTTTCAAAAATATGTTTTAGGTGATTAACATGATTGTTTCTATGCTTAGAGTAAACAGTAATGTAACCTAGGTATATAACAACTGAGCTATTAATTAGTCCTCTTAAAGCTATATCCATGGCAGGTAGAAATGTAGCACCAGCATTAATCAATCAAAATGGCATTTTTTGGTATGCGTATGTTCCCCACTTAGTTCTGAATGTTGTCTTTAATATATCATTTGGATGTACCATAATTTGATTGTATCCTGAAAATCTGTTGAGAAAAGAAATCAATTTAGATCCTACAACTGACTGTAATATATGTTCCATGGTAGGCAAGGGAAAATTATCCTTTTGGCAAGCTTTATTCAAATTTCTAAAGTCTATGCAAATCCTAATGTCTCCATTCTTCTTTATAACTGGGACCATGTTTGACACCCATTTCAAATTTCTAATAGGAAAAATAACTTTGGATTTGAGCATTTTATTTAATTCATATTTAATTTGACTTTCTAAGTTTGGGTGGATCTTTCTAAGTTTTTGCTGCACAGGTTTGTCATCTGAGATCATAGGTATAGTATGCTAAATTATAGAAGTATCATATGTTTTTAAATCTCAATAATCCCATACAAAGATACTTTTATATGTTTTCAGCAACTTAATGAATGACATCCTTTCTTCAGGTTTTAAACCAAGACCTAGGTTAATGTTTTGAGGTTTTTTCTGGTATACTAAGGTTAATCAATTCAATTTTAGAGTAGAACTCTGGGATTTTGAATTGGTAATATTTTTAAACCTATCTTTCAAACCATAGATACCTTCCATTTTGATTACATATTTGGGATTTGGATTTGTATTTTGTTTATCTTCAATCCGTAAGTCATGTTCATGTTCATTTATGATTCGACCTTCATAAGATCCGTCTGATGTAAGAAATTCTACTATATTTGTATCATTGTTAAATACTCTCCAATTTTTTACATTATCAGGAATGGAAGGTCTAAAAATTAATTCAATTGAAAATATATCTGGGCTAAATTCTTCATATGGTATAAGCTTAGATGCTATGTTAGCAAGTAAATAAGCACTTGCATTTTGTAATCTAGGAACTGTGGCGATATTAAATGCAGAAAAATGGGATGTAAGGCTTTGAGCTAAACTTTGATAGTGTTTAAAATGTCAAGAAATACAATGAATTTTTTTTCTGATGCGTCTAACAATTATTTTAGAATCTCCATATACCTGCAAATATTTAACATTTAAACTAATAGCTTTGTACAGACCTTGTAACAATGCTTCATATTCAGTGGTATTATTTGTGCATTGAAATTCAAGTCTACAAGCTAGCATTGTTTTCTCTCCTTGAGGATTGATTAAAATGCAACCTGCTCTTGCACCATCTTCTGATTTTGAACCATCAAAGTATAAAGTCCAAAACAAATAATTGTTTGAAATTTTATTGCTAAGATTAATACATCTATAAGTATCTGTTTGAGAAAAGTTTTCAATTTGAGAAATAGCAATATTTATTCAAAAAGGTGAAATCTGAGCATTGAATGATCCAAGAAACAACTCAGCTGAGTAATTTCCAATAATATTGTTAGTGAAAGCTACAGGTTCATTTATTTCTTCAAGTTCAATGACTGTGTGTTTCATAAATTTTTTGCGATCAACTCTGATTTGATTTGGTTTACCATTATATGGCAACCACATGTGTGACCAATCAGTAGCAAAATAAACATGTAACTTTTCAGACCAATCCCTGCTTAAAATAAGACCATAAAATTCAGGGATGTCTACAACCAAAATATCGATTACTGCAGTACCTTCGAATTAGATGATAATCTAATGGATACTGACAGCATTTCTCCAATGACCTCTACTTTTGTTCTATCTAATTGAACTATATGTACAACAGATTTTTGAGGAGTGACATTCAATTTCGTACACACCATTCTTAGCATGATGTTTGAAGAGGCTCCTGAATCAATAAGACAATTATGAACATTTTTGTTGAAAATATCATAAGTCAGAAGTAAAGGGGGAGTGTGAGAAATAGATCTATCACTAACTAAAACAAGATCATCGGGATCTACTTTGTTTGAATATGACGAAGGTTTTCCCATATCTTTAGAAGCTTGGGCTATAACTGGTGGTTGTATAGGATCTACAGGGATTGCCTTGAGTTCTCTAAGTAAAATTTTCTGTTGTTTCTTGAGTTTGGTCATTTCATGTAATGAAATATTTTCTTTGGTATTTTTCATATCTTCAACTATATTTATTCCACTGTATATGAAACTATTAAAGTTTTGGAAGTTGTAATAGGGTCTGGTGAAATAGGATCTATTTGAACAGTTTTAGATTTTTTGACTACTGTTTTCTCCTTTGTGGGGAGAGATTTTTGTTTGTGATTTGATATAGTTGAATCAGAAGAAGATTTACTTCTTATAGACACAGACATAGCTTCTCTTTCTTATTTTGTAGGGATAATGAAATCCCATAACCCATGTAGTTCAACTTCTTCCTCAGACTCTAGTTCCTGTCCAGATGGTGAGGGATCTTCAATATCTTGATCAGATTTAGCATTTGAAATCACATTCGAAGGCTGAGATGTTGAAGAGGGATTTTTCTTAAATGGGCGATATGATTTCTTAGGTACTGATGATTCAACAACTTTTTTATTTATCTCAATCATGTCATTTTACATAGTCTTTAACACTTTTTGAAGGCCTTCAAGATCGAATGGATCTTTCAAGAATTTCTTTTTGGAATCTTGACTAAATTTTACGTTCTTTGATTCCTATCTTCTATCTCTGATCATTTTTCCAATGATAAGATTCTTTTCTCTACAACAAGAGCTTATTTCATGTTTTCTAAAAGGGTAGCTTTTCCAGCTCTATCTACAAAAATAGCTATATTAGAAGGCAAATAAAAAATATATCATTCTATTTGTACATCAACAGCAGGCTTGGAAGCAGTTGGGATTTTGTTTAATAACTTGTTAAATCTGGAGTTGAAATCTTTGATCCTTTCACCTGATTTTTTTTTTATATTGGAAAGAGAATTAATTAAAGATACAATAGTTCTATCATCTCCAAATTTCGCAACAAAAACTTGTTCAAAAGTTTCCCAATCTATAATAGATCCTGTTGGACGTGAAAATTACCAAGATCCTGCAGATCCTTGTAAAGTATAAGGAAACAATATGACTACAATGTCTTCATGAGCAACTCCATTAAGATTCATGGCCAACATAAAATTATTGATATGTTCTTCATTAGTAAGACCATCATCTGGATTATATTTAGGTATCCTTTTTTCTGGATGATCTAGAAGAGGATTTGGATTTGCAATTAATACGGCACCAAGATTCGTCCAAGGCTAATTAGCCATAATTGGATTTTAAGTTTGCGAAGATACATAAGTATATCTAGAAGTAGGGGGAATGGATGTAGAACTTACAACTAGAACAATACTATTTGTGATAGTACTGATTTTTTGACTAGAATAAATGGAAGAATAGGAAGATGTAGATTGAGTAAGAGGATGTGAGGAAGTAATTGAAGGGAAAGTTGACGTGACTTCTCTCTTACCTAACTTAGATCTGGATATAGAAACTTTTTTGCGATGCGATTCTATTGGAAACTCAAAAGGAGGAATTCCAAGTTTCTCGCTTTTGGATCGGGTTAATATACCGGTTTCTTTAAATAGGGAAGTAATGGTTTCTTCAGAAGCTTCAAGATTAATAGGCTTTTCAGTAGAAATAGATATTCCTTCTAATTTCTGAATTAAAGACAGGACTGTGGGAGACTCGGGAGTAAATACTGAAGCATATGATTGTCAGAATATTTCAGGAGATGAGGGGTAGGTTTCTATAATTTTTGATTTCTGAGTTGGCGATTTAGAGTTTTATCGGGAAGATGTAGGATTCTTTTGGGGAGATCGACTCTTATGAGGGCTTCTAGTTTGATGTTTAGATTTGTATTCCATTCATAGTCAAGCCCTCCTTCTAGTGCCAAAAATGTTTAGGCCTCATAAATCTGTGGCAACAACAAGGGGGATAACCACCCGATCCAGACCTTAAAGCAGTTCCTTTTCCATTTGGGATAGTGGCTTTGACTGGGGATAATGGGACCAGTTTCCTAGATTTTGGTTTTATATGATTGTTGGGGTTTCCCTCAAATGATTTTCATGAATAATAACTAAAAACTACAACAAATTTATTCTAAAATGCAAAAATTTAAATTAAATCTGATCTAATCTAACTGGGATAATACTGATTTTATGCGATCTAAAATGATATCTATTCAGTCTGTGATGATTTAGATCAATCACAGACTTAATAGAATTAATACTTTTGTAAGATAAGTCTTTTGAAAAATATTTAATCAAAAGAAGATGTGAAACATATCACATATATTCTGATGATCATATATAAAAAAAATCGAATTCTATTCTTATATCATAGAATAGTGCAACTGATACTTCAAACAGAAATAATTGATCTCATATATAATTCATGAAAGCTAGATTTATCACTAATGTTTAAAACGGATTTTAGCATACATGATAATAGTACCAAATGTGTGTTGTCATGGTAATCTGATCAGCACTAATAGGCCACAATCAATTCTTCTATCAATAAGTCATTCAAAGAATACAAAAGTGCATCAACAGTAATCAACAAAATGATATTTAATTCAAAAGGCCGTGTTCCATTATTTTATCAAGGCATCCACAAACTTACATTAAAGCGTTCTTTGTAAATGTTCTTAATAAAAAATTTGGACCCTTCTCTAAATGCATGAGAAGGGTTTAAATACTACATTAGCTACTTACAAAAATAGATTATACAAAATATCTTATGAGGTGGTTTCAAACAACATTCCTCATTCCTAGTATCTAATTGCTAAAATTGAAATTAAAAACAAACTAGCTCATGATCATGCCCAATGATAGGTTACTGCCAGCTCTACTTTTCTGCTCACAAATATCTGACATTGGTTGAACTTGTGGAGGCTTCCAGAACTGTGCCTTCATATGTCCAGTAAATATAGTATCAAGTAAAAGTAGCTGCATTTTCTGTATGGAATCCAGAGAACAATTCAATGTCATTATTTGACTATGAGGCTTAACCAGTAGCTGCTAGTATGCTTCCCAATCAGTCTTTTTCAGCTGTGTAAGTGTTTATTCTCGTATTTGACCTGTGTTTTCCAATTTTGCTCTATATTTCTGAGATTAGGAATCGATTCGTGACTTCCTTCTTTAATTAAACCAGAGGTATGAAACATGTGGTTAATCATTTTGACCATACTCTTTGATATACTTGCTGCTCTGGCTATTTCCAATTCTTCTTGTTTTACCTATGCATCCCAGTCAGTAAACATAATATCTTTAAAAGTTTCTTTGATCTTTGGGAGACTTGACTTTCTCCCTTCCTCTGAAAGAACCTAAGATCTCATTCTTAACGGTTCTTAATTATCTATCCTTAACTGTTGAATTTTCAAGCACCCACTTTATCATGTCGATATATGGTAAAATATTGGCCCTTGCTGCTATCCTATGAAGGAAGGAGCACACAATATCTTTAAATCGTAAATCTGAGGGCCTTGAATCATCAACAGTTTCCTTGAACTCCACTACTTCAGGTTCTTCATCTTCAACGATAGTATAGATAGCTTGCCACTTTGTAGCACCTCCATCTATAGTGCAAACAGTATCTGAGACTATGGGCGACATTTTTGTGTATTCCAATTCTACAATAGTCTGTTTGCCATGTTTTTGCATTACTTTGCGGATGGAAATTTCTTGAATTTAAATCCCTATTAAAGGAAAAGTAATGATCAAATGATGAAATATATATTTGAAATGACCGATTTGAAAAGAAAAGATCTGGGAAGCAGCTATATCATTTATTAATCATAACAAATCAATATCTTTTTGCATTGGGATGATAAAACATACTTAATCGTTTCTGACACTATTTATTTTCACATTAAAACCTGTATTTAAACCTATCAAATCCATCGCATCGCACCTTTTGAACCTGTATTTATGAAGCGCATTACTTTTTTTAATGCGATATGTGATTTCGCGAAATCGCGAAATCGTAAAATCACAGTATCAGAATATCGCAGTATTCAGAATATCGCAATATCATAATTTTGGTAAGAACTTCTTAAAGTTTTAGAAGTATATCCACGATGTGCGATGTATGTTGTCGCTTGCGAAATTTAGATCGTTGATCACAAAATTGGGATTTCGATGTTTTGTTGATTATCTTTCAATGAGAAAATATTATGCGAGATGTGATTTGCGATAGGGTAATCACAAGGATGTTTTATTAATTTCTTTTTTGTTTTTTGTTTTTATTTAATAAAAACAAAAATGTTTTTTGGAGTTGGATTTTTTTATCTAAAATGAAAAAAATACATTTCTAAGAAGGGTACCTATTTTAATTACCAAAAGTTTAGACTATTTTGAAAATAAAAATGGGGGGAGTTGTTGCATAGCACAATAGGAGGAAGGACCCTCCTCTTTAGCAGGGATTGCAGTGATTAAAGTAGTCGTGTATATGTGTTTGTATTTTGTTTATGTATCAGTAGAGGTGTTGTTGCTATTGCTTCAGCTGTGAATATATCCGATTCAATTTCAATATTTTGTATGTTGTTACACATATGAGATTAGAGATACCAGCTAGATAATTGTTGTGTGGCGTGATAGAATATATTAATTGAAGTGTGATTATAGTCTTGTAGATCATTTTATTTTTGCATGAGTGATTTACTTCTGCAACGATTTCCTTTATTGGGTTTGCTTCTGATTGGGTGTATCGGCACAGACAGTGCAACTGTCATTGAAATAGAAGACAACCCTGGATTGATAATTTATGTGTACTGTTTTAGTCATTTAATAGTGATTAATACAACCCAAAATTTTGGCGTCATTTCTAGGGATTGCAGTGACGATCCAATCAATTAGAGTTGTTTCTTAGAAGATAGAGTCTACCCAGTATGCATTTGTCAGGAAGTAAGAAGAGAGGTAAGAACCTACGCAACGCTATAATGAACTTGAGCGGGCTCACCAATGTCTTACTGGGACACTTAAAAGTTTGAATTTTTGGGTGTTCCTTTAGGGTGTCTTCGGCTATACATTTGCTGGGCGGTAAGACGAGAGGTAAGAACCTGCACATCGTTCTAACAAACTTGAGAAGGCTCACTACTGGAGAAAGTGAAGCACTTATAGGATGAATTGATACACATAGGCCCATGTGTGTGAGTAGGACGATATCAACATCTACAAACACCCCCCCCCCCCACTCTACTGACTATAGGAAAGAGAAGTTGTAAGAAGGAAAAGAAGCATGCAGATTTGGGAAGAAAGACATTCTTTGGAGATCTAATCTCAAGGGCAGAAAAGTAACATTCCACGTCATACAAAGATAATAGGAAGATAGGACCAGAGAAAGCAGCTACCACATCAAAGCCTGGGCCATCGGTGTCTTCCGTGTCTAGACCTCACCACCCTTCGGACAACATATCCACTCTTGATATCAAGACTCTAGATTCAAAACAGTAGTGAAAAATCGTTGATCAAGATCTGAGAATTGAAGGACACAGAGAGATCAGTGGGGAGTAGCAGGGACCTCAGGAACAACATTTAATTGATCATCATTTGGACAATAGTAGTGTTATTAAACAACTGGTCCTGGAACAACCTGATCCTTTTATTTATCAATCTCCAGCACACTCTGAGATTAGTTCATCCCATTGGGAAGAATCATCCATGAGGGATGAGAATATCAATACATATAGCTTTGTTACTTTTAAATTCCCAGTAGTAGTAACACGAGATGAGGCTCCTATGAATAATATTAATTTATCATCCTTATCCTCTTTAAATATCAGGATTACTGTTGAACCAGGGATTTGAAGGATGAGATCATGATTATTTAAGTTTTATTATAAATTGAGATCTTGATCTTGAGTTATTTTATACTTTTAAAATTTTGAATTTTAGGTTTCTATAGAAGATTTATTTAATCCACAGACTCTAGCGACAGAGATACGAACATCCACACCATTTCAATCATTTGAACAAGTTGTCTAAATTTTTTTTAATATTATTGAAAATAAGTTTATATATGTACACGTGCATTTTCATCTGGAATTTTTTAATATATATATATATATATATATATATATATATATATATATATATATATATATATATATATATATATTGTATAGTTTACTAGCACACGGATTGAGACTCTGATAGGAAAGACACTACATCCATCTCTATTTGATGGACACGATTTTTAGATTTTATTTCAAGATTTAGATAGTCTTAAATTTACTTTTTTTATATATTATCTAGATGCACTTTCATATATATATATATATATATATATATATATATATATATATATATATATATATATATATATATATATATATATATATATATATATATATATATATATATATATATATATATATAACTTGATACTTGTGAGATCTACAATTTTTGGATATATTTTATTACAGTGTTAATATAATTTTTTTTGTTCCAAAAAGTTAAGTTTTGGATGGTTTTAGTACTTTTGGCATGTGAATATGAAGTAATGTTATTATATAATTTGTTTGGTTTTTAAAACCTTTAAGATTTGGATAATTGAACTACTAGTAATGTTGTCATCTATAAATTAATGTTTTGCTTCTGAACTACATTTGGCATGTTATGTAATGATGTGTTATAATTTGTTTTGTTTTTGAAATTTAAGTTTTGGATGCTTGAAGTACATTTGGCATGTGAAGTAATGTTGTGATCTATAATTTTTTGTTAAATTAAAAGTTAAGTTTTGGATGGTTTCAATCTACATTTGGCATGTGATATAATGTTAAATGTTTTTATTGGATAACTAAACTATAATTGGCATGGCATGTGAAGTAATGTTACATGATATAATCAAAAGGTTTTTAAAACTCAATTTTTGGATGGTTTCAATCTACATTTGGCATGTAATATTTAATGTTTAATGTTTAATGTTTTTATTGGATAGTCAAGAACTACAATGGGCATGGCATGTGAAGTAATACGTGTATTTGAAGTAATGTTGTGATATATAATTTTTTGTTAAATTAAAGGTTAAGTTTTGGATGGTTTCAATCTACATTTGGCATGTGATATAATGTTAAATGTTTTTATTGGATATTTGAACTATAATTGGCATGGCATGTGAAGTAATGTTGCACGATATATAATCAAAAAGTTTTTAAAACTTTAAGTTTTGGATGGTTTAAATCTAAATTTGGCACATGTGATATAATGTTAAATGTTTTTATTGGATAGTTGAACTACAATTGGATGACATGTCAAGTAATGTTGTGATATAATCGAAAAAAATTTAAAACTCAAGTTTTGGACGGTTGAAGTACATTAGGCATGTGAAGTAATGTTGTGATATAATAAAAAAGTTTTTAAAACTAAGTTTTGGATACCATTTAAATCTACATTTGGCATGTGATATAATGTTAAATGTTTAATGTTTTTATTGGATAGTTGAACTACAATTGGCATGACATGTGAAGTAATTTGTTTTGATATAGTAAAAAAGTTTTTAAATTTCAAGTTTTGGACATGGTTGAAGTACATTTGGTAAGTTTTTTAAAAAAAAATCACTCAAACAATAGTATGTAGTATGTAGATTTTTAATCAATGCACATAGAACATATTCGACCATTCAACACACAAATTTTGTACTAGATTTTCAATCAGGAATAGAGATGTGGGTCAAATCCCACCAAAAGTCGAATAAGTGCTCCGAGTCTCTTGTCTGAAAGGAATCTTCGTAAAAAATTATACTGCAGATGATTTATTTACATTGTGGATACTTTTTACCAAAATATCCCACAAGAAAAACTGGGCATGCATTGAGTTCATGTATATATCCAGCACATGCAACATTTTTTCATCAATGCACATAGAAAAACTATTTTTAGTTAATTGCATTCTAGAACATATATATTGAGTACGTGAAACATTTTTCATCAATGGGCATAGTAAAACTACTTGAATAGTTAATTGCATTCTATAACACACACACACACACACACACACACACACACATATAATACGTATGCAACATTTTTCATCAATGCATGTATAAAAAAGCTACTTTCAGTTGATACTAGAGTGTGCATGTACCAAAACAATTTGCGCATGTGCAAACACTTACACAGATAACATAACAAGGCAGCTCAATTTTTAATTGAGTACTGGAAGTTCTAGAACATATAATCCAAAGAGAAAAAATTGTTGGGCAGTTCAATCAAAAAAATTCCAATGGAATGCCATCTTCAATAATCCGTTCATGATCGGATTTTGACATTTTCCATTTCTTAATATTCTTTTTTTTCTTTGATTGAACCTCGATCAACTTTATGTGTGCTACACACACCAAGTGACTATATTGATAACTTATGAAATTAGGTTCATAGTCTTCAAAGTAAACAAAATTCCAACTTTGATTAGTTTGTCTGAAAAAATAACCTTTCAGTATAATAGATCCCCTTTCATATGGAAATCCGTGATCATTATAGTATTCTAATAATTTCATTTTTTGTTCAGTGCAACGCATCAAATAATACTTCACATTTTTATCATTGTCATTAGGTGCAATTACAACAAAAACATCTCGTGCACAATAAAACAAACTTGTCAAAACTATGCATATTCAAATTTATTTCTAGATCTTTATCATTAGAAAGCAATTCAAAGGTTACCTTCTCTAACAAGATCAGAAACTTGATCACCATCAGATGATATTGTAGTCTCCTTTGATTGCATTTCTTCAAACATTGCAATGGACATTTTTCCCTTTGTATTTAGCTCTGTATGTTTCCAATCTTTTACATACATTTTGTTTTCGCAAACTTCATTGGATTTTGTGTTGTCTATGCAAACATGACAAAAGCAATAATATTTTCTTTTATCCAATGCAAACACATTTCTGGATGACTTTGTTTTAATTTAATGCAATTTTCAAGTCCCTTTTATTGTTTCAACGTCATTTCCAATTGATGTATCTACGTCTTCGATCCTAATATGCCAAAAAAACCTTTATATGGAAAATTTAAAGAAGAATGTAAATATGATATGAAAATGCAATCAAATATGATCATTGTGATAAATGTACACTATTTATTTAATTATATATCCAATAAAAATTAAATTGAATATACCTTTGCACTTCCCTTGGTCAGTTAGTCTCATGGGTTAGAGCAGCAATGCACCATTAAACAACTTCTTTCTCGTCCACAAGTCGGCTTGCAAAGGGGTTCATTTGATATCTTTGAAGTGCTCGTTTTATGCATGCCCCTGAACCGTCATGTTATCCTTTTCCATGGCTAGTCTCAAAGAAATTCCAA
Source organism: Pinus albicaulis (assembly GCA_034641835.2). Classification (NCBI taxonomy): domain Eukaryota; kingdom Viridiplantae; phylum Streptophyta; class Pinopsida; order Pinales; family Pinaceae; genus Pinus; species Pinus albicaulis. The sequence goes on from CM076577.1 coordinate 702,314,229, forward strand.
CAATGTTTAATGTAGGTTTTCTTATGAAGACAACACAACCAAAAGAATGATCTTGCAGATTTGAATTGTCATGCGCATCTGTCTGACCATATCCAATGTTCATTGAATGTTATTCCACGATTTTTCAAGGAATCATAAATTTTTCCAAAACAATGTTATACAAAATATGTATCATGTGTACAATCATCACTGATATAAAAGTGATATTATTTAATAATATGTCAATTTTCATTGGTGCTTTCTATATGATCAACGTTTTGTTTCAGCATGTCTATATAGAATATGGACGAGCATGGAGACTTGGTCATAATGATAGTATTCACTCTAAATTTCGTTTTGTGGAACAAATATGTAGTTTTCTACCAAATCAATTACTAACAAAATGGCCCCTGGTGGAAAAAAATCACGGAATTTTTTGAATTGCAATTCTTGCCATCGAGCTCTATGGGAATGCTTGGTGTATTTGTAAATTTCTGCCTCAAACTTTCTCAAAAAGTCTATCACAAAAATTTCTTCTTCTCGTAATTCAATTCTTTTAACACTATTTTCACCTTGAATCGATGTATGGATATATTCATATCTCTTCCATTTCACTTTCATGTTGGACAATGATTGATCATTTATTTCAGTACAATATTTGTTTTGAAATTTAGTCAAATTTCCACAATCATCGCATTTTTTACCACCAAAACATTTATTTTCATAAAATAGTTCATCGCTTTCTCTTTCACATACAATTTGAGTTATGAAATCATGGATAGTGGAAGGAGGAGGTGAATCTTTCCAAAATTTTCTACCAAAATCAAGGAATGTGTCATAATATAACTCAAATTCCACATGATAATGGCAACAACAAGTGTCGCGTACGATGATAGGTTTTACATACCATGGTTTTTGTTGAACAAAAGCACTGACTGAAACATGAATTTCATGATTCTCTTCTTTGAACTTGTTGAACAACTCTATTTGAGTGGTTTCCAAGAAATTTTTTTCATGTTCTTCGTACTGATTTCATGCTATTCTTCTTCGCATCACATGCCTTGTAGTTGGTGAAACACGCAAATTGTTCTTCCAATATTCATATATTATTTTTTTAACATTTTCTCCAAGTATATCTTTGTATGGTTGCCTACAAATATCTCTCCAACAAGCAAGTTCATCATTTACATCTATTTGCAACCAAAATTTCCGATGTTTGTGCAAATTTTTTTTGTGAGGTTCCTAATGCTTGTGCCATAGATTTTACCAAGCAATTCTCTTTAGTACTTGATGAAACCACTGCCATATGTATTTTTCTACGTACAACTGAAACATTTTTCTGTCTAGATTTTTTAATTGAATTTATAGCACTATTTAAATTTTGTATCACATTTTCCTTCATTTATTTTTTATCTTTGGTTGATTTTCGAATATCCAATAAAGTCGTAGCTTCTTTTAATTTCCTTAATGATAGGAGACCTTTCAACATTTGGGCTTGAAATGTCACATTTTCCTTTATGAAATACTTCTAAAAAATGTAGTTAACACGTATCGTATATAATGGTCAACTTTTTTATCTCCATATGTGTGAGTGTCAACATTTTCTAACATCTTGTCATCAACATTGATTTCATCTGTACATATTCGAATGAATAGTACATAATAAGTTTAAATATTAAATAAATAACTAAATTAATAAATATATGTATAATTTCAATAATATATGCATGTGTTCAACACACACACACACACACACACACACACACAGATATATATATATATATATATATATATATATATATATATATATATATACCTTGATTCAATTTCTTCACTTGAATTTCTTTCATCATTTTCACCATCTTCAATCATAGGTTCAATATCTCTTTCAGTTTCTCTTTCAAAATTTTGTATCTTATCATCAATGTTTTGAGGAATATCTCTCTTTGTTTACATTGCAAAATATTTTTCAAATTAGTTCATCAAATAAAAATTAAGCTTCACATTTTACACTAGGAAAATTTTAAATATATCAAAATCATAATATTTATATTTACATACATGTTTCAACTTCTAGTGGAGGTTGATTTTCCCCTTCAATATTTGAGAGTGCTTCTATGAGATTGTCTCGTCTCTTCTCTAAGTTCCCGAGGGTCTCTTTTTTGATCATATTTTCTCATACAATTTCTTAGATTTCCCACGATATTAGAGTATGAAGTTCGAAAATTTTCCTTCAAAAATTTAGACAAAAACTCAATTTAAAAAAAATCAGAAAAGATTTAATTTAAAAAAAAAAAAACTTATTTTAATTTTTTTGCAAAAAATAAATACTCCAATCCAAAACACTTAATTTAAAAAATTCAAGAAAAAAATGTCTTATAAAAATGAAATGAAGTTCAAAATATTTCCTTCAAAGTCCTACAAAAACAATTCATTTAAAAATTTACACAAAAACTCATTTAAAAAAATCATTATAAAAGATTTACTTCAACCCAAAACCAAAAAATGTTGTTTCGAAATTAAGCCCAAATTCATACTTTAAAAAAAAAAAATGAAGCCCAAAAAAGTGTATCACATACCTCCAAGAAATGTCTTTTGAATGTACCTCCAAGAAATTTTGAGTGTACCTCCAAGAAAATTCTTTAAACCCAAAAAAAATTCCTTGCAAAATCAGATCAAATGTATGAAAATAATGTGTCTCAAAGAAAATTCCTTTGAATGTGCCTCCAAGAAAATTCCTTAAACTCAGAACAATTCTTTGCAAAATCAGATCAAGACTTTTGTAAACTCAGACCAAACGTGCAAAAATATGCGAAAATAATGAATGGTTTCGCGATAATTTATATTGCCGCGAAACGTTTTTTTGGAGGGGTTCGGCGGTACTTTACGGCCGACGGAAAGATAAGTAAAATTTTGGCCGAATTTCTAATAAATAGTTTGGCCGAACTACTTTTTCATTTGATTTAACGTGCCATTGACACAAAAAACAGTTTGGCCGAACTTTGTTTAAGAGTTCGGCCGAACTAACGTGTCACCAGTTACACAGAGCCGAGCCCTGAATACGTTTCTGCAACTTTGGACTAATTAAAATCCATGAAACATTCTGAATTAACTGTCAGAACTAAGATAAGAATTTTCATAATTGAATCTACTTTCAGGAAATATAACTTTCATGGAATTTCATGAATATTTACTAATTTTAATTAATTTTGTAATAAAACGGATGCAAACAATTTCTGAAGGTCATTGTGATATAGTGAAATCAAAATTCTGTATCTTCCAAAATACATTGTAAAAAAACTGAAAAAATTATCGTACATCACATTGGTTCATTGTCTCTAATGGGTAGCTTTTAGATTTTTAGTTTATAACTTATATGTTAAGAAATTTCTTGCGTCGCAAAACATATTCAAAATATGCAGTTTTTCATATTGGACTAGTTCAAAAAATTCTAGTAATTATGATATCCATCCATCGTCTTTGTAAATATGATGAAACCGAAGTAGACTCTGTCTAGATTGTTGTAACACATTTTGTTTCTCAAAAACACAAATTTTCGAAGAATACAATTGCGTATTAACATGACTTCTTATGAATCCATTGATTGTTAAAAAACACACACTCAAAGAAATGCTAAGTTGACATAACAAATGTGTATAAAAAAAATCCAAAAAATAAGTAATAGATAGCTAATAAATTTTCTGACAACATTTATTTTTATTGTAAAATGAAATTCTAAATAGAAAAATTGTTTTAGCTTGCAGAAATTTGAAGAACTAAAAAAAATGAAAGTTTTTTTCTCAAAAAAGGGCAAAAAGTGTAACCCAACTTCACATTTTCACCCAACACCAAGTCTTACCATACCTTCTATATGCTTATAATAGACTTACATTGGCATGTCAAAACTCTCTTTGGACACATGTACTTATGGAGAACTCAAATATATAAGGGATATTCTATTATGTAATAATGGCATTCTACGAAAGGTGCACAAACTAGAAAACAAAGTCTCAACTATGATTAAAATGATAGTTTATCTTCTTGTCGTTCCATGAGAAGCAAAAGCATATATGTATCCTCCTATATAGCTTGGTTTCCCTTCTAATTTACATGGTGTGTGTGTGTGTGTGTGTGTGTTTGTTCTATTTTATTTCTCTCAACCATGATTTTTCTTTCTTAATGGTAGGAGTATGAAACCTACATGCTTATCAAATTACCATATTTTAGTTTATGTCAAACGTATTTGACTAGATATTTTTTGATACACAATCTTAAGACATTAAATATCTACTAGTGCTTTGGTTTCCCCTATGACACACTGATAGTAGATTATGGGTGGCTATGTATTTCTTTCTTATGATAATATAACTATATAGTGCTACAAAAAAATAATTACATCTTGTATATTAACCAAAAAACAAACTATACAAATTATCAAATAAAAAATGATACAAATTATCAAATAACTAATAATGCTTGCTTATGTGTGTGCTCTAATTTTATGACAAACGTGATTTTGCATAAATACTAAATAAATTCAAAAAATAAATAAATTAACTTAAAAGGTCAATTTTATTTATAGTGTAATATATTTTTAAATGTAATATAATATGAAAATTTGATTATAGTTGATAAATTAATTTAATAAAAATTAATACATGAAAAAGCAATAATATTTTCATTAATAATTAGAGGTGTGAATATTCGTATTTTCACACACACACACACATATATATACATATATATTAATAAAATTCAATGAATTTTTTTTGGTAAGTAATCTATTGTTTTTTCCATATATTTTTATTTTGATTACAAATTTCAAACATCCAATCATATGAAACAAATTTAATAATCAATTAGTTTCATTTTTTTCCACAAATTTTTATTTAAGTTACAAATTTCAAACATCCAATCTTATAAATATTATTCCATATTTATTAAATATCTAAACTTACAATAAGCTGAGGGCTTTAGATCAATGTTTCTTTATATTTATTGGATACTTTAATCTACAATAGAGATAAAATCAAGTCTCTAGATCTGTAAAAAAACAGTATTACTATTAAAAATTGGATGAATCCAGTTGAAAAAAAAGTAATAAAAAATTTCACTCTATATATCTTGAAAAATAAATATCTGAGATTGATTTGGGCTAGTGAATACGTGTTTTCATGATATCCATGTCGAGAAAACAATTATGAAGCACCAAATGTTTATGATATAATCAAGTAGAGAAGTATAAATAATGAGCATGTGTTTTCCCCTTAGAAACGAGTGTTAATACTATGCCCTCATGTGTTGGACCCTGTCGGAGCTCTTCTGATATATTTCAAGCCAATAATTACACACGTTTCAGATTTTCAGTCATGCAAAGTAGAGCATCATCAATGGGTATCAATCAACATTACTATAGCTTGTACAGAACATTCTCTCTAACATTCATTTTATCTCCGACTATGGATCACTCGCTGGAACATGCATTCGCTCTTAAATTCCCTGTAACACCTTGATTTATTTCCTGATTATGGTTATTTTATTAAAAAAAAAATAGCATTTGAATTATTAAACGAAAATGACTATTTGTTAGTAAGACCGAAATTTTATCTTTTTGAAAATAAATAATATGAATAATTATCTTGAATAGTGACTTAAATAAATAGTAAAAGGAATTTCCAAGAACCAGGGTAAAAAGGGTAAAGGCAGACAGTTACCTTCCCCATGAGGATAAATAGAAAATCCTGAAAAGGGGGAGGAGTTTTACAGAAAAAGAAGAGATGGGTTGCAATAAGAGTATTGCACATAGAGTAGTCCAGAGTTGGTAGGAGCCAGTGGAGCTCTAAAAACCTAGAAGAAGTATAAGCTGGATAGCAATCCTGAGGCTTAACTTGGAAAATATTCCTACTACCTAAGACTTGGTGTGCATCACGAGGGGAAAAGTAGACATGATTTCCTCTCTCAAGGTTGGGAGGAAACATCAGTTAAGTTCTTATAGGCTGGAGGTAAGTATTTAATTATGTTTGAAAGTCTGTGTGAAATTGGAAATGTAAAGTATGAGTATACTTAGAGTTAAATTGAAAAATATTTAAAGGAAATACTATAAAGAAGTAGTATCTTGGACTGCATGCAAAAATGTGTAGTGAAATGAGGAAGAAACTGTACAAACACAAATACAGTGATGTGAATCTGGAATAAATATTTTATTACATGATTAGGATGGGCAGAAATTACTAATTTTGTCTACAAAGTATAGATACATTTAAAAATAAACATATATATATATATATAGCAGGAAAAGCATCATCTCAGAGACATACTCAGTAGTTTAGGACAAAGCCTTGTGGTGACAAAGCTGAGTCCAGGGTCTTCTGGTCAATAGTCATAAGATTATACACATGGTTCTTAACACAAAATTTCCGGACAAGAACTAAGAAAAGTATTCATATGTGAGACAAAAACCTAAATAGATAACGCTAAATAGATTTTTATTTCTCCTAATTATCATATATTCACAATGGGAAATATGCTCATAACGGAAATTCAGATTCTCTTTTTTTCTTTTAAAAAAATAAAAGAGAACATTACAGTATATAGAACAAAATGTTCATCTGTTGAATCTATGTCAAATTTCCTAAAATAAAACCTAACTGATATCTGTGTGAAGAGAGAGAGACTATATTAGTTAATACAATTTAATCATGAGAGGTTTTCAACTTGAAAAATACCCAGAATTGTATATTCAATTTAAAAACTAGGGCCAAGAAGCCTTAATACAAATAAGTGTTCCACATCATAAATGTCATAGCTAAACCTTAAATATTCTAAATAAATTACATAGAACCAAAATCTCTGCAGGAAATCCTAAGAGTCTTGGTAAGGGGAATTTCCTGAAGAGAAAAAACCCCTGAACGATGCCCTGTACAAATAGAGGATGCAGTCCTCAGATAAAGGAACATGAAAAACTGTTATAATGAAAATACTGAAACATCAAATAAAGAAAAATCTGTAACCTGTAGATTTCGTCTTGAAATGTCTGAGAGAAGGAAGAACGAGGAAAGGCTTTTTCCCTCGTTGCATGCCTGCCAAAACCACGAAAAAAATAATGAGAGTTATGGAGTAGACTGAGATCATAAATCCAAATTCGAAAGTAGAATTGAATTCGAATTCTCATATCATAAAGATAAGGTAAACCATTAATTACCTTCAATAAGATAGAGACTTTGATTTCGAGTGGTTGCAAACACTAAGTCTAGTTCCGCTATCAACAAGGATGAGGAGAAGCGGGTGGGTAATCACACCCATAACCTAGAAGAAAACCCAAGATTCAATTTAAAAACCTATGCACAGAGACAACTTAATCATGAAAACCATTTGTAAGAAATCAAATTAAAACAAGTATGACTAATTAAAAATAAGCATGATGACCTAAAGGTCCAACACGAAATGCTGTGACAGGGTATCTGTCGTCCTACTATGAACAAGAGTGATACCCAGGGCAGAGAAGTTCAAAGAGGAAATCGTAATCAAATGGCTACGGATAACCAGAGAATTTCTTCCATGAAAATAATATAGTACCGGTGATTCCATTTGCTAATAGACTACCCAGGAGTTGAGACAGAGAATACCTTCATGGCAAGAATGCGAGTTTGTAGAGTGGTAGACTTCACCTTCGGGCGACGACGAAATGAACCGCTGCAGAAAATGGGGAGAGGCGTAGTTACCATAACTTCCCCAATTTACATCTTGGCCGTCGATCGGCTAGGGTTTAATCCAACGGTTAGATCAGGGACAAGTGCATACCAGTTGTTCCCTCGACATTTTCCAAACAATAAAATAATATATATTCCAATTCATTTAAAAGTACAAGGTTTAATACAAGATATCAATGATGAATGACAATTTAATCTATGTGCAGGTGTGATATAACCCCCACATCGTGAGTGATACGAAAAACCATATATAATTAATTTAATAATGACAATGAAATTTACAAGATACGAATCAATAAATTACAAATGCTTGTTTTAATGTACATCAGAAATTCTATGTTGTTTAATTATAATTAGTGGATTAATATGTATACAAAAGTCAATTGTGTTATAAGCGCATTCACAGGAGTGATTAGTGTAAACATTTCATTTATTTGGATTCCATTAACATTTTATAATGTAATATAATTTGTATGGTGATTTTTTTTATATGGTTATGTGTGTATGTGACAACAATTGGTATAATATCATGGGTACACATCAGGCCAATTGGGCCACCAAAGATAACTCTGGTGTTTTCTAACCTTCACTTAATTGTATAGAGAGATGAGTGACAACAAAATTGTTTAAAGGTATTTAATGAGGAGGGGATCCAGTCATCAGACACCCAAAATGACGGGGGATGTTCCACCCAAGAATAATCCCGAGATTAATCCTGAAATGTGGGTTCAGCTAACTCCAGACCAACACTATCAAACCATCAAACTGTTGGAAGAGAAACAAAGACAAACCACCAGATTTTTGGAAATAGTCCAACAACTCTAAGAAGAGATGATACATGTAGGTAATAATGAAAGGTTAATGACGGAGCAAGAAATAATACTTAAGAGTCTTTCAGATAAGCAAAATCCTCCCACTTCACAACCTAGCCCCGATAGGGACACTTAGGTGGAAGGAGAGAAACAACAACAAGATCATGACCACCCAGCAGTGTCATACTCAACGAAGAAATAAATTCATAACTTATAATGAAGAAGAATCCAGAAACGTGTCAGATCAACAGGAAATGAAGAAACAAAAAGTGTAATTACTAGGCGAATTTCAGAAAATTAAGCCTCCCACTTTTGACGGGGAAGCTGAAGAAATGGCAGAGGCTTGGATAATGAATATGAACAAGTATTTCCAAGTCTATGAGTATAACAGTGAACTCAAAGCCTTTCTGGAAATCTATCAATTATGGGAGAAGGCTACATTATGGTGGGAAGAAGTGAAAAATGTGCGTGGGATTGAGGATCAGAATGTGACCTTAGATGAATTTCAACAATAATTTAAGGAAAAATATCTAACAAAATGATTCTATGATGAAAAATCCTGAGAATTCATGATTTAAAGTTGGGCCAATTATCTATGGACGAATTCATTACTAATTTTACTTTGTTATTAAGGTATGTACCATACTTGAGAGATGAAAAATCAAAGGTGTGATGATTCTTGAGTAGTCTGCCTGCCCACATGAAGGAGAGGATAGAATTTCTTAATCCAAAGACGATGGATGAAGCAATAAAGAAGGCACATATGTTTTATCAACAGTCTAAGGCAAAGGGTGAAGTTGGTAGAAAGTGGCCAACCAAGAAAGTGTAGAAAGGTTCCTCAAACTTTAAAATAATAGATCAGGAAATTACAAAAATGTTGTGAAGAAATTCAGCAGACAAATTTTTTTGGAAAAATCAGCAAAGGTCCAAATGGATAGCTGAAGAAAGCCCAAATGGGGCATCTAGTAGACCAGACTTTGGTAAAACTCAGAAACCACTATTGCAATGCTAGGGTTGTGGAGAGGCACATTACTTCAAGAATTGCCCACATTGCGGAAGGAATTAAGTAACAACTAATCTGCAAGAAGCATCCACAGTGGGGGATGTTGCTCGAAATATACCACGCATTAATGTTGTGCTAGAAAATCGGCAAGTGGATTTCCAGCCAAGTATGACAGAATTGGAAGGTAATTTACAATCTCAAGTTGTTTCTATTTTAGTTGATCCCGATGCTAGTTTAAGCTACATAAACCCCTGAGTAGTTGAAAATTGTAACCTACAAAGTCAAAAATTTAAAGACCCCTGACTGGTACAATTAGCTACGGGAGCAAAAGATGAGTTAATTCCAATGTATCGAATTTTTTATTGGATGTAGTAGTCCAAAAAATAAATGTAGAACTAAATATCCTTCCTTTGGGCTCGTATGACGTTTTATTGGGAATGGATTGGTTAGAAAGATGCTGGTCTCTAGTAGATTTTCAAGAGAATATTATCCATTTCAAGGTTGAAGATGGACCTCGTCAAGAGTTACAAGGAATCAAGAAACCACTGCGACTGCGCCCCATTACTGCATCCCGGATGAGTAAATGTATTAGAAATTGCTACCAGCTATATGAAATTCAGGTGGGGTTCTCAAACTCTAAAGAGAAGACTTTAATGATGGAAAATATACCTGTTGTACAAGAATTCAGAAATGTATTTCCTGAAAGTATACCAAGATTACCTCCAAGGCGAGATATTAATTTCACCATAGAGTTAATACCTGGAGCAACGCATGTATCAAGAGCACCTTACAGAATGATTGTGCCTGAATTAACATAACTAAAAATGTAGTTGTAGGAATTGTTGGATAAAGGGTATATTAGGCCATGTGTGTCCTCTTGGGGTGCACCAATACTATTTGTGAAGAAGAAATATGGGACAATGCGGATGTGTATGGACTACTGACAGTTAAATAAGCTAACTGTCAAAAATAAATATTTGTTGCCCCGTATTGATGGTATTTTTGATCAGGTGAAAAGAGCAACGATGCTTTCCAAGATTGACTTGAGATGTGGGTATCATCAAATCATAATTAAAGATGAAGATATATCCAAAACAATCTTCTGTACCAGATAAAAACATTATGAATTTGTGGTGCTACCTTTTGGATTAACTAATGCACCAACCACTTTCATGAGCTTGATGCATGGAATATTTCAACTGTTCCTGGATAAATTTGTCTTAATCTTTGTTGATGATATTTTGATTTATTCTAAAAGCATTGGAGAAAAAAAATAACACTTGCGTTTGGTACTGAAGATGCTACGAGAACACCAAATATATGCCAATTTCAGTAAATATGATTTTTACAAAGAATAGATCTAGTGTCTCGGTCATGTAATATATGTTGAAGGAATTGTTGTGGATCCTGAAAAGATTAAAAGATTTGTGCAATGGAGAGTTCCCAGGAACGTGGCTGACATACATTCATTCATGGGCCTAGATGGTTACTACCAGCGGTTTATTGAAGGCTTCTCTAAAATAGCCTTCCCTATTACCTCCTTGCAATGGAAGTGGTGAGTGTTTAAGTGGACTACAGAATGTCAAAACATTTTTGAACAGCTAGAAATATTGTTAACTACTGCTCCTGTATTAAAAGTATCAGACCCTAGTGGAATTTTTTAGGTCTTCACGGATGCTTGCAAGGAAGGAGTGGGTGTAGTATTAACTCATAAAGGTAAGGTTATAACATACAAGTCCATAAATAAAAAGGATCATGAGCATATATATTCTTCCTATGATTTAGAGTTAACAACCATAGTACATGTCCTTCGAATTTGGAGACACTATTTGCTGGGAAAAAATGTTTATATTAAGAACTGATCATAGTAGTTTGACCAGCGATTTCAAACAATCATATTTAAATGCCCGCCAAGAAAGATGGAATGCATTCCTAAGTGAGTTTGATTTTGATATTCAGCATGTGAAGGGAAAGGAAAACCAAGTTGTTGATGCATTAAGAATAAAATTGTATTGTATTTATGAGCTTTATTTTAATTAGGAAAAACATAAGTTCCAAGGGAAAATAATGGAAGCAACAAAAAGAGGTCCTAAGTATTAGTTCATGTGGAATCAAGAAAAGGAGGCTAAAAAGCAAGGTAATACACTGGATTATGAAATTAATGGTGAACAATTTTTAACTTTCCGTATAAATTTATGTGTTCCAAATCATATGATTTTAAGAGAACTAATATTGGATCAATATCACTGGAGTTCTTACGCAGGATATCCCAGATATCAAAATATGTTGACAACAATTAGAAAAGATTATTTTTGGCCTGGAATGCATAGAAATATTGCTGAATATTTAACTAAATGTTTAGAATGTCAGCAAGTTAAAGTAGAGCACCAACACCCAACCGAATTACTACAACCTATCCCTATACTGGAATGGAAATGGGAAGTTATCTCCCTCGATTTCATCACCGGATTACCAAGGATTAAAAGACATAATGATTCAATAATGGTGGTGGTGGGTAGACTTAGTAAGGTGGCCCATTTCATACAGGTGTGGTCAAATTACAAGACCGTACAAATAACTGACATCTTCCTGAGAGAAGTATTTAGGTTACATGGTATTCCTAGAGTCATCATCTCTGATAGAGACGTGAATTTTACATTAGCCTTCTGAAAGGAACTGTTTACGGGTTTAGGAACTCAAATCCAATTCAACAATGCCTACCACCCTCAAAATGACAGACAAACTGAGAGGGTGAATCAAATACTGGAAGACATGTTGCACATATATGTGATGCAACAACCCACAAAATGGGAAGAATACATACATCTGGTTGAATTCCCGTATAATAATGGGTATAAAGAATCTCTTAAGATGAGACCATTCGAAGAATTGTATGGAAGACAATGTCAGACTCCTATGAATTGGAGTAGTCTGGAAACTAGATTGGTGTTAGGGCCAAATATGTTGGAGGAAATGGAACAGGAAGTGAAAAGTATTAGACATAATTTGAAAGCAGCTCAAGACACACAAAATGTATACGAATATCAAAAAATAACTTTCCAAGAATTTGAAGTGGGCAATAACATTTAAATGATAATTAAACCAAATGAAAGCATCTTGAGGTGGAATTCTTGTGCCAAGTTGGCACCCAGGTACTGTGGGCCATTCTAGATCTTGGAATGGATATGACCGGTGGCTTATTGATTGGCCCTACCTAGTAATATTTTGGTGCATAATGTGCTCAATGCAACTTTATTAAAATGATACATACATGATCTCAAACACGTGATACACTATCAAAGCGTACATGTAAGTTGTGTTTATATTCTGATTTACAGTAAGAAAGGAGACTCAATTCAAGTAACTGTGAATCTGTTAGTTGCTAGTCAAACCATACAGTGAGTTCTTGGTAGAATTGCTTTGTATCTTCGATCAAAGAGAGATAAAACTCTAGAGGTGAGTCATCCCCTAAGTTAAAGTGCAGTGGAAGCACTTTGGCTCAGAATAGGCTACCTGGGAGGATGAAAATTATGTTCGAGAAATTTATCCTAAATTGTTCTCATGATGAAATAACACCGAGGATGGTGTTTGTCTTAAGAGGGGGAAGTTTTAACACCTTGATTTATTTCCTGACTATGGTTATTTTATTTTAAAAAAAAAAATTGAATTATTAAACAAATATGACTATTTGTTAGTAAGACATAAACTTTATCTTTTTGGAAATAAATAATATGAATAATTATCCTGAATAATGACTTAACTAAATAGTAAAAGGAATTTCCAAGAACCAGGGTAAAAAAGGTAAAGGCAATTCTGACAGTTACCTTCCCCATGAGGAAAAAAGAAAATCCTAAGAAGGGGAAGGGGTTCTGCAGAAAAGGAAGAGATGGGTTTCAATAAGGGTGTTGGTACTATTTTATTGCTATCTTTTTCTCTTAAAATTCCATTATTTATCCACCATTTTCTTCCATAAATCCCTTATAGTCCATTGAAATTGATTAATGTAGCATTATAATTGTTATTTTACATTAAATTTAATTTATGGAATTTTTATGTTAAAAATTGAAATTTTCAAGAAAATTACAGGATGTGATAACTTCCTGTAATTGGTTTATGTTCTGACATGTGGCATAACAGGAAAATCGAAACAGAAGATAAGGACGTGATCTAGGATGTACACACATGGTGGAAAATCTATCCAAGATCGAATTTGAAGCTCCTGAGTATCTGGTCAACGCTGTTCAAACCCAGCCTATCCAGCAGAAAAGTCAGAAGTCATAATGAATGTACTTGATATTTTGCTTAAGATTAGGAACTCTAAACTGATTCGATATGTTTTTGGATAAGTTAGGATTAAGGGGGAACGAAAATAGCCTCTTTGGTTGTAATTTTTAATAAATAGGAGGATGAAAGCATGTAATGAATTAATGATGCTAGTGATAACATTGAATGAAAAGCAGACTTGAGATTGTAAGCATGTTTTCAGAACTCTGTTTTTAATGTAATTCATTTCCAGAACTTAATCAGAGACAGAATTTCATCATTTATGGTGTTTTTGAGTTAGTGTTCTTATCATTTGAAGTCTTACAAGTGTGCCTTCAAAGCATGGAAGGGCCCCCATGCGAAGTTGGTACACTTTCTTTCCATTTACATAAGATTTAGTATTCATATCTGATTAGCATTTTATTTCACTTTCATGCTTTTGAGTTCATCAATTTTATTTAGAAGTTCAATATCATTATTTTATGATTCATAGTAATAATTTGAGAATTCAATTGCAAAATTAATGAACTAATCCTTGTAAGAGGTTTAATTGAGTATCGAATCTCAGATCATTTCTGTGGTCTCTGTTTTTATGAATTTGATTTTTAGTATGCTTAGTGTGTTACTTTGAAAGAGTTTTTTATGAATTATAGCCTTGTAAGAGGATTAAAAGCTCAGACTAGTAGCACTCTGTTTTTATAACAGTAGATTAGATTAGGTAATATAAGTGTTTAGAGTGTGAAAGGGGCCACATTTCAATCTCTTGTAAAAGAGTGTTGGAGCCTGTCACAATAAGCATTTATCTAGACAGATAGAATAGATCCTTTTAGGTCTATAATATTAGACAAGTGCCTCTAATACTACCTACCTTGGTCGACAATAAATTGAGTCTAATCTAGAATCCTAGATTGGTCTTTACATTTTGGCGTCGTTGCCGGGGAGGCGCAACTAGAGGATTTCTAAAAAAAAAAAAAAAAAAAAACAAACAAAAACACAGAATTAATTCATCATTTTGGAAGTCATGTTTACTTATTTCTAGACCTAGAGATGATAAAGGTAGATTGATAAAAACCACCCATCCAAGAACTAATCCACCACTAGGAGCAAACCCTTTAGAAAGAATTTAACACACAACTCCAGCAGGGAAAGTCACTGTACAAGAATTAGAGGATAAACAAAAATCAGGGAAAATACTTACACTCATAGAGAGACAAATTTTATTGGCATATGAAGCAAAGAAGAAACATCTCCCTGAATCCTCTATAACAAGAGAAAGTAGCAAAACAACTCAACAATCTCTCCTTGAACCTACTGATTTTGAAAAATTTCAAGAAGGAGAAAAACTAGCAGAACAACTTTTCTTTGAAATAAGTGACACTGAACAAGAACTTAAATCAACAGAGGAACCTATCAAAATGGCTGAGGAAGGAGGAGGATCAGTAAGAGGACCTACTCCTGAACAACTTAGAGAATATGAGAGACAACAAGAGGAAAGAAGAAGACAGAGAGAGGCTGAACTGAAACAAAAGCAAGATCAAGATCAAAGAGAAGAGGAAGAGTCAACCTTTAAATTTATCATTAAAGAACCAGGAGAAAATAATAATGAGGAAATAAAAATGAAAAACATACCTCCATCTGTGCTACCAAAATTTTATGGCATGGCTTCAGAAGATCCAGATTCATTCTTGTTTGAATTTTACATAGTATGCCGAACATATGGTTACACAGATGATGCCCATAGGCTTAGACTCTTCCCAGCAACATTAAAAGCATCGGCATTAAGATGGTTCATGGGACTTGGTGAACATGCAATAACTAATTGGGCTGGCATGACAAAAATATTCTTAAAGAAATACCAACCTTATTGTAGATCAAAAGATTCTAAAGATGATATTTTTAGAATGAATCAACAAGAGGATGAAACCTTAGAAGAGTATTTGGAACGATTTGTTTACAATCTACAAATATCAAAACATAGAACCATGTCTCTTGATCTGATCCGAACAATATTTTTGAAGGGAATTCGAGAGGAATACTTAGATGATCTTAATTTGATGGGAAAAGGTGATATTTCCACCTTACCTTTCGATGAAATTGCTGACTTATGTGAAAAGTATTCAAGGAGCAAAGCTAGAAATGGAAAAAGAACTATATCATCCAAAGCCACAAAATCTGCTTCAGCTAGTGTCACAAGGGCTAAAATAGGAAACTTATTAGAAGAATTCAAAACAGACCTATTAAGTACCCTAGGAAATCAAATTGACATTCTGAAAGCAAAGAAAAGACAAGAAGAAGAAGATCGATTAATAGTTGTCTTTTGTCCAAAATGCCGGAAGAAACATGCTTTGAAAGACTGCCCTTTAGAAAACATTCAAGTGTGTGCCTTTTGTACTGAAAATCATGATATATTTCATTGCTCTAAAATCAATATTTTGCAGAAATGTAACTTGGAAGCCAATGGAGATATGGAGAATGTGTATTTCATGGGTGCCAAGAGACCATGGCAACCGAGACCTCCACCTCCAGGTATGTTTCCAAACCAAAATTTTCAATTTCCTGCACAAGATCAGATGTATGTTCAGAATTCTTGGAATGTACCCATGCCATGGCAACACCAAAATTACCCATAGCAACAATGGAAACCATTTCAGAAATACTCTCAACCATACCAACAATATTCTCAGCCATATCAACAGTATCATCAGCCATATCAGCAGTATCCTCAAACATATCAACAATATCCTCAGCAGCAAGTTTTCCATCAACCTCAAAACACTCAACAAACATTGCCTGCTCCTCCACCAATAAATCCATCTCAATTACAACTTCCATCTAACCAGCCTCCTAGACCTACTCAGATTCCTGCTCAACCTCTACCTAATCCAAATAATAGAGCAGATAGACCAGCTTACAGTGTAGATGAGGGACCATCATATCCCACTCTACCTCTACAAAATATCGAGCTTAGGTCTGGAAAGATACTTCAAAAAGAACCTCTAGTAGTTGAAAAACAAGAATAAGACAAAGAGAATAAAAATGAAACTCAAACTCAAAAGAAAAAAAATGATGACATCAAAAATAAACAAATGCAACCAGTGCATCCACCACCTTTTCCAGAAAGATTGATCCAAGAAAAACTTCCCATGTCTTTACCACAATTTGATGTTTTAGATGAGCTAAAGAATGTCTATATAAAAATTCCACTACTTCAAGCCATAAAAGACATTCCAATATATACTAAAGAAATCAAAGACCTATGCCTCAGGAAGCCTACAAGAAAAATATTTGACCCACAAAATATTCATGTTATTGGACATCTAGCTGGCCTTATGACAAACACCATTTCAATGGAAAAGTATGTTGATCCTGGTATTCCCAGAGTCACTACAATCATTAACAACATACCTATTCCAAATACTTTAATTGACCTTGGGGTAGAAATAAATGTGATGACTCTTGAAACAATGAAAACACTCCAGCTCACAAACTTGCAATACACACCAATTGTTCTAGAACTAGCTGATAGGTCTAAAGTGATTCCTGAAGGGATTTTGGAGGAAATAATTGTTTCACTGGACTCTTGGGAGTATCCAGTGGACTTTTTAGTTCTTCAACAAAAATATAATTTAGGAGGACACCCTATCATCCTTGGCAGACCATGGTTAGCAACTGCTGATGCATTCATAGGGTGTAGATCAGGTAATATGATTATTTCACGAGGAACTGAAAGGAAACAACTCACTCTGTACCCATCAGCACAATCACCAGCAGTAGCAAACAATTTATGGCTTGATGATAAATACAATGATAAGGAAGAAGTTCAATCTGTTTTCAGTATCAATCAAATCTATGATTTTCAAGAACATAATAATGATGATTTGATAGAATTGTTTCTTTCTCAACCTGATATGTCTAAAGAACTAAGAAATGAACAATACCATGCTGCAGATGAACTTTTAGCACATATTTTTCAAGAAATGTGTACCATTCATTCTTTGCAAACATCATTTGAAAACATTTTTCCCATTCAATCTATCACAAACACACAAAGCAAGACCATAGATATTAGTCCAGGAAAAACATTGAATATTAGCACTCACCTAGACTTATCTCAGGAAGAAAAATTGATTCAATTATTGAGGAAATATCAGAAAGCATTTGCTTGGGACTACACTGATATGCACGAAATCCACCCTGAAACATGCACTCACCATATTTACACAGATAGTAATATAAAACCAGTGAGGCAACCACAGAGAAGAATGAATCCCATTCTTCAGGATATTGTTAGAGATGAATTACAAAAACTATTGAAAGTCAATTTTATTTATCCTATCTCTAACAGTGAGTGGGTATCACCATTGGTAGTAGTGCCCAAGAAAAATGGTAAGTGGAGGATTTGTGTTGATTAAAGACAATTGAACAAAGCAACCCTCAAAGATTATTTCCCACTACCATTTATCGACCAAGTGCTAGACACATTAGCTGGGAAATCATCATTCTCTTTTCTTGATGGTTTCAGTGGTTATAACCAGATCAGGATAGCCTTAGAGGACCAGGACAAAACCACTTTTACTTGTCCCTAGGGAACTTATGCCTATAATGTTTTACCATTTGGACTTTGTAATGCACCAGCTACATTTTAGAGAGTTGTATTAGCTATTTTTGCTGATTTAGTTCATGAGTGTGTTGAATTTTATATGGATGATTTTTCAGTGTATGGTAATTCATTTGAGCATTCATTAGAAAATCCTGAGAAATTTTTGAAGAGATGCATTGAAGCTAATCTGTCCCTAAGCAATGAAAAGTGTTTTATGATGCTAAATGAAGGGGTAGTATTGGGTCATTATATTTATTCTCAAGGCATTAAAGTTGATCCATCAAAAATCCAAATCATTGTCAATTTACCAATTCCGAAGACTCAAAAAGAGGTAAGAAGCTTTCTTGGGTATGCAAGCTATTATAGAAGGTTTATTGAACATTTTAGTAAAATAGCTCTACCTCTGTTTAGGCTTCTAGCAAAAGATACACCTTTCAACTGGAATGAAAATTGTCAGAAATCTTTTGAAGCACTCAAAGAAAAGTTATCAACCACACCAGTTTTAAAAGGACCTAACTGGACCTTACCTTTTTACATCTTTATAGATGCATCTGATACTGCAGTAGGTGCTTCATTAGGCTAAAAAGAAGAGTCTTTGAATTATGCTATCTATTTTATTAGTAAAATTCTAACACCTGCAGAATTAAACTACACAGTCACTGAAAAAGAAATGCTTGCAATCATACACGCTGTGAATAAATTCAGACATTATATAATAGGTTATGAGGTTTTTTTACATACTGACCACTTCGCCATTAAATATCTAATGAAAAAACCAATCACTAATGGCAGAGTTACCAGATGACTGTTATTACTACAGGAATTTAATATTACAGTGTTGGATAGACCAGGTAAGGAGAATCAGGTGGCAGATTTTCTTTCTAGACTCCAGAATTCAGGTGAGGTTGTTCCAGTTGAAGATTCTTTTCCAGATGAAAATTTATTTGCAATTTCAGTAGTAGACCCATGGTATGCTGATTTAGCTAATTATTTGTCCACATGAAAGATACCTCCATATTTTACTACAAAGGAGAAGAAGAGGCTCATCAAACAAAGTGCTAGATATTCATGGATTAATGGAGATTTATTTTACACCGGTTATGATATGATTATTAGAAGATGTGTAATAAATGATGAAATAATTGATATTTTAAAACCTTGTCATGACGAACCGTGTGGTGGGAATTTTGCAGCAAAAAGGAAAACATTCAAGATCCCCAGCCTTGGCTACTATTGGCCATCTATTTTTAAGGATTCCAAGAAGTATGTGAAAAGTTGTGACAGTTGTCAAAGAATGGGTAGACCAACAGCTTCAGATGAAATGCCACTTCAGCCCCAAGTACTTTTAGAGCCATTTGAAAAATGGGCTCTAGATTTTGTAGGACCCATCAATCCACCTTCAAAGGGAAAAAAGTACATCCTAGTATGTACTGACTACGTGACAAAATGGGCTGAAGCAAAAGCACTTGTCCGGCCAACAGAGCAAACAGTGGTAAACTTCCTCTTTGAAGAAATTTTTGTAAGGTATGGAGTACCTAGGGAGATAGTGACAGATCAAGGTACTCAGTTCACTTCAAGGTTGGTTCAAGATATCACAGAAAAAGTACACCTTACCATCCACAGGCCAATGGCCAAGTGGAATCAACAAATAAAACTTTGGAAGGAATTATCACTAAAACAGTAGCAATGAACAGAAAGAATTGGGAGGAAGAGCTCAAAGATGCACTCTGGGCTTACAGAATCACGTGGAAAGACACTACAGGATTTACACCATATCGGCTGGTGTATGGAAAAGAGGTAATGCTTCCTATTGAATTTCAGATACATACTTATAAAATGGCTGCAGATTTAGGAATTGATCTCAATGAAGCACAAAAGGAGATAATTATGCAATTAAACCAGTTAGATGAGATGAGGCAGCAAGAAGAGGAGAAAACAATCCTAATGCAGAAACAAAGGAAGCAGTGGTATGATGCACACATTAAAAAGAAACAGTTTAAAGAAGGAGACTGGGCTTTACTCTTTGACTCTAAATTCAGAGATCATAAAGCCAAATTTACAACACATTGGATGGGCCCATATGAAATAGTTCAAGTATATGAAAATGGATCAGTCAAACTTACTACAATTGATGGAGAAGGAAACACCTTTATTGTCAATGGACACAGGTTGAAACTCTATCATAAGCCCATCAACAAGGAAGATTTTATTCAAACTGTATCTCAGCAAAAGGAGGTTGAGATATCATAGCCTTCAGCTGTGATATCTCTACCTTAGTCATTTCAATTTCTTTAAAAAAAAAAAAAAAACATAATAAAAAATAAATAAATAATGGTTTAGATGTGAAAACCAGACTCTGGCACACTCTAAACCCGAATTCTTACTGGAAAACCAATCATTTGGCTTGTAAGAATTCCTTGTTCTACTTTTTTACTGTTTTTCATCAATTCAATAATGACTTGAGGACAAGTCAAAGACTTAGTGGGGGAGAAGAAACAATGGTTTTTCCCTATCTCATCTCCTCAATTTCAATTTTTCAAGGAATTTTTGTTTCAGTCATTCAATCAAAGAGTTCTTTTGTTCTAATCAGTAAAAGGGACCTGTTTAAGCAACAAAATATGCAGTGGGACCTGTTTCAACATGATTATACAGAGGGACCTGTTCAAAGGCTATGTCAATATTATCAATATCAGAGGGACCTGTTTGAAGATTGCATCGAAGACAATAAGCTTTCAAAGGTTGTTTATCAAAATTCTAATCAAGGCTACATCAACACCAAAGATAAATTTCTGAACCAAGGCTACATCAACACCAAAGATAAAAGAAGCTTCACAAACATGGTTCTTCAGATTTTAAGGGACCTGTTATATTCAATTTCAAAGGAACCTGTTTAAGAAGTAAAATATCATTCACACATGTACAAGCAGATCAGTCACACCTATACAAGCAGAATCAGAATTTGATCAGCCAACAAGTGTAATGTATTGAAAATTTTTGTTTTTAGCATTTAAAATTCTTAAATTATTTTAGTGTTAGAAAATAATAGTTATGATTGCTTGTTATCAATTTCAAAAAGCCTTCTTATAATCCTTATACCCATATTCTTCATATGTTCCTATATACTCACTTCATTACCACTCTTCCTATTTCTATATGTTCATTTCCATGTCCCACACATAACATCATTATAAACCTTAGCCTATTTCTATTTTCTATTCCTATCTACGCCCTTAAAACCTTTTCATAAACTCATCATTTTTAAAATTGACCTCTGCCAAAAAAGTACCAACAAGTAGTGGCCTTAATAGACACTCAATGTAAAAGTTCGCTCAATGGAAAGATATTTGTTAAAACGCCTGTTCTCAAATGATTTCATTCATTTCGACTGCCAGAGTTAAAAAAAAATGATCTTCTGACCCAAATCTGCTTATGAATGTATCCTCTATGATTTCATTACCAACACGATTTGCATATTGGGCTACCATGATTATGCTTCTGCAAATTAGTACTACTCCTCTATATTCATGATTTGAACACTCCTTCCGACTCTGCAAATAAGCTCACAGCCTCTGACAGTAAGACTCTGTTCTCTGCGTTATTATCATAAAAATTATCAAACAAAATTAAGGTCGGCTGTTGAGTTTTCATTTTATAAAACTCTGAGTTCATAAAGTTAGTTAAGGAGCTAATGTTCAGACTCTGAGTTTCTTAAAGAGGGCCGAGATAGTAGGTGCTAAAAGGGGAGAAAATATAGCAGACGGGCTTATCCAGAATTTAGACCTCCGCCCAGAATTTGAGGAACAGCTCAGACATTTGAAGAAGTAAGCTCAGAAAATTGAGGAAGTTAGCCAGGTCAGCCCAGTGGAAAGCGAGAAGAGAGGTAACAAGTTGAAAAACCCTGATTGAATTTTTGTTTTATAGAGCACAAAAATGGGTTAGAACAAATATTTTTGAAATGACAAATAGAGCAGAGCTTGAGAAATTTGATAGTTCAAAATACCATGAAGACTGTGTTAAGATTTTGAGGGAAAAACATTAGTTGTCTTTTCTAGAGAAATTTAATGGAAACAATGAAGAAGTTACGAAACAATTTGCATTTTCATTTAATGGAGAGAAAGCTTTGATAGGAAATTTCTCTTTCAGAATCTCAAAGGATACAATAGCCCAATCATTAGATATCAGTCCAGAAGGGGAAAATTATTTCAAAACCAAGCAATTTAGAGAAAAATCATGGACTCAGTTTATGTCTAGGTCAAGGGTTTCTTCTGTCAATTGGAAAAAGGGTGTTCCTAGAAGTTGGTTAATCCACCCATGGGATGAAATGGTATACATTCTTCAAAAATTTGTTACATGTGAAGGGAGTTACAGTATAGTATACTTATATCACATAAAAATTTTGTTGCACTTAAAGGGTCAATGCACTATCATTCTGCCCTATTTTCTTTTACAAAGTTTGACTAAAATGTCAAAGACCATTTAGAAACAAAAGGGTAATGAAGATAGGAGCTTGTATCATTTTGGTTTGATCAAAATTCTAATCGAATTTGAGCTGCAGAAGAGAGGGAAAACATGGGAAGAATTTTTAATTGCCAATCAAATCAAAACCAAAGAAAACGAACACGAGAAAAAAGGAAGCACAGATTTTATGGTTGATATTGATGAGGAAACCCCCGAATTTAAGTCAAGCACTGTTGCTCAAATCAGTAGTAGTGTGAAGACAAGAAGAATGAGGCAAGAAGATGCCAAGAAAATTGCAAAAGATAAAATTTTCACTACTTACAGAAGAAGATCAAGGAGAATAAAAAGAAATCAAATATAGGATGATCAACCAGAGAAAAATGTAAATACACCAATGGAAATTGAAATCAGTGCTAATTCACAGCCAGAACAAGAAGCAGAGATGGAAACTGAAAGTAACAAAGGAGAAAGGAAAGAGCTAGTACCTACAAACAAGAAACAGAGAAAGTTAGAGAAACAAATTGAAGAGCTAAAAGAGGAACTGATGGAAGAAAATATGTTAGAGAAAGTCATAAAGAAAGAAAATGAAATATTAAGAGCACAGGGTAAGAATATTCAATAGAGAAATGAGAAACTAAAAAATAAAGTCAAAGAACTTAAAATTGATCAAATTGAAATATGCAAATGGGCAACAAAATGGTACACTCAGAAAAAGGCTCTTAAAGAAAAATATAAGAATATGAAGCATGAGTTCCAAGTTCAGAAGAATTTAGATGTATTGCTACAAGCAGCAGAGGCACAAGCAGAGACAGAACATAAAGGGAGCACATCAGGGTTAGCATGAGGACATGCTAAATCATTGAGTTTGGGGGAAATGTTGGTACTATTTTATTGCTATATTTTTCTCTTAAAATTCCATTATTTATCCACCATTCTCTTCCATAAATCCCTTATAGTCCATTCAAATTGATTAATGTAGCATTATAATTGTTATTTTACATTAAATTTAATTTATGGAATTTTTATGTTAAAAATTGAAATTTTCAAGAAAATTACAGGATGTGATAACTTCCTGTAATTGGTTTATGTTCTGACATGTGGCATAGCAGGAAAATCGAAACAGAAGATAAGGACGTGATCTAGGATGTACACACATGGTGGAAAATCTATCCAAGATCGAATTTGAAGCTCCTGAGTATCTGGTCAACGCTGGTCAAACCCAGCCTATCCAGCAGAAAAATCAGAAGTCATAATGAATGTACTTGATATTTTTCTTAATATTAGGAACTCTAAACTGATTCGATCTGTTTTTGGATCAGTTAGGATTAAGGGGGAACGAAAATAGCCTCTTTTGTTGTAATTTTTAATAAATAGGAGGATGAAAGCATGTAATGAATTAATGATGCTAGTGATAACATTGAATGAAAAGCAGACTTGAGACTGTAAGCATGTTTTGAGAACTCTGTTTTTAATGTAATTCATTTCCAGAACTTAATCAGAGACATAATTTCATCATTTAAGGTGTTTTTGAGTTAGTGTTCTTATCATTTGAAGTCTTACAAGTGTGCCTTCAAAGCGTGGAAGGGCCCCCATGCGAAGTTGGTACACTTTCTTTCCATTTACATAAGATTTAGTATTCATACCTGATTAGCATTTTATTTCATTTTCATGCTTTTGAGTTCATCAATTCTATTTAGAAGTTCAATATCGTTATTTTATGATTCATAGTAATAATTTGAGAATTCAATTGCAAAATTAATGAACTAATCCTTGTAAGAGGTTTAATTGAGTATTGAATCTCAGATCATTTCTGTGGTCTCTGTTTTTATGAATTTGATTTGTAGTATGCTTAGTGTGTTACTTTGAAAGAGTTTTTTATGAATTATAGCCTTGTAAGAGGATTAAAAGCTCAGACTAGTAGCACTCTGTTTTTGGAACATTAGATTAGATTAGGTAATATAAGTGTTTAGAGTGTGAAAGGGGCCACATTTCAATCTCTTGTAAAAGAGTGTTGGAGCCTGTCACAATAAGCATTTATCTAGACAGATAGAATAGATCCTTTTAGGTCTATAAATATTAGACAAGTGCCTCCAAGATTACCTACCTTGGTCGACAATAAATTGAGTCTAATCTAGAATCCTAGATTGGTCTTTACATTATTGTAAATAGAGTAGTCTAGAGCTGGTAGGAGCCAGTGGAGCTCTAAAAACCTAGAAGAAGAATAAGCTGGACAACGGTATTGAGGCTTAACTTAGAAAATCTTCCTGCTACCTAAAACATGGTGTGCAGCACAGGGGGAGAAGAGGACGTGATTTCCTCTCTCAAGGTTAGGAGGAAAAATCAGTTAAGTGCGTACAAGTTGGAGGTAAGTATTTACTTATGTTTGAAAGTCTATGTGAAAATTGAAATGTAAAGTATGAGTATACTTAGAGTTAAACTGAATAAGATTTAGATGAAATACTATAAAGAAGTTGTATCTGGGACTGCATGCAGAATTGTGTAGTGAAATGAGGAAGAAACTATAAAAACACAAATACAGTACTGTGAATATAGAATAAATATTTTATTACATGATTAGGATGGGAAGAATTTACTAATTCTATCTACAAAGTATAGAAACATTAAAAAAAAAATAGAGACAATAATATATATATATATATATATATATATATATATATATATATATATATATATATATGTATGTATGTATGTATGTATGTATGTATGTATGTATGTATGTATGTATGTATGTATGTATGTATGTATGTATGTATGTATGTATTGTAGGGAAAACATCATCTCGAATTTAAAAACCCTCTATAATACGAAAACACACCAGAGACAGACTCAGGAGTTTAGGACAGAGCTCCGGAGTGACAGGGCTGAGTCCAGGTTCTTCTGGTCAATAGTCATAAGATTATACACAAGGTTCGTAACAAAAAATTGCCTGACGAGAACTAAGAAAAGTATTAATATGTGAGACAAAAACCCGAATAGATAATGCTAAATATCTTTTTATGTCTCCTTATTATCAAATAATTCCAATGGGAAATATACTCATAACGTAAATTCATATTCTCTAATTTTCTTTTAAACAAATAAAGGAGAACATTACAGTATATAGAACAAAATGTTCATCTGTTGAATCTATGTCAAATTTCCTAAAATAAAACCTCACTGATATTTGTGCGAAGAGAGAGAGAGAGACTATATTAGTTAATACAATTTAATCATTGGAGGGCTTCAACTTGAAAAATACCCAGAACAATATATTCGATTTAAAAACCAGGGCCGAGGAGCCCTAATACAACTAAGTGTTCCAGATCATAAATGTCATAGCTAAACCTTAAATAGTCTAAAAAAATTACATAGAACCAAAATATCTGCAAGAACTCCTAAGAGTCTTGGTAAGGAGAATTGCTCAAAGAGCTAAAATACCAAAATGCTGCCTTGTGTAGAAAGATGACATAGTCCTCAGATAAACGAACAGGAAAAACTGTTATAATGAAAATACCGAAACATCAAATAGAGAAAAACTTGTAACCTGTAGATTTCTTCTCGAAATTTCTAAGACAAGGCAGAATGAGGTAGGGATTTTTCCCTCACTGCATGCCTGCCAAAACCATGAAAAAAATAGTGAGAGTTATGGATTAGACTAAGATCATAAATCCAAAGTCGAAAGCCAAAGTTAATCTGAACTCTTGTGGGATAGAGACAAGGTAAACCATTAATTACCTTCAATAAGACAGAGACTTTGATTCCGGGTGGTTGAAAACTATAAGTCTAGTTCTGCTATTGACAAGGATGAGGAGAATCGAGTCGGTAATCACACCTAGAACTTGGAAGCATACCGAAGATTCAAGTTAAAAACCTATGCATAGAGACAAGTTAATCACGAAAACCCTTTGTAATAAAATCAAATTGAAAGAAGTATGAATAATTAAAAATAAACATGACGGCCTAAAGATCCAACACCAAATGCTATGACAACGTACCTGTCGTCCTGCTATGAACAGAAGTGATACCTGGGGCGGAGAAGTTCAAAGAAGAAATCATAATAAAATGGCAGTGGATAACTAGTGATTTTATTCCATGAAAAAAATATAGTACCGGTGATTCCATTTTCTAACAGACTACCCAGGAATAGAGACAAAGAATACCTTCATGGCGAGAACATGGCGTTGCAGAGTGGAAGACTTCACCTTCGGGTGACGACGGAATGAACCGATGCAGGGAATGGGGAGAGGGGTAGTTACCCTAACTCCCCCAGTTTGTATCCTGGCCATCGATCACATAGGGTTTAATCCAATGGTTAGATCAGAGACAAGTGCATACCATCTGTCCCCTCGAAATTTTCCAATCAAAAAAATAATATATGTTCCGATTCATGTAAAGGTACAAGTTTTAATACGAGATATCAATGATTAATGAGAATTTAATCTATGTCTAGGTGTGATATACCCCCTACACCGTAACACAAAACCATATATAAGTACATTTAATAATGACATTAAAATTTACAAGATACCAATCAATAAACTACGGATGATTGTTTTAATGTACATTGAAAATGCTATGCTATTTAATTATAATCAATGGATTGCTATGTATACAGAATTCAAGTTTGCTATAAGCGCATGCACATGAGTCAATAGTGTAAACATTTAATTCATTTGGATTCCATAAACATTTTATAATGTAATAGAATTTGTATGGTAATTTTATTTTTATATAATTATGTGTGTATGTGACATTCCCTCTTATATCTAGTAAGTTCAAAGACATGTAGCATTAATTTTATCCACAAATCCATCCAATACCTTTCCTCTAGGGGACTCAGTACCAAAGAAGAAAATATGGTTCATGAGCGAGGCAGAGCCATACGAAGAGGTAGAGGACGTGTTCATCCACCCATCTATCATTATCATGGAAAAGCAGAGGATCTTTTCAATCAAGATATTCCATGCCACATATCTATTATAGTCACAAAAATGGAAGTGGAGGAGTGCCATCATTTAGAATATGGGAATTAGGTTGTGTGAAACTTGTTGGCACGTCGCCTTTGGTCCATGAAAGAATCCATGGCTAGCTCCACTAGTAGAATGAAAAAGATATGTACCAATATTAACAATAATTTATCTCTTTGCAACCTCTCAAGGTTAATTAGTATCTACTTCCCTCCTATCCCACTCACTCATGCATCTTCTAACTCACAAGCGAGTTCCAAAACTTTTGATTATTTTACTTACCGAGCCATACCTTCTATCTTAGGCCCTTAAATGATGTAGAAAAAAGGAAAAGGTCATGTAGAAGATGGAAGTTATCCATCCCACAATAAAATTAAACCAAAGGTTGAAAACCAACCTCAATGCCCTACCAATGTTACCTAATATATGAAGGGAGAATACTCTCAACCTGGTGCAAGTGTGTATGGTTGTGTAATTGAATGGGAGCATCCTAAATAGTTGCCTAAAGGGTACAATGATCCTTTCACCTTCTTGGAAATTCTCAAGAAGGAGAAAAAAGTCAAATCTAAGCGTGTTGGCCTTAAGATACTCCAATGTTAGGCACTCATCATGACTAGGTCTCTTAATGGGCTTTACATGCCTTTGTTTTTTGTTAGTTTTCTCAACTACCTTAGGTTTTTTAGCCCATCTAGACGACATCATTTTTGTACTGAACATACTCAAAACTACCTTAAAGTTTCTCATGCCTTCACCAAGGGATCATCTGGATTCCCTTCTTAGGGCAGATGGTCCCTCAACAATACTTCTCATACTAAAATATGCTCCTTGCAAATATCTCTCCATCTGAATGCAAGCTCTCACAATTTTCTCTAGCTTGTACTATATATAAATCATTTTTGCTAATATGGAGTTCTATGATTTCTTACAAAAGAAAATGAACTTGTGATTGCAATATTCAACATTGCATATAGTCTCTAGTTTGGCCTACTCTAAAAAATATATTGTCTCAGTTATATTTGCATTTGATGATTTCTAATATGAATATTTTATCTTATTTCTATTTAAATGGTATTATTTAATTTTAATAAATAAATTAAGAAATATAGATATTTTAATGTATAAGATTTGTTATTTTTAATTCTAAATAAAAAAATATATTTCTCTTTAATATATATATATATATATATATATATATATATATATATATATATATATATATATATATATATATATATATATATATATATATATATATATATATATCAATCTTGGGTTCACATCTACCACAGACACAATCTTCTACAGTGATCTTGGGTTCATAGCTACCGCAGGCACAGACGGGTTCACATCTTTTCGCATCTACCGTAGTTGACCAGAGGTGTTCCGCATCTCTTCTGCGGCGAGTGCAGTATCGCAGGGTTTTTCTCCTGTAAAGTGTCAACTTGCTTAAATGCAACTACCATTACTCTCTTTAACTTGTATGCCATATTTTCTTATTTTCTTATTGGCTTTACATCTGATTTGAAGACTCCCGTTGATTGAAAATGAGTTCTTTCACCAATTGAAAATAGTTTTGGTTAACAAGCGTGAGTGAGGGTTTTGTGTGGATCTGTTATTGACATCAATTTTATGTACCATGTCAGAAAAGAATATTTTGCGGCTAAACCTCTGCTCTCTTCTCTTCATCGAACGGGTTTCACATCTCTTTCACAGGGTTCGATAACATCTCTTCTGTAGTATGGCTCACAGCTTCGCAACGATAATTTCCAGCCTAGTTCTATTTTCCTATGAGAGTCAAACTCCTGCCCATATTGTCAGTGAATCCCCAGCTCCCACTGTGCAGGTGGTCAAGGCCTCATTGGATGAGGCCTTGAAGTTTTCTGAAAGTTCCTTAATCTACTGGTTTAATGGCTTTTGGCCATCGCTGACAGCTCTTCAAAGTTGGATCTCAGACGTATGGAAGCCTCTCATCTTTAATGAAATTAATATCTACCCCTGTGCTAAGCGTTTCTTTATATTAGATTTTGAAAACTTTGAAAGCAGACAATGCATTTTATATTTCGGGCCTTAGTTTTGGGAAAAATCGGGCCTATTCATGAAACCATGGAACCCACCATTCGATCCCTCAACAACAGTCATAACCTCAACATCAGTTTGGGTCAGATTTCCAAACCTACCTTTGCATCTCTGGAATCTCTCCTCGCTAAAAGCCATTGGAAATGCAATTGGGAAATTTTACTACAGGTTCCTAGAAATAGAGGAATATATTAGAACCACCTATGCATGCATTTGTGTAGAAATGGACTTCAACGCCGAATTCCCAGCTGAAATAATCATAACAAGAAAAGACTCTGTATGGAACCAGAAACTCGACTATGAAAGTGTCCTCTTCAGATGTCGATCCTGCTTTTAGACAAGCCATATAGCCAAAAATAGCCCAAAAGTCTCCCTGAAAAATTCTGCTAGAAAGAATCACCACAGATCTACATGGTGGGAAGGAGCACAAAAGGAAAAATAAACTGTCATCAAGGAAGAATACTCTTTAGTAAACTCTGAATCGCAAGAAATCAGGCAAGAAAGAAACAACCCTCAAGACAAGCACGGGGAAAGCCCCACCCAACAACAAAAAAATGAACTCGATAGCTCCTCAAGCATTAAAAATTATGATAATTTGAATACCACGCAAAATAAATATTCATTTAGCAACAAAGATCCCGAAGATAAGACACCAGTGTCCCAAGGATTATAAGAGATGAAGAAGTTGCAAGATAAAAGAAGTTGGAAGACCTTAGAGAAGAAAAAGAAAGCCACAACACCAATCTTGCCAAGAAGGATGAGAGCCACACAATTAAGAATTACGAAAATTATAGATCCGATAGACCAAAGATGAACGTTAACCATCATCATCATCATATATAATTTCTTCTCTTCATTTATCTTTATTCACATCTCTTTATAGGGTTTGAACATATATTACATTATGACAAGTTTTAATGAATTTAATTTTAGATAAAAATTACATTTAATAATATAAATTTCTATTTCTATTTTTAAATATAAAATAGAAATCAAACATTTATGTGTGAAGCTTTCTTCTATTTATCTATAAAAAATGTGATAATTATATATTGGATTTTAATATGAATATCCCAAACATGACTAACCCTGAGAAGTAAATATTTTTAAACACTTAAGAAATTTTAATGTGATAATTGTAAATTTTATTTTAAAAAAAAAAATTAATAGATTTCAAATATTTTATTGAAAATGTGATAATTCTAGAAAGAGATCCCACTTGTTTTATAAGCACCTACGAATATGAGCATTTCCCACTTTCCTTATAAGCACCTAGGAATATGAGTATTGCCCACTTTTTTTATTAGTATCTAGGAATATAAGTATTTAACGAGACATATGTATAATCTAAAGCTTCCTAAGACTCATATAAACCCAAATCTAAAAGCATTTATTCATAAAAGAAATAAAGTATGCTTTTTTTTTTAATTGATGATTGCATTGTAGTATTCTATAGTATTCTATATTGGAGTATATGTTAATATTTTTTATTGATAGTTTAAGAATCTCACCCAAGCATTAAAAAACGTTGTTTTAGTATAAACTTTACAAAGTAGTTGTTTCATATACTCTGGGGATTGAAATGATGTATAAGGAAAAAAACCTATAGGAAATATATAAAAAAATACTTACAAATCATTGTCAAGCTAATGTTAATGTTGCTAGATTTTGTATAGAGGAGAAAGTGAAAATTTGGATATATAAATAAGTATAAAATCAAAAAATTAGGAATGATTTTCCATAACAAATGAGTGAGTATTTGATGATACAAATAATTGAATAAATAAAATCATAATTTATAATTTTATGATTTCAAGTTTTGTTTGGTTAAAAATTCTATTTTGTACAAATTCATATTTAAATTAATCAAGAAATACAATTTAGAAATGTCTCTAAAATTAATAGATATTTTTTCTTTTATTTTAAACAAGATCATTAACAACTTTAAGTGTATACGAAAATAAAACTATATAATTTCTTTATCATGAACTTAGGCAATTCATACTCAAAATTAAATTATTAAGACATTTAAATTTAAATATTAATTGCAAGTTATATTCTCATTAATAATAAACATGTCATATTTTCATTAATAATAAACATAGATCAACCAATATTCTCAAATAATATTCCGATAAACTTATGACTATCTTATAATTAGATAACACAAACATAAAACATTAGAAATGAATCTTATGACTATCTTATAATTAGATAACACAAACATAAAACATTAGAAATGAATCTTATGACTATCTTATAATTAGATAACACAAACATAGAACATTAGAAATGAAAAAATAAGAAGAACATAACTCAATATATTAGATATATCTTAATAACAGATTAAACATAAACATGGATAAAGAGATGTTATCTTATTTCCTTAAACTTGCAAAATATCAAAATTTTTCTTTCCAAATTTGTCATTGAAATATTGTTAATAATTTTCAAATGCTATTACAATTTACATCTAAAATCAATAACAAACCTTTATAGTAACAAACCGTTATAGTGCTTTATAGAGTCAAAAGTAGATGTACAAATAAACACGGAAATGCATTATGCAGAGTTTAGGATTCGAAAACATTATACATGAATCGTAAATGTGATGCTTATTAGTCCCTGCCGCCTGCGGCATGGCAGGGACTATTGTAATCAATTTTTTTCTACGCATTAGTTCTAAACCAAAGTTTTTTTAGTTCTTGATATTACATAATTAGCATCGCTTTTTAGCCAATAAAATCTGCAGAAAAATTGATAGCCATTTTTTAAACCAATAGTATTAATATAAAAATTACAATCTTATTTGGCCTCTTCCCAAGGCATCGGTCTATATTCTTATTCTTAAAACTTAAGGTTTTATCTGTATTTAGTTTAGGTTCTTCCCGATGGAACTAATGCTAGCATTAGTTTGCTAACCGCTAACAGTTAAAGTAATGTATTCATGATTAATACTTGTATTATAAACTTTTTAACAATGGCTTTCCAGCGTGACATGTGTATAGACATGTGTATGTTTTTTGCTAAAGTTTCCAGAATACTACTTCATATTGAATCAATGCCTTTATGTTTGCCTTATCTCTTCATTCGCTCAGCGCGTCGCTTCCATATCGCTTGCAGCAGGGATGGAAGGATGTTTCGGTATTCGAATTAGGCTACAGATACAGACCAAGCATCAAGGGTTTACACCTGCCATACCTCTCATCAAACCTTTGAATGCAGTGATCAGGGCAAACAAACCTCATCGCAAGCCCGAATGGAAAGCCTTCCTGCTTAGACGAAATTTGTCATTTTGACTCT
The DNA here is from genome assembly GCA_034641835.2 of Pinus albicaulis. NCBI lineage: Eukaryota > Viridiplantae > Streptophyta > Pinopsida > Pinales > Pinaceae > Pinus > Pinus albicaulis. Next base: position 702,347,399 of record CM076577.1, read on the forward strand.
GAGGGTGAGCTAACAACGTTAGATGTATCAGGTTGCGTTGGCCTGACCACACTACCCAGTAGCTCTAAGAAGTTATCACAACTTCACTATCTACGTTGTCTTAAATTCCTCTACATAAATAAGTGTTCTAACCTAAAAACCCTCAATGTGGAAGGCCTGATATCATTACAAGAGATTAAAGCGGATGCATGCTGGAAGCTAATGCAGATAGTTGATTTCAGTGGGCCGGATCAGTTGAATTGTCTCCACATTTCAACAGACAATAGCCTTCTCTGGACTGAGATATTGGTGAGTATTTATTATTTGATTCCATCTAGATATTCATTGATATAATCAGCTTTCATATTATGTATTTGCTAATTAGGAAAACTCGTGGCTGGGACCGTTCTTGCAGTGTACAGGGTGGGGGAATATGACAATTTGCATTGAAAAGTTATAACATTATACTAGGGCCGTCTAATGCTCAAAACGAATTGTATAACCATGTGCAGGATATACCTACACATGCTTTATTTTACACGATGTTGGTTCACTGATGATCTCGCTGTTTTTAATCCTTTTCATTTCATTTATTTTCATATTTCATTTCCCTTTCAAGCTACCTGAAAAAGCCCTAAACTTAAGATGATGAACAATGCAGGAGCCATAGGAAGCAGAGGCATAGGAAGCAGAGGATTAGTATTACCTTGGGTGGATTCAGAAGTTGAAGATAGACCATGCAGCAAGGCAAGACGTGCTGCAAGTCCTGACGCCCGCTTGGAGAGCACCTCTAGAGAAACCCTACCTCTGGATTGGCCACTGGCACCGCCTAATTCTTGAACTCGCAACGTGGGAGAAGAATTATTACTGCAGGGGTGGGCTGGCTTACTGCTTGGAGGACTTGCTGAACAAGGTCGAGAATATGAGAATGGTGCTGCGCACCATGGTTCCTACACTTTTTCAGAGAATGAGCGGCGTTCAGCGCAGCCTGGGAGGCCCCATTTCCAAGGACTGGTTGTTGGCCCTGCTCTGAGACCGGAAACAAATTTCTCGGGGATCGAGTCCCCCAGAGGTTCAGAGAATGCGCGGTGTTCAGCTCCGCTTGGGAGGCCCCATTGCCAAAGACTGGTTGTTGGCCGTGCTCCGAGACCGGCAAGAAAGTTCCCCAGGATCACAGATGCTTTTCTTGCCAACACAATGATCTAAGAAGAGGAAGAACGCAGTTCACGTGGCAATCAATGTGCAAATATTGCTGCAAGTGTTATTAATATAAAATTTCTTTATATTTTATTTTGTTTTATAATGTTTTCCGATTGTCATTAAAAATTATAGTATTTATTATTTTGATTAAAGTTATTTTTAATTTTTAATTAATAACAATTTTGATTAATCCTTTCTATTATTAATAATATCGCACGAAGCATTCTCTAGATCCAAAATTGCGCACCATTGGGATTTTGCTATATAGTCAATCAATGTTTGAGTGTTGTCATATGCTTGATTATACAGCTATTTTACTTAGTATTTTAGTCACATTTTTCCAAACTTGCTTGTTTTTCCGCTCGAGAATGTGTTTGATTGGTGCTAGTTTTAGTTATTCTTTATGGAGTCTTTTTTGTTGTTTAATTATACCTGGATGCATGTGTATTGATTATTGGGTTGTTGTTATTGTAGCAAATTCAAAATCCTACAGCTATCATGATAGCAAGGGTAAGTGGAGATGGAACAACCTCTACAGTTCTTTTCATCAGGGAGCTCATAAACAATCAGAGCTTTACATAACGAAGGTTAGCTATTATATTTTTGTTATTATAATTCCGAACAAATTTCCTAAATGTGTGGTCTCACTTGGCATTTTTCTTCATTTACTTGTCTGTAAATTTGCATTCTGTGAAATAATATATGCTATATCCATTATAGACATTGAATTTAGTAAAATGGGGTTAATGTCATTATCAATTATTGTTGTCTAGTAGTTTATGGAATCTAGAAATCAAAATACCTTATATATGAACAAAATTTCCTTGTTAATGTATCTAATTCATCATAAATTTGTCATTACCGCGTTTGACATTTGAAGAGTACTTTCTTGGGTCCACAGCTAAAATTGCTTTCAAACATTTCTTAAAATTACCATTAGTTTTCCTGGCACAACGCTAAAGTCGCTTTTTGAATTTAATTCAACTCTGTAATCACAACGTTATAATTGGATGCAACGCAATTTAAGATCAACGCAACAAATTTATTATTGCTGGTAGATTTGATTTACTTCCTCAAACTTTGATGGTCTGTTTTTGGCGGTTTTCTTTTATTTTTTTAACGAGTACAATATTCTTTGTCAAATGTATTTGGCATTTTCTTTATTTTTATGACGGGTCCAGTATTCTTCTGACGGTGTAGAATAGCTAAAATGCCTCAGGACAGAGAATTTTATCAAACTCCATGAGACCAAACCTGTCTGGGGGCCTATTATACGTATCACTATAATTCACACAATTATTGGCATAATATGAAATTAAATTTTAAAGGCCAGTGTGTTAGCTTAATTGGTTTGAATAGATTGTTTCAAAACAGTTCATCACAAGATCTCTGGTTCCAGTCCAGCTGGAAAAATCAATCATTTTAATAAGGATAGATGGTATTATCCTCAGGCTAAAAGTTATGTGTCAGATTAAATTACACACAACCCCTCCTGTAATTCTATATGGTCAATGCGCTGAAGAAGTTCATTGTATTAAAGGATGTTATCTTGGATTGCAGCCATTTCTGTATCAAGAGTTTACCCGTTAGATTAAATTACACACAACCCCTTCTGTAATTCTATAATTCTATATGGTCAATGTGCTGAAAAAGTTCACTATATTGAAGAATGTTATCTTGGATTGCAGCCATTTATGTATAAAGAGTTTACTCGTTACTGAAAATATTGCCAATTGCTGGTTTGGTACCTAACTGGTAGCAACCCAAATTGGTCCTACATTCTTTCATTCCAACTGAATTTCAGATTCTGTGATCATTCTAAATTTAAATTAAATCTGGAAAAAAATAACAATAAAACAATTTGGCTCCATTTTAGTCACAACTTCAAGTGTTTTCGTGATGCTAGATTCTTCATGATGGATTCCCATTCGAAAAACATTTACTGTTTTTATTTGTTTAAAGCCTTACAATTTCGGCCCAGCAGAATGAGATCCCTTTCAAATTATGCTTTCAAATTTGTTGTCTTCATCATCGAGATAACATTTGTCCAGACTCTATAATGATTCGTTTGTTGGTAATGATTCAAATTGCTCTGGCACTTGCATCCACAAGTTCGCATAATGTAACTAGCACGCCTTCTATCTCTGCAAGGTTTCTTTAAAATTCTTCAGTCACATTGTTTAACCTTTCTTCCTTAATTTATGAGATTGAACTGTAATGACCAGAAGAAACAAAATGGCATGGGCCATCAAACAATAAAACAATAAAATGAGATTGACCTGTAATGACCATAAGAAACAAAATGGCATGGGCTATCAAACAATAAAACAATAAAATGGCCTTTCTTTAGGACGATGAACTTTACTCGAGGCTGCAAAAACAATAAAATGGGCTATCAAATGTTAAAACTATCTTTGCCTGTGAGTGAACTTCACAGGCTGCAAACACAATAAAGTGGGCTATCAAAAGTTAAAACTATCTTTGTTGGTACAGTGAAACTTAATATCTATATGTTTGAGTATTATAAGTTATTCTTATTAAACAATGATTTTCTCATTTCCATGTATTATTATTTTTTCTAATTTTTTTTGCATTCATTCTGAAGTTGCTTCGATTCATTCAATGACATACCCACCAAAAGAAATTTACCAAACAATTTTATGTATAGTCACTAGCACTTCTGTTTTGTTTTTTAATCAATAGCAGAGACTTGCTGCTTAGGAGCCTACCTTGTTCTTCTATTAACACGATTGATATCTCACTATCCAAATTTCTCCATGAAGTTGTCATAAGTGCCAATATAATGTTACAATTATATGGATGTGCTCTATTTGATGGGTGTAATAATGTAGAAAGTATACTATATGATTTTATTCTTTGGATTCAAAAGCAAACACTATGTAAATATGTGATGGGTGTAATAATGTGGAAAGTACACTCTATCATTTTATTCTTTGAATTCAAAAGCAAGTATTAAGTGTAAAATGTATAATTAATAATGTATGATTTTATTTTTTGGATTCAAAAGCAAACACTAAGTAAATATGTGATGGGTGTAATAATGTGGAAAGTACACTATATGATTTTATTCTTTGAATTCAAAAGCAAGTATTAAGTGTAAATGTATAATTAATAATAAAAGATAAAAGTACAATGATTACTAACATGGTAATAATAACAAGCATTAAGTGTAAAATGTAAAATAAGTAATAAAAAATAGAAAGTATAATGATCACTAGCATCATAGCAATAATAATAAGTATTTAAAATACATTAATCATTGAATATTTTTAAAATACATTAGATTATTAAATATTTCTTTGAACTTTATAATATTATTATTTTTCCTAAATCATAATTAAATTTAAAATAATAATATAAAAAATAGAAAGTATAATAATCATTACCATAATAATAAGTATTTAAAATATATTAATCATTAAATATTCTTTTTGATTTATAATATTCATTATCTTTCCTAAATCATAATTAAATTTAAAATAATAATAATAATAATAAGTATTTATTATATATTAATCATTAAAAAAAATATTTTTTTTAGTTTTATAATATCTATTATGCTTCCTAAATCATAATTAACTTTCAAAATTTATATTTACATTGAAAAATAATTTAAAATAGATTTTAACTTGTTAGAAAAATAATAATATGTAATTATAATTGTGCATATAATCATTATTTTTTAATTATTTTAAAATAAATAAAAATAAATTAAATTAATTAATTTTTTTTGGAACCAATTAACTTAATCGATTATTACAAAATAAAATGAAATAGCCTTAATATGTTTTTATTTCTTTAATACATAAAACAAATTAATTCAACTTAAAATATAATATTTAAATTTTAAAATTAAGATTTAAAATAAATTAGATATTAAACCTCTTTACATTAAAAAAATATCAGAATAAATCAATTTAATGTTGCATTTAAATTTATATAAAACGAGTTTACATTTTAAAGTACCTAATTATGCTTAAATAATTAAGTTTTATGTTAATTCATTTATTATTTTTACACTTTGATGCAAAATTTTAATATAATAAAGTGTTATATTATTTACACACAATCATTATTATATATGAGCTGTTTAACTAAAAAAAATATGTACTTAACTCTCCATCTTTTCATGCATACTAGCCACATGCAAGTGAACTGTGAAATTCAAATGCACACTTGTTTCGATAGGAGTAATATAGACCTTTTCTTAAAATATTTAAGGAGGGATATAGGCTTGCTAACATATAATAATAACATTGATCAAATCTATTACAATTTTAATATTACCCTTTCCATTACCATTAAGAAATTTTTTATCGAGGTTTCATATAAAAAGAATAACATAACTTCCAACCCTTGATATGGTAAGGACTATAAAATTTCCAGGAAAGTGATTAGAGATGCTCCTAACAAAAATTTAAAGCTCAGAAATATAAGTATATACAAAGATATTATCGACAGGAAGAAGACGTCGTATATTAATAAGAGATAAGAGAATGTTCTTCACCTTTCTAAAGTTGCACCCACAAAGTTTTAACAAAATGTGCTTGTTTGTAAAACAAAAGATAATCATTCGATCCCCTTAGAGAATTGGGACATCTATTGTAAGAAGTCGAATGACTCCCCGAACACCATGACAATCATCTTAAACACTCTTATTAAGTAGGATATATTTTCTTTAAAAGATGTGGAGCCTGAGATTAAAAATCTCACTAATGGGAAAGCTAAAGATATTGAAGGTTACGAAGCTAAAATATTCAAAATGGGAAGGTCTATTCTCATCCCTCATCTCCACAAGCTTTTCAATTTGGCAGTAAAGTATGGATTCTCTAAGCTTTGGATGAAAAGCCTTATTGTTCCTATATTTAAAAGTGGGAAAAAAATGTTCCCTCTAACTACAGGACCATTATGATTAGTCACATATTAGCCAAACTATATGGGCTCATTTTGGAAAATAATATTAACCTCTCGATTGAAAGCCATGGTAAAAGAGCTAAAGGGAAGGTTGGTTTTAGGAGACATCACTCTATTATCAACTATCTTGTCACTCTCAAGATCATTATCGAGGAGTGTTGCAATAGTAAAACTGATCTCTTCTAATGTTTTGTTGACTTTAGAAAATATTTCGACATTGTTCCTTAGAATAAGCTATTGAAAAGACTTGAAGAGATAATGGTTCCTCCTGAGTTAAGGATTGTTGTGATTCATTTTTACGAGACTATTGTTGTTAAGCTTAAGTCCAATGAAAGGTAGTCCAAAGAAATTAAATGCAATATCGGGGTGAAGTAAGGGTGTCCCATATCCCCTCCCCTTTTTTGCATTTACATTGATAAGCTAGATGAGTGTTTGGAAATTGCAGGTTGCAATGGCCTCAAGCTTGTTGGTATAGTCAGTACTCTTCTCGTTTATGTCAATGATATCGTTCTTCTTTCTAGAACATATGATGACCTCGAAAAGTCATTTAAGAATCTTCATGATTACTTCTCCAAGATGGGTATGGCAGTTAATACACAAAAGACCAAATTCATGATAATTAAATCCAAAATATCAACCATGGTAATTTTGTCTATGATAGCAATTACTTGGAGAAAGTTTCTTCTTACAAATGTTTAGGTGTTGACATTCATCATCAACTTAAATAGAATTATAACATTCTAGAAAAGGATTACTAGAGGCTAGAAAGTTTATTATGAGTTTGAAAAAAATTGTAAGTTAGATGCTCTTTGGATTTGGCGTAAAAAAAGGTTCATCTTTGAGACTCTTTTCACCCCTATTATTTTATATGGATGTGAATTTTGTGGTTATAATATATCCAGAGAGTCATGGAGAAAGATCAAGGTGATTAAAAAGAATTTTATAACCGACAACCTCAATATCAAAGGACATATTCCCTATCATATTCTCATGATCGAAGTTGGCCTTTCCCCCATTGAAAACATGACTATGTTTAGGTATTTGGTGTATAAGTAGAAAATTTACAACATGGAATCCAAGATACTTCCAAAAATTGTTTCTAACTCTAGCCAAAAGCCCCACCTCCACCTAAAGTGTGGATGGCATAAGGATGTTGATTTTTGGCTCGACCATTGGGGGATTAAGGAGGAGATCATCCTAGAAAATAAGGATAGTGTAAAAAATACTATTAACTCCAAATTTAAGGATAAATTGTGGGATGATAAGGAGATGAAGGAGAAAATGGAGCTAAGGTATTCTAAAGAGGTGATCAAACCCACTTTTTCTAACTAGAATTATCTTTTTTCTTGACTAGTACTAAGAAAAAAATAAACATTGCATAGATAAGAACTAATTATCGTGAGCTTCAAAGTGAAACCAGGTGGTGGTCTATTCCCAAGATTCCCTAGGACAAAAGAATATGTCACTTTTGCGATACTAAGAGGGCAGAAGATGAAAATCACTTTCTCTTAGTTTTCCCAACTCTTACTCACATCCGCTCTCTTTTCCAAAACATTTTCCACACTTCTAATCTTCTTGACTTGCTAATTTAGCCTAACTATAGTGATCTTGGAGCACTTATTTCCCCCCTTTTTTATTCATAAAAATAAAATTTTAAAGAGTCACAATTGATTTCTTATTTTCTTAAGGTCCAATAAACAGCATTAGTATTACTGGACATTAATCATCATCATCATCATCATTAAATTCAATTTATGAAATATATGTAATTACTTGAAGGTTAATATTTTTAATGCTAAATTCACTTAAAAAATTAATTTGTATAATAATTTTAGATCAAAATATATCAAATAATTTATAATATATATATATATATAACCATTTTAATTTTTTTTTTTAAATCAAATTATTTTTAAATTATCAACATTTACATCAATTTATTTATTATTTTGTTATTCAATATAAATGACTCAGTATAAAGTTCAGCGAGTTATTTTACTTCGAACAAAATACAAAATTATTTTAAAATTATCAGTATTACATTATTAAATTTATTATTAATTATTTTATAATTGAAATAAATTATTAAAACAATTTTATATAATAATATTATATATTTGTTATATATGTTATTACATTTATATTCAAAATTTTACATTAAAATAAATTATATAAATTATATTATGTTAATTTATTTTAAATTTTAAAATTGAAATGGATATAGGATATATAATTTATATTTATGTAATGTGTAAATTATAGCTGTAATGTACTTTAATTGGTGACAAGTATATTTGTGTAAAATTTTAAATTTTGATTCACCCACATCCATTGAAGGAAAAAGAAATCATGTATATCTAATAACTATAATGACAGCAATCGATCATTCTAACTCTACATTACACAAATATAGAGCAATCTAAAATTATTGCTTTACTCATTTCTAAAAGTGTAGGCCTATTTGCAAACCTATCCAAAACAAATATAGACCAATCTAAAATTATTGCTTCCACTAATTTTTAAATATATATAGTGATATAGAATATGAAATGCTACATACAAAAGTGTAAGCCTATTTGCAAATCTATCCAACAAATACATGTTTTTATTTTGTTTTTTAATTGACCTTTATGTAAGATTATTTTTTTTATATAAATTTAAATAAAAGCTCATTAGCACATGAAAATGTCTTCGTATGGTATTATGGATTCTTGGAAAACCTTTTAGTATCAAAATTTCGCTCCTCATAATTAAAAATTCCCGTAATTGTTTTGTCTTTATGCAAATTTTCCTTTTTTGCCCACGAATATCCCTTTAAACATTAATATAAAGCGTAAATTAGAGAGGTAACATATTACTAAGCATCTGTATTTATTTAAACATAACTAGTACTATAGATGGACAAAGTCCGGAACTGAGGTGTGCGCTTGGCGTTATAATTTTTGAAATATGAACTTCTAGATTTTTCAAACTTGTATATTGGCATTAATGTTACTGCACCCCAATAAAAACTTGACAAAATGAGTTGTGTGTTTAAGCCTTCGTTTTACAGAGTCAAGAATTGAGGTGGGGTCCGATGATGTAAATTTTGAAATCTGAACTTGTTAGATTTTTCGAACTTGAATACTAATGTTAATGATATATACGGGCATTAATTATTATTCAATTTTATTTTATTTGTTCTTGTGTATTAGTGTTATACTTTTCAATATTTTTGGTTTTATTGTGGAAGATTTGTTTTTAAGTTAAATTGATGGCCAAAAGCCAACATATTGGCTACCAAATTAAGTATAAAATAAGATTATAAAAAAATTCAAAAACAAATATTTAAACTACTAATTTTCACATTATATGGAAAGAGACAAAAATTAAAAAAATTTCTACTTGTAAATATAATTTAGTTTTCATAAAAGATTAAAAAATCAAATGTTTAAATTCCTTATATAATTTGCACATGATATTTGAAGAAATAAAAATCAATCTAGATCTATTTTAAATTTAGATCTAACAAGCTCATAAAGGGATCAAGCTCCTATTCTTTCCTTTTTAATTTTTACTTAATTTATTAAAAACTTTGTATTTTGATTTCTTAACATTTATAAAATATTTTTTCAAAGTTAATAATTTAAATTGTTATGCTTAATCGTTTTAATAATTTTAAATTAATTTAAATATAAAATAATTATATTTTAAATGTACATTAACACTATAATATATTTTATAAAATAAAATTAATATTAATTATTTTTTATATTTATTTAATAAATGTTCAAAAATACATCATCCATTTATCAAATAGCAAAGTTACTATATTTAAACTAAGCCACACGAACTAGCTACTATGTAGCACTTGTTAAATGATGAATATGTATTTTAATATTAGATAATGTTAATTATTTATTAACTATCATATGAAATTATAATTTTGATATGAGACTATGATGGTGCATGGGTAAAATTGAGGAAAGGATTTTGGTTCTAATAATGGGTAACGATCATTTGAACTTAATTTTTTATAGATGAATACATTTTACATCACATTGATGACTTGAATTGTGAGTACACACACATGGTTTGTGCTTGTTGAACAACTCGCATATGAGTAATGGGGTTGCACAAAGAAATTTCAGATTTGTCTTGAAGGGGTGGAACAATGTCGAGATTTTACCCATTATCACTCTAGTCATGGCTTAGGTTGGAAAGTGTAGGACACTTTCACCTTCAAGTTGGGTTAGGTTGTAAACTGCATGGCACTCTCAAATTCAAGTTGCACCATATTCTGACAGTTATATAATAGCCTTGGTAACTCATGAGCTATAATTGAAGGACATGCATTAAGGTGGACATCTTAATGCTTATTTTGCACTAGTCTCTCGACAATGGCACCCATGGAGTTAATCATTGTTTACATCTTTTCACCAATGTTCCCCTCAACTAATCATACATACCTAAAAGAGCAAGCATTGTGGCACCTTTGAAATTGTGCAAACTAATTCCTAAAATACACAAATAGCTTGGAACCCGTAATATGATAACAGAGATTAATTTTGTGATATGCAGAGGAAGGAGAAACGATAAGCGGGAGGAAGGGTGTGCAAAGAAACTATGTGCAGTGGAATTTGTTAAATATCGTAGGTAGGTCCTTTATGAAAGAAAGGGGGGGTGGAGAATGTCATCATTATGTGTTCTGACACTGGCACTGACATTGACCGCTATGAAAGGTATTGGTAGTGCATTTTTCTCGTATTTTGTTTTAAAAAAATTTCCATCTTAAATTTTTACAGGTTTAATTTTGTGGGACAACAGGTGCATGGAGTTTTGAATGTGTGTAAAGATAAGGTAGTGTGGAGAAGGAGATAAAGACATAACACAAATTTGAAGCGAGTTTTGCAATGTTTCATATCTCTAGACAAGAGAGACTAATTTTGTGGTAGGTGGAGGAAGGAGAAAGAGTGCATAGGAGAAAGGGTGTGTAGAAAAACCGTGCACGGTGGGATTTTATAAACAACACAAACTATATCGAATTAAGCTTTCTTCTACGCACTTTGAAAAAGGAAAATTTAATACATGGAGCAGGGAACAAAAAATTCAATTTGCGGATGTTTTATTTGATATGGATATTATTCGACAATTGGATGCATGATTTTCAAAACTATACTCTAGGTTTCTAAATACTTAATATGCTATACTAGTAAAATTAGCTAACAGACTATCAATAATAACTATAAATAGGAAATTGTGCAAGGAGAGTGCATTTAAAATCTAGGACTATTGTTGGATACCAGTAGCTTTATGTTCAATGGGTTCAAGTTAGTTGATTTTGGTAGCAAAAATTCTAATATCACACATAATGGAAATAAAAAATCAATTGATTCAAGCGAGTTTCCCAAATCAGAAACATAAAATCTCTATCAAGATATTTTGTACATCTTCATACATTACCTCAATTAGTCATTTATCATATACAATGTATCAGAAAAGCCAAATTTTGAACATAATACGAATAATTGTTTTAACTTTAAACATAAAATTAGCATCTAATATTAAATAAAGTTTCATTTTAATGCATAACTATTAACTATGTTCAATACAATGTATGAATACACACCTCCGCATTTCATACAATATATCAAAAAATCTTGTTATTCCATTATAATTTTAAGACACATTGTTGGGCGACCATATGTTTTAAGTGCAAATGTGTGAACAAGAGCTATGTGCGGAGATAAGCGAAGACAAAAAAGAGTTTTGTTTAATAAAGGTTTTGATTCCACTTTTTCATTCTGCAAAATGAAAATATTGACTGCCACTTCGCGATATGCACAATTACAACATTCATCCTTACTACAATAAAAAGCACATCATTACTAATATATGTGAAATATTGCAAATTATTGAACATGCATGATAAATAGTTTTTTATTTGAAACATTTAGTAAAAACAACTAAGTAATTTTTCGAGTGCATTAAACATGATAAGGAAGGAGAAAAGTACTTCTCAAATAATGACTTAGATGCTTCTAGCAAGAGGCTTGATTTTCGTTTTGATTTAGAGAAACAAAATTAGGAATTGGCGAATGTTGATCGAATGAATCAAATGAAAGTTGCATGGTCTCAAAGAATCAGAAGATTGGAGAACATTATTTATTGGTGTGAAAACACAGGGAATCAAAGAGTTGATGTCTATGTTAGGTTTGCACAAATTGTGCAGGATTTAATTAGTTCATGCATGACATGTGACTCTAGATTAATTTCAAGAAATATGTTGACGACTGAATTGGATATGATAGGAAGCTTTTTTTCGCACATGCGTACTCTATACAACTTCCTTCACTTATTTTCACTATGCACGGTAAATTTTTCATTGATACATTGTGCATAGTGATTAATATTGCGTGGCTACGATCATTTAAAAACCAATATTTTGTGAAAGGAATCTGTGTGGGATAACTGTGCGAAGGGAGAATACATGTGGAAGTGTCAAACTTCGTGGCAGAAACACTGTGTTGTTATTACACACACTTTTCCTCCAATGCAAATAAAAAATTAATAGATCTAAGTTTTATGAAGCTTTTGTAACGTAATTATAACAAGTAATGTGTATGTAGTTCCATTTGAAAGGTGTTAATCATGCATTTTTTTGAACTGCACAGTTCCAACACATATTCAATTAGTTTTCAAGGGGGATTGTTACAAATGGTTTTTCCCAAAGTTCTTTTCTACATGCTCTGCTAAGTTTTCATCTTGCTAGTTGTCAGAATTGATAGTGAAAAGTGTTGTTCTAATTTCTATGAATTTTTCTTGTTATCATAAGAACTATGCATAGAAGATGTTTTCGAAAATAGGACAAATTTTATGATATCTTTATCAGGTACATTTTGGTTCTTTTTTATGATCCTAAATCTTGTTTCTACAGAAGAGTTTTATGGGAATCGATGTGGCCCATATGCATATGTTTTTTTTTTCTAAGTGTAACTAATTCTATTATGTATAAGGTTACTAGTACAAAACAGTCACAGTGTCAGCTATGAAAGCCTGAGCACTGTGTTTGAAAGTCAAGTTGTTCACAGAGTGCCTAGACTACCCATATTGAGAAACCAGTCCTATTAAAAATCGAGTCTTAACCGCCCTCGTGAGGGAAACCGGTTTGGAAAGCATAAAAACTAAATAAACATAGAAATATAAGCTACAGTTCAGAGACCACTGATTCAGCTGGTCAGCCCAGCAAAAAAAACTATCATTAACTATGAAACTAAACCAAAAAACCTGGAGAGCAGTGTTGAAGCTAGCCATGAGTTGGAGACGGTGGTTCCTCAATGATTCTGCAACCGAAAAACTCTCTGTTGTCCTCCTTGCCAGAGTCGTTCGTGTCCATGCCACCCGAGGGCGCTTCCATGTTTTTCTGCTGCTCCTGTGGAGAAAGGGGGGAGATAACCGGTGCAGCAGCTGCGTTTAAGGGTCCAGGACTCGGAGAAAGGTGCACGGAGGCTAAACCAGGAGCAGGGTGGTTGGGAATTTCCTCCCGCAGAGTGAGCGAAATGAGGGCCGTGAGAACAGAATTGGAGGCAGTGGGATGGAATTTGAGCTCCGCATGCTGCGAGGTCTGTCTAATGGTGGGGCGAAGAGGGGCAGGAGGGACAGCCCGGGAAGAGCTGCCGCCATAGTCATGAGCGCGGGAAGGAGGAGGCGAGGCGTCAACCAAAGACGCTGAAGCCGAATCTCCAACACGTCGACGTCCATGACCTCTGCCACCGCGCAGATTCTGAGAAGGGTCCGGAGTATCATCAGTGGAAAAAGTGCTGGGAGGAGGGCGAATGTGACCTCGGCTGGGGCCTCGTCGAGCCCGCATCCTCTCACGAAGACGCGGCATCTCAGAAGGGGAATGAAAGAGGCGAGCTGGAACGAGAGGAGAGACAGTGAGAGCAAGGGGAGCAGTAAAATGAACAGAGGGATGGGCGAAGCGGAAAAGGTCAGGAGGAGTAGAGAAATCACGTAGAGGCTCACCACGCAGGTTAGCGCCAACCCTGGACAGAAAATTATATAGACAATGCGGACTCTGGGTGAAATGAATACCTGGGACCGGTTCAATGCAGGCCTGCAAAGAGCAGTGCCTCCCTGTAGACGTCTTCACGCTGGCCTCGAGCGAGCCAGAAGTGAAAATACCGAGCAGCGGGGTGGGCGAGCTCACCGAACCAGAGGCATCGTCTGTGGCATGCGACTGAACCTCCAAATCTTGCAGCACCGCCATAATCTCCTCCGGATTAAGCAGACCAAGGTTAATGACCGTCGCGCGAGTGATAACATTAAGAGCAGAGTTATTACAAATGCCGGGAGCCATGTGGGCTGCCCAGGCCATTTTCATGGGGAAGTGCGTGAGGTGGCGTCTCCCCCCCGGAGCATTAAACAGCCGGATCCGGCGGGCCCATATGCATATGTTATTAATGTTTGTATTTTCTATTATCTTATGGATTTATTATGTAGAGCTATATCGTGTTGTTCATTTTCCCGAATTTTGTTTATGTTGTGATTATCATGGAGAAATACTTCATAGTGAATTAGAACATGGTTGAAGCATGATTTATAAGCATCAATGGAAAAGAGTTTGTTTTCTATAAAAAATATTGTACAGATGAAATTCTAAGGAAGCATAATATATTTCGTTTAAGCAATTTTTCATATGTTGTAGGAGATTTCCTATTCAAATTTATGCAAACTCTATTGCATTTTAGATACACATCAATAAATTTATGTGAAGGAATGATAGAAAATTTCAGAAATTGTTTATATGAACGAAACATTGAAGCAATATTATCCTATGTACATGAATTGAACATATATGCATTAATACATATGTATGGTATAAATAACATGAATTTTTACATGGAAAAGATGACAAAATAAACTTCAACTTCTATGATTGCGGAAGAACGAGGACTTTGGGGAGGCATATTGTATATAATGGTTATCAATTTGACTAAAAATTTTGAACGCTTTGGTTAAAGACAACAATGAAAAGCTATTTGCATTTTAATTCAAATTTATGCAAAAGAAATTTATGTCATATTGTTCCATGATGAAAATCCAATTTTCGGACATATTGAACCAGTTTTGTGCAAGAAAAAATGTTTAATAAGAACAAATCATGAACATATAATGGACAACATACAAATATTATGAACATTGATTAATGAAAATAAAGGAAATCATGAGTAGACATATGTTTAAGATATTTTCCAGGTTCAAGAGTATTTAGGG
Source organism: Pinus albicaulis (assembly GCA_034641835.2). NCBI lineage: Eukaryota > Viridiplantae > Streptophyta > Pinopsida > Pinales > Pinaceae > Pinus > Pinus albicaulis. The sequence continues at coordinate 702,362,768 of CM076577.1, forward strand.
TGAAATTTGTTTTGAAACAGTATGTCAATTGACGGAGAATGAATATGAAGTTTTCTGTTTATGACACATAATTGCAAAAAAAAAATTGTAATTCAATCATGCATAATGATTCATTTACATTAAACTGCTAAGAAAAATACATGAATGAAGATGCAACTATGCAATTCCCTATAACAATAGATTGGTAGGGATACATTATACAATCAGTAATGCCATATGAAAAAGGGAATATACACGATGGCCTTTTTTAATGATTGGATATGGTATATCTTGAACATAACTATATACAAATGGTTTGCAGATATAATGATTGTTGTAGCTAAATTTCGAGGATTCAAGAAAGATGAAACAATATTTCATGTTATGAAATTTGGAACGAGTGTATGTCATTTGGATTATGAACCTTTGAAAGAAATAGTCCAAGAAAAAAACATTTCACGTCATATTTAAGCACTTAATGAAGAGAAATATATAGAAGAATACAATAAAAAACATAATGAGGATAATGTGAATGGGTTTTAAAACATGAACATAGGTGAAAATGTCATAGAACTTGACATGGAGCTTATCAATAAAAACAAGATATCGTGGCTATCATTGCATCAACTCAAAAAACGTAAAATGAATGAATATGTTTTCCAAACATGTCTTGTTAGAAGAAAATGCAAGTCATTAAATTCTACATTTTAGAACATCAACATAGATGAAGATATTATGGAACTTAATACAAAGCCTATCAATGTAAACAAGTGGCCATGTTCCTCATTGCATCAATTCAAAAAATACATAAGAAACAATAATTTTATCAAAACAAGTCTAATTAGAAAACGATCGAAGCGACCAAATCAATACATAATATAATATATCCAAATAAACATAAGGAATCCTTAAATGTGCCTTACAAATGTTCGATTATATGTTCAAAACAATGGTCGAATAATAGTATTTAAAAAAAATAGAATATATTAATGTTTATGATTGTGCAATATGCAATTAAACTTGGTTTAAAATAGAGTTCATAAAAAAACAATTGAGTCATGTGTTGAAAGGTAAGTATATATGTAAAAAATGCAAAAAAGCATTAGACATTGACAAAATTATAAAATTTACATTTCCATAGAGGAATACGCATAATAGAAAAATTTCCATAGTGAAAGAACTTTATGAATTGGAAGAAAAACTAATATCACTAAGATTTTCATTTTTTAAAATATGGGAACTTGGACAATGTCTTAGAAAAACATGATTGACATTGACTAGTGGAGTAATCAATGCACATTCTAACACATCTCAAATTCAAATTACACTTCCTCATGGCATAAATGAATCTAGTATAGTGGTTGTGTCAATTAAAATATGTTTAGTGTTTAAAAGCATATTTTTTGTTGGGAGAATACGTGTTCATAAATTCATGAAGGAATTAAAAGAATTGTGTAAAACTCCACTTTATAGACTAGAGAAAGTCAAAATAAATGTAGGCTCGAAACAACTAGTCTTTGATAAAAAAAAGGATTCATATGCATGTGATATAGATACATAAATAAATGATGATAATGATTACTATATTGAAAAGCTACTAACAAAGACCTTATTAGATGGATTTAGTGATTCATATAGTATTTATGATCTTCATAACAATAAATAAGAATTGCTCTGGATAAAGGCTATAAGCCTTTGGGCATATTTAGAGATAGGTATTCAGACGGTATGAGCTTTCCCAAAATGTTTTACAGGAAAAAATGATGAGACAATGTTACAAAAAAATTTACATATCACGATATTACTATATGGGAAGTTTTTCATTAAGATCGTGATTTTTTGTATCATATAACGAATTTGTTTTACAAAATAATGTGAATTATCCTCATTCAAGTACCCAGTTGTATTTGGATTCGTATAATAAAAAGAGGATTAAAAGGAAAAAAAAATAATATCTAGAGACATTCAAACAAAAGAAAATTTGTAATGCATTTTTCCATCGAACATTGGGTATATGGATCTTAGAAAAATACAGGCATCCCTAGACTTTTTTTTTCATTTTCATAAGAACTTATATGAGATTATTTGATAGTTGGGTCCACTGGCTTTCTTTGTTTCATTTAGCATTGCTAAACATATTTCCTTTAGTGAAGGCTTTGTAACAAATACATCGAGAGAAAAAACCGTCAATTGAAAACGAAGTAGAGGAAGATGATATCGATACCTTGATTATAATGACCTCATTACTTGTTTAAATATTATAGAAGTAGAATGAATTATCCACGTCAGTTAATTTTACATGAATTCAAGTACTTTGGTGATTTCGGTGATTATTTCTTTGTAACATAATTATAAAATCGAGGAAGCTAGCATGAACATGGATTGCTATGGATAAAAAATACTCCTATCTATGGAACAAGTACAAACATTGAAATTGAATTTTTCATTGAAAAGTACTTGTGTTGTGATTCAAGTAAACTACCTGGAAATTTGAAAACTATTCAACATCATCGTCATGCAAACACCTTTAGGAAATGAAAATAGATACATTCCAGGTTCAATTTTAAAATTCCACTAATGCGAAAGACACAATTACTTGAGCCTATTGAATTCGACAATGAAAAAACAAAAGTGAATGAAAGAATGATAGTTGATGCACTAGAGAATATGGAACAAGATGAAACATATACATTTGATAGTTTTCTTGAAAAATTAAGTACAAGTGAATCTAATTGAATCCATGCAATTAAATGTAATCTGAAACAAAAAAAAAATCTTTTGGAAATATATCCAATAGAAATATGAACTAAAAACTTTGCTCAGCATATTCCATTAATCTCGGTGCAAATATTGATGATCAATTTGTACTTGACTCATATGATATAGCTACTTATTGTAGTGCATATATGAAAAATATAGATAAAAAAATGACATTGATGTTTAAACATGTATTAAGTGAATGTAAAAATATCGATGGTGATATCATAGAAGCAATTAGAAGACTTGGAAAATTTTTACTGAACTTATAGAAAATGTTTTCACAACAATATGTATATGATAGTGTTGTCATTGCCTCTGAATACTAGTTCAAGAATATATATTTATTAATACTTCAGCAATAGATGATCAGATGTTTTTACTAAAAAAACCAAAAGAGAGGGAGCATGAACCAAATTATTCAAAAAACATAACATGCTTATCAATTTGGGACCACTATATGCAACGAACATAAAACATTAAACTTGTATTCTTAATGGAATTTGCGTCGTGATATACACTACTAGGAAAAAAAAGAGGAGGCACTTAGGGACCATATTCGATAAGATACGTAAAGTATAATAAGTATATTGATCTTGATAACTATTATGGAGAATTATTAATGTTGTATGTTCCATATTGTATTAATGAGAACAATTTTAAGGAACAATATTCAAGTTGGGAAAATGCATACTTATTATTTCAAGAAATCATAAAATACAATGAATGAAAGTTGAGGAACGAAACAATGACAACGTGGACTAATACTGATAGCATAATAGTTGAGCTTGAAAACATAGAGACTGAATTGTTTGAAAGAGATATACCTAGATATGAAAAAATAGATAACAAAAAGTGTTATCAAGAATACAATATCAAATCAAATTTTCAGTATTTTCAAAAGGTTATAAATGAAAAATCAATAGTTGAGAGACCTTATTAACTTGTAAAACAACCACATATACTAGAAGAAATAAAATTCTATAAAATAATGAGAATTTTCAACCGAGAACATGAAAAAATAGTGAAAGAGAACAAATATCCAGTTTGACCATTGTGCGTACTTGTAATAGGTGGTGCAAGCATTGGAAAAGCATTTATTGTTATAGCATTATCGTCAACCTATAATTCACTTGTAAAAAAACATATTGGAATATGAACCAGGTCAACTAAAGGAATCGTAATAACATATACAGGGAAGGAAACGTTCAATGTGGGTTGTATAATGTTTCATTATGCATTTCATTTACCATTTAAAAAACCATAATATCTTTCGCTTAAAGGTGAAAAATTAGACACATTGACAAAAAATTATGAAAAAATTCATGTTATGCTTATTGATGAAGTGTCTTTGATAGGTTCGATATTATTATACCAAGTTGACAAATGTTTATAGGAAATAAAGAATACTCTATTGAATTATTTTGGAAATATAGATGTAATATTTTGAGGTGAATTTTTCCAAGCGCAACTGATCAAAGATTCTCTAATTTTTTAGCAACCAATTTAGAAAAGAAAAAAAAACATACGATTTTTGGAAGGAAAAGATGAAATGCTACGAATTACATACCAGAATATGTCAAAAAGACAACAAATTTGCTGAAGTCCATAATAAAATGCCAGTGAATAAACATTCTGATGAAGACATAGAATATATAAACGATAAGTTCTATAGACCTCCTCCACTAGATCCATTGTTTCCATATCTATTTTATAGGAATAAGGATGTACAAAAGGATAATGAAAAAATGTTGTCACGTGTAAAGGAAGAGTTAATATTTTTTTATGCGATTGATGAATTTCACACTAAGGAAATAGGATAGGTGGAATATGAGAAAATAATGAGATTACCATTAATAATTCTTATCAAATGCAATATTCATGGTGAGCTATATGCAAGGAACTATAATACAAAAGATGGCCTTGACAAATAAGCAAAAAGTAAACAAAAAATAGGAAAAATGTTGATGTGTTATGAATAGATTTTGTAAATTTATAAATTGGTAAACTAAAAAGAAACAAGTATCATGAACTATATGACGAAAATATTTCATTGAATTGGACTCCAGTATTATGTGTTCCAAAATTGTTGGCTTTTCATAGCAAGAGCTTTAGAAATATACTGTGGAAATAATTTCTCATATATCTAGCTTGTGCTAGAACAATTAATCAATCATAGGTTTAACATTGAATGGAATTACATTTGATTCGAGTGGTATATTGACACATGGAATAGTCTACACAACATTTTCACATCTTAGAACCATGGAATTGTTGAGAATGCAGCAAGATGATGGAGCTTGGTGAAATGAAGTCGCCTTCACCAAGTGGGCCCGCAGGCGAATTCTGGCGCAAAGTCTATTTTTAGACTATGTCTGGCTTTTAGATTATATTACATGGTTCTGGGGATCTACTTGAGATTCTTGAGACATGTTGGAAAAAATAGATGAGACTCTATTTTTGAGGTCAAAGAGGTCGAAGTCTATTTTTAGACTGCCTCTCCTTAAAACAGGGAAGTCAAATATTATTTACCCTTAATAATATTTAGACTATAAACAACAGTTTACTCTCTTGGAGCACTTCATTTCGAGCTACAGAAGTGGCTCATGCATCTGACAGAGGAATCACGTGGTTACCAAGGGTTTGATGGCATCATGCATGGTTGACTTCAGTTGGACTTCAGTGGCAGAAGTTTGGAGGAGTTAATGAGACAGATAGTGGAGTTGTGTTCTGTTTATTTTAGTTGAACTAGTTGAGATTAGTTTAACTAGCTAATCAATTAGTTATGAGTGGAGTGACTTAAATATTATTTAATTCATTAATTAGTAACTCATTATTCAACTCAAGAACACATCAGTTCACTACAGTGCATGATCAGTTCAGTGGAGACCAGTGAAAGAGGTAGATGAAAGGGTGGAGTTAGCTATCGGTTGTGACTATACTGTTGCTATTTGCAACACACAGATAGGTGGAGTAAGCCCATGAGGATTGCGCGGTTCAGGCTGGTGGTTTATCTATATAAAGAGGCCATCCCATAGCATTGAAACACACAATAGAGGCAAGGCAATTGGCGGTGAGTTTTGAACCAGTAACCTGTTCAAAACTGAGCTAGTTTGTGTGTAACTTCATGAGAAAGTACTGAGTACTTGTGAGGAGTATTGTACTGAGTTTGTTACATGATTTCTCCATTATAATATACACAATAGCTGTGGGTTTTTCAGCTATAAGCTTTCCCCATACATACTGTGTAAATGTGTATGAAGATTTGATGTGTTATTGCTTGATTTTATTTCCGCATGTGTGATGATCTGAGCTGAGTTGAGTGGAAGAGATTATGTGTTGTGTATGAAGTTCAAATAGTATGTGACCAGGATAGTCTCGGTGGATAATTAATCATTATTCAGAAAATTTCTACATGGTATCGGAGCTATTGAAGTTCAGATTGATCATCACAGTGATTACAAACTTATTTCGATAGACAGAGTCTGCATGCGGGCCAGGTAGCCTCCGGATTCATCTTTCTTCGGAAAGTGAAAGGTCTGGTAAATGCCCCTTGCAGTCAATCTCTGTGCTAGAAACAATTTGTTCTCACAGATCTAGAGCGGTTGAGCTTTGAGGTGGAATTCGAATTTTGCAGCAGTTTTGTTTTCTTGGTGCCGGTGTTGAAAATGTCTTTCAACGGTTTGCGACTCGAATATGCTCTTGAAGGCAGTTCGAATTATGTTGCATGGAAGGATCGCATGGAAGCAGTATTAGAAGATAATGGTCCGAAGGAGTTCGTAGATACGGATGTCCAAAAGCCCACTGATGCAGCTGAAGTCGATGCATGGCAAAAGAAGATGGCGAAGTGTCGAAGGATCCTGTTGGAGGGCGTCAAGGATCATATTGTATCCAGCCTGCATGGAAAGGCTTCTCCATTTTTAATGTGGAAAGCTTTGACAGATCTATTCCAGAGTAAGAGTGACCAAAGGAAGATGGCGCTCAAAGATAAGCTCAGGAACATCAAGATGGAGAAGGGCCTCATGATCGCTAAAAGTTCACCGATCGCATGCTTGGTTTCAAGTGTGATGGGATCGGTATGGTTCTTGGACAGCGGTGCGTCATTTCATATGACGGGAGATCGGGATTTGTTCTCAGATCTGGAGGACAAAGATTTGGGTGTGCACAACGAGATGGGCGATGATGGTAGATACAAGGTAACCGGTATCTACTATCCTTTCGTAGGGAGTCCAAACCCTTTGTACCATGATTTCTGTCATGCATGTACCGATTGAAGAAGAACTTGATCTCTCAGGGCGATGTTGGAGGATAAGGGGTATGATGTGGTCTTCATCAAGGAAAGCCTTCCCGTACGCAAGACTCACCGGAGAGACTGAAGATAGGGTTCGAATCTCAGAACTTTATCGCCTTGTAGGTAGATGACGCGCGCCTATGGCATGCAAAGCGGGAGAAGTGGTGGAGTCGGATGATGAGGCGAACCGTGGCACAAGAGATTGGGCCACCTTCACCATGGAGCTTTGAAGATTCTACGAAATTTCTACCTGGGCTTCCTAGGCAATCTTTGCGTAGTCGTATCAAGGCAAGGGGTGTACTAGGAAGTATGTGAAAGCCACCTTTCCACGAGAAGGATAGTCACTACATGCTACGACGATCCTCGAGAGAAACTACCGCACGGTGTGGTCCTTTCTCAGTTGCTTCGATAGCAAAGCACAAGTGTTATGTGATCTTTGTTGATGATTTCTCTCAAAAGTGCTGGTTCTTCTTCATGCAGAAGAAGAGCGATACATTCGCGAAGTTCTATGAGTTTAAAGCACCGGTTGAGAAGGAGTCGGGGAAGAAAGTGATTGCTCTTAGGAGTGATAACGGTGGTGAATTCATCTCGGCTGAATTCAAGGAGTTCTGCAGCGCAGAAGTGATTCGGAGAGAGCTCATTGCACCCCATAACCCACAGCAGAACGGGGTGGCTGAGCGGAAGAACAGAACGATCGTGGGTGCTGCACAGGCGATGTTGCATGATCAGGGCCTACCCCTTCACTTGTGGGCTAAGGCATGCAATACAATAGTTGTATGTGTAAGTGTATGTGTAGAACCGCTGTCCTCACAAGGTACTCGGCATGAGTACATCTGAGGAGGCTTATTCTGGCAAGAGGCTCGATATTTCCCATTTGCGGATTTTTGGTTCTCCTGTCTACATGCATGTGATGAAGGATGCGAGAAGGAAGCTGGATCCAACTGCTGAGGTTGGAATATTTGTGGGGTACACCGATACACCTCACAACTATCGGGTGTATTTTGGCTGGGAATTACTATAAGATCACAGGCGACGGATATGTAACTCAGGAGGAGAAAGCCATGCAAAGGTTCGCCGAGAGGAGCCACCTTACATGCGCATGAGGAGTCGTTAGTTCCTAAGGAGGAGCCTCCGGATGTGGATCGCCCACAAGAGGAGGTTCGTGAGGCAAGAAACCACCCAGAAGCGCCAACCACTGTAGGCAGCATGCGCACTACAGAAGCTGAGCGACTGGCTCGGGATGCAGAGAAGGTTGTAGGCCCACCTACAACACAGCGCAGACAGAGACAGTCACCGGATCGGTACACTGGATACATGGCTCTTATGAGTCAATGTGTTGTGACAGAGCCATCCTCTTTTGAGGAAGCTGAGGAGGAACCCGCATGGGTTGATGCCATGATCGAAGAATATGATTCGATCATCAGGAACAGTGCATGGGAGATTGTCCCAAGACCGGTTGGGAAATCAGTTGTAGGTTCGCGATGGATCTACAAAGTGAAGCAGGCGGCTGACGGGAGTGTGGAGAAGTACAAGGCGAGATTTGTCGCCTGTGGCTTCTCACAGATCGAGGGGATTGACTATGAGGAGACTTTTGCACCTGTCGCAAGGTACTCTTCCATACGGACGATCCTTGCTCTCTCAGCGCAGATGGGTGGCACATTCATCAGATGGATGTGAAGACTGCGTTCCTCAATGGAGTTATTGAGGAAGAGGTGTACATAGAGCAGCCTGAAGGTTTTGAGATCTTCAGCAGTGAGTCGCATGTGTGCCGACTCAAGAGAGCACTGTATGGGCTGAAGCAAGTACCTCGTGCTTGGTACACTCGGATAGACAGCTACTTCACCGGGCTTGGATTCTCCAAGAGTGAGGCTGATCCAAACCTGTACCAGATTGTGGTGGAGGGGAAGCTGTTGATCATCGTATTGTATGTAGATGATCTGATTTTGACTGGCGACGAGCAGTTGATACTTTCATGCAAGGAGGATCTTGCACGAGAGTTTGAGATGAAGGACCTAGGCATCCTTCATTATTTCCTGGGATTGGAGATTTGGCAGCGCAGCAGAGGACTGTTTGTTTCTCAGGGCAAGTATGCCCGGGAGATTCTGGAGAGGTTCAACATGCAAGGCTGCAAGCCTGTTGACACTCCTCTTCCCGGTGGTTGGAGGAAGGAGGATGCTACTTCAGCGGAGGTAGTGGATGCCACTGTCTATCGACAGTTGGTGGGGTCGCTTATGTATCTGGTCAATACACGACCCGATATATGCTATGCAGTTAACCAGCTTTCGCAAGCTATGGTTAAGTCTACCAAGCTCTTTTGGAAGGCAGGCAAGCATGTATTGCGCTATATCAGAGGCACATCGGGATATGGTCTATGGTACAGACAGGAGGATGGAGCGAAGCTTTCTGGCTTCACTGATGCAGATTGGGCAGGGAGTCCAATGGACCGGAAGAGCACTTCTGGAGGAGTTTTCAACATTGGGTCGACAGCAGTTTCCTGGTACAGCAGGAAGCAGAGATCCGTGGCACTCAGTTCAGCAGAGGCCGAGTACATGGCAGCTAGCTTGGCTGCATGCGAGGCTATTTCGATGAGGAAGATCCTCGCAGGATTGTTCAGGTTGCATTTGGAGCCTACAGTGATCTACTGTGATAACCAGAGTTGCATTAAACTCTCGGCTAATCCAGTATTTCATGATAGGTCCAAACACATCGACATCAGGTACCATCATATCAAAGATTGTGTTCAGCGGAGAATCATGATGCTTTCATATGTTCCCACGGAGGATCAGGATGCCGACATCCCGACGAAGGCGCTCACCAGGAGCAAGTTCGAATTCCACAGAGGCAGGATAGGGGTTGCAGATAATCCATATCTTGCTGAGAGGGAGTGTTGAAAATGCAGCAAGATGATGGAGCTTAGTGAAATGAAGTCGCCTTCACTAAGTGGGCCCGCAGGCAAATTCCGGCGCAAAGTCTATTTTTAGACTATGTCTATTTTTAGACATATGGAGCATGGTTCGGGGATTCCAGTTTGAGATTCTTGGAGCATTGGTCATGTTGGTAAAAATAGATGAGACTCTAGTTTTTAGGTCGAAGAGGTCGAAGGCTATTTTTAGACTGCCTCTCCTAAAAATAGGGAAGTCAAATATTATTTACCCTTAATAATATTTAGACTATAAAATTCAGTTTACTCTCTTGGAGCACTTCAGTTCGAGCTACAGAAGTGGCTCATGCATCTGATAGAGGAATCACATGGTTCCCAAGGGTTTGATGGCATCATGCATGGTTGACTTCAGTTGGACTTCAGTGGCAGAAGTTTGGAGGAGTTAATGAGACAGATAGTGGAGTTGTGTTCTGTTTATTTTAGTTGAACTAGTTGAGAGTAGTTTAACTAGCTAATCAATTAGTTATGAGTGGAGTGAATTAAATATTATTTAATTCATTAATTAGTAACTCATTATTCAACTCAAGAACACATCAGTTCACTACAGTGCATGATCAGTTCAGTGGAGACCAGTGAAAGAGGTACATGAAAGGGTGGAGTTAGCTATCAGTGGCGACATCAGTTGTGCATGAGATTTGCACCACACTTGGAGGAATTTCCCATGATTATTGCGCTGTCAAGCCAAGGAGATTCGAACCTTGGATCTCTATATAGACAGGCCATGATTGCGCAATAGAGGCAAGGCAATTAGTGGTGAGTTTTGAACCAATAACCTGTTCAAAACTGAGCTAGTTTGTGTGTAACTTCATGAGAAAGTACTGAGTACTTGTGAGGAGTATTGTACTGAGTTTGTTACATGATTTCTCCATTATAATATACACAATAGCTGCGGGGTTTTCAGCTATAAGCTTTCCCCATACATACCGTGTTAATGTGTATGATGATTTGATGTGTTATCGCTTGATTTTATTTCCGCATGTTTGATGATCTGAGTGGAAGAGATTATGTGTTGTGTATGAAGTTCAAATAGTATGTGACCAGGATAGTCTCGGTGGATAATTAATCATTATTCAGCAAATTTCTACAGGAATTATTGGATCTTCTTCAAAAACTAACACAACATAACTTATGTGTACATAGGAATATATGGGAAGAAACGAAATGTTCAAGAACTGAAGCATCATCGAAATAAGGATAAATAGAAAAGTAGATAGTAAATGAAAATACTTTAATTATTCCAATTTTAAATACACGAAGTATATATGCTCATGTGAATTCCATTATGCGTGATGAAGATATAATGAACACTATGACTGTTTGTATCCAAGAAACACATCTAAATTTTCCATTGTCAAATACTGAATTTCACAAATTCAATTTCAACATATCAAATTGTGTTCATGGAGTAATCACTTGCATACAATAAAAAACAGAAACCATATCAACGAAAAATGTTTTCAATAACAAAATCAAGTGTGTTTTTTCAGAAGTATACTTCCAATGCCGAATATGCATAATAAATGTATATGTTGAGCCACTTGTATATGTTTTAGAAATCATTGAAGCAATGGAAATACCAAGGGCACAATTGATGCCTAGTGATTGCTTTTTTATGGATATTTCAATATTTAAATCAATTCAAATAGGAAAATAAGTAAACAAATATTAGAGTACATGTAGTCTGAATAATTACAAGAAGTAATGAGAAATTTTATTTCCTAGAATAAGGCAATTATTGATCACATTTCGAAAAATTTTCTTATTCAACAATGTCATGTCCATATTTCACATTCATACCAGAGTGATCATGATGCAGTTCATGCTTGGCTACACTTTGTGTGATTCTAACCTTGCATAAGCTATGCATTTTTTTTTTAAGTAGTAAAGTTCACTCGCAATTATAAATGGAATACAATATATTTTAGTAGATATTAGCTATTTCATATAACCTAAAATGACACATTTATTTTCCCATTCTCATGAAAAGTCCAAAATGGATAAGTACTTAATTTAATGTTACAAGGAGATCAGGACCATAGATTGCAGGAATCCTATATACTTTTGAGATATGAGTATTCTTAAATATTTAACCATTTTTTTTTACTTTTTTTTCAATGTTTGATAGATCAAAATTTTTAATTGATTATCATAACTTAAGCTAATTTATGGTTGCACAAGTTCATAATATGTGAAATATGAACAAGTGTCGTGAGAAATGTGCGAATGTGAGGAATTGATGTTGTATTTTCTTCATGTTTCTTCCCGCGTGCATACTCGTTGCTTCACACATTTTCTTTGCATACTTCCATATCACGTGGCACACTTTCCATACATTGATGAACTATTTTTAAATGCGATTAAATTTTTAAATAAACTTTATTTATGGATGACTTTACTTGAACAAATCAATAATAGATTATGTGTTTGTGAACAAAAATGAGATATGGTTAGAAAATAGGAGAGCAGAGTAATCTGCAATGAATTGCCAAAGTTACATGCATCTCTAAAATTTTTCAAATTCTTGTGTTAGGTTATTCATAAATCAAATTTGATAACGACATAGTAGTAAGGACTAGCCAAGAAATCAAATCACTTCATAGTAGGAATAACTAAGGATGTCTTTTGCAGTGAGAGTTATTTTCAAAAATATGTAAGCTAATCTTATTCATTATAAAGGATTCATGCTAACACAAAAACAAGACGCATAATAAATGGATGAGATGGTTTTGAAATTTTGATATTTATTTATAGTAGTTTCTATAAATTTTGGATTTGGTATCTTCCATTGTTAATTATTGAAAAAATGTCAGGTATAACATATTTTACACTTGTAGTAGTAACAATTGATTTTATGCTTGAAGTAGTAACATGTGGTGCATAGAACTACAAAAAGATTAAGTTAACTGACATTTACAATGTTATTGATTAAGAGAGTGTTTCTGCGTACACAATGGACATGGCTGATAGAGGACATAGACAAGCTATTTGCACTGATACAATTAAATCACTTTCTCGTATGGATGAGAAATTTCACTGGTCAACTATATATAAGCATTATGCAAATCTGCGGACAGAAGAGAAAAACAACAAAAATATTTTGACTAGCGGATTAGTGAATGCTACATGTGTGCCAAAAGTTTTTGATTTCAATGAAATTATCCATTTGTGCACAAACAATTTTGATTCAAGAACAAGAACAATTATGCTACCAACAAAAAAAAATCCTATGAATATGGAGGCATTCAAATGGATATTCATGCTACCAAAACCCAATATGTTCTTAAAATTATTAGAAGCAAATGGTTTCCCGAGATCAAAGGCAGATGAAGCTAACATTGTTGGAGATTTCATTTCGCCAAACTGTCAAGTTCCTTTTGATCTTTCTGTTCTAGATATTTCTTTGTTTAAACAACAATTTAGGGACTTTTATTGGTTATGTGCATGTGTGATGGGCCAATAAAATACAACAAATGTTCCAAAATGCATCCTCTATATGATTTATCACACATGCAAAAAATATTGTATATTCAACTAGGTTGAATCTATAATTTCTAATGAATTAACTTTTTAGTTATTCAATTTATCTAGGACCAATAGGTTCTTCATGATGTCTCATCTGATAACAACTTTCATTTCTAGCCATGTCTTTCATGACTTGTCGTATAATCTTAAATTCAATGTGATTCAAGAACCAATGCAGTTGTGGAATCCTATACTGTGGAAGCATATTTCTGCTTTAAAATTTTGTCAAATTTTAGAATTCTTTGTAAAGAAATTCAATTTCATGATAACTAGACAAGAGCCTCATCAAATATTTGGTCAAGCGCAGGTTTTCTTATGGGGCAATGGTATGCATTAAGAAAAAGATATTAATACTTTAGTTAAATTTTGTGGATTTCAAGGTAAGTCATTGTTGCTACCAAAATTGTTTATAGATAGCTATTTTGTTGTTGAATTTTGTAGGCAATACTGTGGCTGGCTTATTATATTTGAAAGAAAAAAGAGAAGACAATTTATTTATTTGTCTTTTACTATTGGAGAAATCACAGTCACGAATGTGGCTCATGTTGCACAACTCATATAGACTTTGCATCCTTTTAACTTAAGTGAAGTTGAATACATGAAAGCCTTTAATAAGGAGGGTCCATTTAGCACACACTTGGAAACCATTAGGTACTGGAACTTGTTTCCACATGTTAGAGATCAAAGAGAGGAAAGTCAAAATGCATCAACAAAAAATGAAGGGCTAGTCATAAATGTTGAAGAATCAAGCATCGATACTTCTATAAAGAAATCAATACCTTTCAAAAAAAAATAGTCATGCAAGTTCATCCTCAAGTTAAAAAGGAGAGAAAAGATATTTCACGTACAACATTGGTTTACAATGGGCTATCAAGTTGTAATATTCCAAATTTTTCCTTCAATAAATTGGAATATTAATTTATGATATTTTCACTTAGGAGTTGAATAATTGGGTGAGAAAACCCATTCATAATAAAAACATGGATAAAATCCCTCTAGTATGGAAAGGGATCAGCCTTTGAACTATATTTCACACCCTCATGTGTGAAAGGAGATATTTGTAAAAAAGCTAGGTTAAGTTTGACTACGTCAAACAACACAAAGGTATGAGGTGGAAAGCATCTTATGGGACAACGCAGAGAAAGAGGAGGGAATATTCCTTGAAGGAGGAAACCCGAAAAGAGTGGGACCCATGGAGAGGGAGCTCTCATGTGTTTAAAAGGAGGGCAAGGTAGCCATTGTTTCGCATGCATATGATTATTGATTTTGTGTCTGCTTAGACTATTTGCAGTCAGGGCTATTCAACTAAGTTGCAGTGCTGCTTAGCACAAGGATTTCCTATTTAGGAATCCTTCTCCTTTCTTGAGAAGCCTCTTGAAGGAGTTTTACTGATTTTTCTCACATCCAAGATTGAGGCCAAGCATCCTCCTCCAGTACAACTTTATTTTTGCAACAGAATAATGTTGTGTTGTAGGGTGTTGCAGTGAGGGATCACAACACCTCTTCCATCACTTGATTTTCAGAGGAGGAGTCTCTCTTTCCTTTGAGGGATCAGTTTGGAAGCCATTGGAGCTTATTGTAGATATTGGCATTGGTCCAACTCATTCCCTTTCCCCTACAGTGTATTTTGATTCAGTAACTGTGTTATTTTCATTGAGCATTTGTTGTGGGGTTTTGCAGTGTTGATTGGAGGGTGAGATCTTCAGTGATAGGATCGTCCTTTCACCTGAAGGATCCATTGGAGGAGATATTAGCACTAGATGCAACATATTTAGTCTTCTCCATCCAGTTCCATTTTCTGAGTTGCAACTGCTACACTGTAACTCTGACATTTTTCCATTTTTGTATATTTCAGCCAATCCTTCTTAGGATTGTTGTATTATTGTTTCCAGGGGTTGAGAGCTTGCTCCCCCTTATTTCTTGATCCATATATTGTCATATCTTTCTATTATTATGTAATATGGAGTAGTGCCTCTTATAAAGTACGTCCTCTTAGCTTGGAGAAATACATGTGTAGAAGTGTTCTTCTATTTTCATGTACATGTCCCTTTTGAGGCTGCATTGCTTTGCTTGAGTGACTCTTTCCTCAAGGATTTGTATATCATTGTTGCTATAATACATATTTGTTGGCTATTTGTCTCTTCATGTGCCCAGGCTTAATAAAATAATGTTTTTTTTCCAGCTCTTGTTCAAGTATTGTTGCAGTCCCTTCATCGAGCACTTTCTGAACACAACTAGGTGTGAGAGATCTATTTAACCCACCTAGAGGGATTTATTTGGAGCCATATCTTGGATTTAGGACTTAGATACATTGATCTAAGGGATCCAGGTCTTGGTTTCAATTCCTGTAGCAACCATTACTGGAAAATGTCTTTTCCAGTCATGCCTTGCTATCTGTTCCACATTTGGAATATTACAGTGGTATCAGAGCAACTTTCTTGGCTCGGTCTGTGAGTCTTAGCCCAAGAAAATCATAATGATGAAAAATATGAGATTACTGTCATCAGTATTTATATCTAGATAAAACCTTCTCCAAGGAGGTCAAGAAGATTGAAGAAATAGAAGAGTAAGGACCATGCACTTCCTATTCTCATCAAGAAAAAGATATTGAGCATGGAAGACACTTGGATTATCAGATTCTAAGTGATTACATTGTTGAGTACAGATCTCAACCTAGGGCCTTCAAGGAGACTCTAGCTTTCCATCATTTCATCCAGTTGAAGGAAGGGAAGAGACCCTGCAGCAGAAGAGAAATTATAGGCAATAGACTTCTGTTGTCTACCTTTGATGGGTCATCTATAGCAAAATATTAGGTGAGAAAGTTGGAGGCATTTTTCTTACTACAACCTGTAGCAGGGAAAGAAGCTGTTGAAATTTGAACGCTGCACTTGGAGGGTGAAGCCTATGTTTGGTGGTTCAGCCACTTAAGCCATGCAAGGGTGAAGAATTTTGCTGAGTTCACTCAAAAGTTGATCCAAACCTTTGATGGAGAAAGAACAAAGGAGGAAAGGCTCACACCACTTGAGGAGCTTTGTCCTAACATTGTCACACTCATGGAGGAGAAGCCACATGCATCAACAGTTGGGGTAGCCAACACTTTGGAGGAAGGAACTCTTGCAGCCCTACAAGAAGTTCCAAAATATCATCGAGGTATGAAAATATTTCCATAATTTATTGTTGCAACAAATTCTTTTGATAATTGTGGAGATTTACTTTTAGATGACCAAGGGTCAATTCCCATTTCTACTATAGAGCAACTTGGTTGCACTACACTGTGCAACATGGAAACATTCAAGGAGGAAGCAAACCATCATTCTCATGAGCCATTTTTGGATTGTACATCACACTTGAGGTTGGGTTTTGAAGACTTGAAGGATGATAGTAGCCATCTTGGAGTGAGAAACCCTTTCTCCTTTCAAGATGACACTTTCTCAATGAGCTCCTCTCATCTCAAAGAGGAACTTCTACTTTCAGCAGATCCAAGAACTCATTGGTTTTGGAGGACCATTGTTGAGAGGGAGGTCTCATGGAGAGATCTCATTAGAGGTGCACTTCAACACACCATGGAGTGCAAATATTTTCTTCCTTTCTCACAAGAGCAGATAGAAGATGGAGGACATATTAGGATGGATAACATCTCTCATTATTTTGTTGGAAATTACTTGAGCCATACACATCATGATGGGAGGTTTTTTCCTACCACCTATTTGGGTCCTTATAGGGTATCATTGATCCTTGAGAAGGTTGCATTTCAAAATCATTAATTGCAAAGATAGAGATTTGGTTTGGGAGGATGGTACCCCTCATGGGAGGAGTACCAAGATGAAGAGTAGGAGAAAGCATCCACAAGTGATTGAGTGGATGTGGTTGATAATCAAGGAGCTGGGATGCTACTTGCAAATATATGACACTAGGAAGTAGGAGGCTTGGCTGCACTGGCTACTCTTGAAGGAGTTTGGCCATCACTTGGCATGTCCTTTTCCTAAGAGGATGGGGATGGAGAAGAGGTGGTAGGATGTTTGCATCATTTGGTAGCATAGAGTATGGATGCATGTTGTTGATGTGAAATTCATATCATTCATTGTGTCTTCATCACATGAGTTGTATGATGGGAGCATAAGGAGGCAGCAAGCACTTTGGTTGCTTGAGTTGCATTTGAGAGAGCAAGGGCAGATTTGCTCTCACTTTTTGTGTGATGTTGCAGGAGTAGAAGAGGGCACTCTAATGGTGCAAAGGGGCTACTACTTGACTCTAGATGATTTGGAAGCAGTTCCATCTTGGGAGGTGTTCCATATTTGCAGCAGCATTACTAGAGGAGTCTTTGACAAGGAGCATGTCAACAGAGCTTTGTATTAACATGAGATTATTTGCATGATCTCACAGTGTTCTCACTTGGGAGCAGAGACTTATGGATGGAGTGTCCCCAAGATCAATGCACATTGTATGCACTTGGTGAAAAAGGAGGAGGTGATGATGATAGAGTAGTGGATAGAAACATCTATCACTATGACATGTTCTTCTTGACTTGGATTTCCAAGCATAAGGAGGATTATCTTCTTGCAGCATATGGACCATTATTATTCATAGCATGCCAAAACACTATGGAGGACTCACTCATGGATCCATGTATCATCTTACTTCTGACATATGGTAAGAAGTTTGTTTATACAGTCATTGATTTGCATACTCTTACCATTACTATGTAGTGCATTGCTTCACAAGAGGGCAAGCTTGTCACATTGCTCCGTGATCATAATTGGGAAAATCTATATGATGGAGGTAGCCATATTTTATGTGGCCTTGGGAAAATGTTTTATCATCGCATTTATATTCAGTTGTTGCACCCAAACATTTATCATATAAAGACATACATGGTTAACTGTGTAACAAGAAACATTTTTCCTCGTACTTTTCTAAAGCAGTAGTTTGGGAAACTGCACTATCACTATTGGGAAAGCTGTTGGTACCTCCTTGCACCACATGAAACCTTTAGCATTTCCATCATTTTGTTGTTGATCATGATTTCATTTGCTGATATGGATCTGATTTTGTATTGAAAGAATGATTGGGAGATTGACACATGAGTTGGATGTGTCCTTGAAGGGAGAAAATTTCCCTATTTTTTGCACTACATGTTCTAATGGGAGCATGGGAGGAGATATGGCCACCACAACCACATATTTGTTTTCTTTTGAGGGGGCCCATGGACTTGATAGTCATCCATTGTATAACCATGGGCAAGTGCTTGATCATGTATTGCTAATACATTCAGCCATTTACTATTCATTAGTAGATGCGATGATTCTTGTATGTCACTTGCCATACTATTTTCTGAAGTTGTAGTGGATGAGACTGCGCTATGTCCTTTTGAGACATTGTTTGTATCATGTATCATCATGTGAAACCTTCAGAAAACTTCTCATTAGGATGTTCTATGATGATCATTTCCTATTCATCATGGATGGGATATTTTGGGCCATAATATTCTTCAATGTTGGGAGAGGAATATTTGGAGGATTGTTCTTCACTTTTCCATTTGAGGGAAATAATTTTACGGCCCAGGATCAGCACACACTCTACACTTATCATGAATGGAGAGAAGGATAGCATGGAGTAGGCTATTATGCTTAACATATTCAGATTTTCAGCCCACCTTCATTTCCGGAGCTTGAGGTGGAAGGAGATGTTCAGGAGTTGCCTTATTGGGAGGTGGCTCATTTTATTTGGATGATTGCTTGGGAAAGATGTTTTCCTAATAATTTTTAGCCTCCATGCCTTGGGGGAAAACTCCTCAGTTCTATCATTGCAGTTGCTTGAGGACAAGCAACATTTGGGAGGGGAGGACTGTAATAGTCCAATTTTTTCGTTCAATAAATTGGAATATTAATTTATTCTATTTTCACTTAGGATTTGAATAATTGGGTGAGAATATCCATTCATAATAAAAACATGGATAAAATCCATTTAGTATGGAAAGGGATCATACTTGGAATTATATTTCACACCCTCATGTGTGAAAGGAGACATTTGCAAAGAGGCTAGGTCAAGTTTGACAAAGTCAAACAATGCAGAGGTATGAGGTGGAAAGCATCTTATGGGACAGTGCAGAGAAGGAGGAGGGAATATTCCTTGAAGGAGGAAACCCTAAAAGAGTGGGACCCATGGAGAGGGAGCT
This sequence comes from Pinus albicaulis, assembly GCA_034641835.2. Classification (NCBI taxonomy): domain Eukaryota; kingdom Viridiplantae; phylum Streptophyta; class Pinopsida; order Pinales; family Pinaceae; genus Pinus; species Pinus albicaulis. The sequence continues at coordinate 702,382,433 of CM076577.1, forward strand.
CTCATGTGTTTAAAATGAGGGCAAGGCAACCATTGTGTCTCATGCATATGATTATTGATTTTGTGTCTACTTAGACTATTTGCAGTCCCGAATGTTCAGCTGAGTTGCAGTGTTGCTTAGCACAAGGATTTCCTGTTTAGGAATCCTTCTCATTTATTGAGAAGCCTCTTGAAGGATTTGTACTGATTTTTCTCACATGCAGGCTTGAGGCCAAGCATCCTCCTCTAGTACAACATTATTTTTGCAGCAGAATAATGTTGTGTTGCAGGGTGTTGCAGTGAGGGATCACAACACCTCTTCCATCACTTTTTTTTTAGAGGAGGAGTCTCTCTTTCCTTTGAGGGATTATTTCGGAAGCCATTGGAGCTTATTTCAGATCTTGGCATTGGTCCAACTCATTTATTTTCCCCTACAGCGCAGTTTTCTTTAGTAACTGCGTTATTTTCATTGAGCATTTGCTGTGGGGTTTTGCAGTGTTGATTGGAGGGTGAGATCTTCAATGATAGGATCAGCCTTTCACCTGAAGGATCCATTGTAGGAGATATTTACATCAGATGTAGTATCTTCATTATTCTCCATCCAGTTCCATTTTCTGAGTTGCAACTGCTACACTGCAGCTCCGAAATTTTTCCATTTTTGTATATTTCAGCCAATCCTTCTTAGGATTGTTGTATTATTGTTTCCAGGGGTTGAGAGCTTTCTTCCCATTATTTATTGAGCCATATATTGTCATATATTTATGTTATTATGTAATATGGAGCAGTGCCTCTTATAAAATTCATCCTCTTAGCTTGCAGAAATACATGTGTAGCAGTGTTCTTATATTTTCATGTACATGTCCCTTTTGAGGTTGCATTGCTTTGCTTGAGTGATGCTTTCCTTAAGGATTTATATATCATTGCTGATATAACACATATTTTTTGGCTATCTATCTCTTCATGTGCCCATTCTTAATAAAATAACACTGTTTTTCTAGCTCTTGTTCAAGTATTGTTGCAGTCCCTTCACCGAGCACTTTCTGACGACAACTAGGTGTGGGAGATTTGTTTAACCCACCTAGAGGGATTTATTTGGAGCCATCTCTTGGATTTAGGACTTAGATACATTGATCTAAGGGATCTAGATCCTGGTTTCAATTCCTGTAGTAGCCATTACTAGAAAATGCATTTTCCAGTGATGCCTTGCTAGCTGTTCCAGATTTGGAATATTACACAAGTAGCGGAAACGACAAAGATCATGATCAAAGATTCACTCCAGAAAGAGTGTATACGGTTGAATCATTCAAATACAAAATTCCTATGAAAACAAAAAAAAATTAATAATTTATAGACGTAGAAGTTGAGACAGTTGTGCCAGCTTATTGGGTTTGTGCTTGTTTATAAGAAAACAAGAAAATAATGCATCAAATTGCTGAGAAATTTACCACTTTCGATGTTTGTTTTCTCACTGCATTGAAAATGAAAAATATGAGAGGGGCGCTAAAAATTTGAAGATTGAGAAATTAAAGGTTTGTAACAAAAAATTTATTGATCAAACATAAATGCATGTTGATCTCTCTGGAGTTGGAACCACATGGCTCATGAAATTGCATCAAGCTACCAGTGATGTACTTGCACAAATTGTTACCCAATAGGAAGCAAACAACTTGATGCTAAAAGAAAAAATAAAAGACATAGAAGATGCTTTAAATATAGGTCCTTTGTTGATGAATCCATTGACAATAAAAACAACGCCCTTGGAAATTTCTACCCCAAGCACATCACATAGATTTGATAAGCCCGTAAATCCCCTTAATGCGATGAAAACATATATTATCAATAATATATACAAATTATTGCAAATGATTGAATATGCATGGAAAGAAGCTTTTATTTTGGAGAATTTAGTACACAAAACTAAGTCAATTTCCAAGTGCATTGAATGTGATCTCGAAGGAGACAAGTATTTCATAAATAATGACTTACCTGCTTTTAGCCAGAGACTTGATTTACTTTCCGATCTAGTGAAAAAAAGCAGGAACTACCAAATGCTAAGCATATGAAGAAAATCAAAGTGGCATGGTCTCAAGGATTTAGGAACTGGATAACAAGATATATGAATGTGAAATCTCAGGGAATCGAAGAGAAAATGCTTACGTCAATGTTGTACAAATTGTGCAGGATTTAAACAGTCAGCGCATCACATGTGACTCTAGAATAATTTCAAGAGAAAAGATGATGATTGAATTGGATATGCTAAAATAGTCAAAGTCAATATAATTCAATATATAGCTAATTTATGTATAGAGGAAATTAGTGATTGCCTAATTTCTTTTGTTAATGTTAATAAAAAAAATTCTATAGCTTCGTAGTTGCTAGAAGATGGTAAAATTAAGAAGGAGATATGCAGTGAAGATGGCAAACAAGAAATTACAATTGATCCCATGAATGATGAAATCCATGCCAAGCTAGATAAATTCCTTAAAAATATCAAAAATTCAAAAAATAGTTGATAGTTAAACAATCAACATCTATGCTTTTACATATTGTGTGTTCTTAAATCTTGGAACATTTTTTTTCCTGTTTACTAGCGATTAAATGTTAAGGTTTGTTAGATATGTTATCATGAACTAATCCAATTTATAGGTTCAAATTCTTGCTTTCCTTTGCAGGTGCCTTTTTCATATTGCAGTTCATGAGAGTCCAATTATAGTCTTCACTGAGACAAATTAATTTACTTTTTTGGTTAAATATAAATATTTTGATAAGAACTTTAAGAATCGAACATTATTCTCTGCACCAAAAACTTTCTAAGTGGTTTAATGTCGAAAATTTAAATTCACTTACATAAAAAATTTTATTTTCACATGGTTTTTTTTTTCGATATAACTTTGTTTCAAAGTTAAATTATCATTTAGTACCTCTATTTAATTAATTATGGAAAAATTGTTGCTATTTTTCAAAATGCAGTGTGGAAAGTTAAAGAGACAAAAAATATGATGAATATTTATGTAGTATTCTTGTTAGTGCAATTGTATTCGTTGTTGTTCAAGACTAATTAAGTGGTACGAATTTTGAGACTTCTCCTCAATTTTGTGGAGAATTTCGAGATGATGTTTTGCATAACTTGTCGATAGTATACTTTGAGATTTTATATTGTATCTAATGTTATTTTTTTTTATCATAATGAAAATGAATGTTAAATAACAATTTTGGTTGTCATAAATTTGTTACATATTTGATGTTTATTTTAATCATAGCTATGATAATTGGAATTTGAATCTAGGTACAATTATTTTTATTGTAACTATTTTCATTACTGTTAAATAATTTTCAGGCACAAATAGTGATCACTTTGTTCTAATTATGAATTTTTTTACCAATTTTCTGAATTACTTTGAAATGATGTTTTTGAAAAAGTTTTTGAGGATATGTTTTTTGTTTTTCATTTCTGTTAAAGACTATTCAAGCACAAATAGTGATCACTTTGTTCAAATTTTGGATTTGTTTATCAATTTTGTGAAGTTCTCTAAAATGATGTTTTTGAAAACGTTTTCGAAGATATGCTTTGTGCTTTTAATTTTATACATTGTTTACTTTCACATATACTTTATAAAATATAATTAATTTTATATACTTATCCAACATCATAAGCACATATAAACCGAAATTTTCATGTCACAAACTTCTACTTAATTGACTTATCTATAGTATGGCCTGCATATTCATTTTACCCCACAACACTTCTTACTCACACAGTTCATTTAATATTGGATGATACGAGTTCAAATGACAAATGTGAAATAACCATTGCACTTATTATTCAGAAAACATCAATAAAAAAATCTATTCACTCTATTTTGATAGAAAAAAGTTGGTTGATAGCAAAACAAGCTAACAGAGTAAATGCTTTGAATATGTGTTGGTTCACTAAATAAATGCAAAAAATACTTTTATTTATTGACATGAGATATCTAGTTAATAAAAATGGAATGAGATTTAGGATATTAATAAAATAGTATGTTGATATCGATTTCTAAAGTGTGTCAAATGGAGCAATTGTTAATAATAAGAAAATGATGTAGTTACTAGTATTAAAGTTCTCATTGTGTGGAGTGTCAAGGTGCAGTCAAAGGTTTTATTGAGTAGTAGAACTAGATATAATACCAATAATGTCAATTTTAGTATTATGAAAGCATTTTCCATACGTCCACACTCATCATTACCCCTTCTACGCACCTCCACACATGTATCTATCCAACAATATGTCTTAGTAATTCACTGTACAGAATTAGGAAACTGATATCAAGAAAATACTGACCAATATTATATATTAGTTAATTTTTCCATATTATTCCTCTATACATGTGTGAATGAAGCTTTAATTATGTGGAATATGAATATAGGAGAGAAGTGCAATACATAGGAAGGATAAATGGCAAGAAAAAAGTGCATAGTGTCGATGGGAAATGAACATTTTCATTGTGTGGAGCTAAGTTACCTAATGTATTTTATGCGGAGCTTTTTTGGTTGTGAGAACTTTCGTATCTCTGCACTTACTTTGTATCAAGACTCAAGTTTGAATATTGACACCAAAAATTTGGTCATGTTCGTATACATTTTCGTTGTCATAGAATTTTTCAATACATCTATTTTTTGCAAAGAAATTGTTGTGGATAAGCATAAGTTTTTCATTTTCCATAGACATTATGCCCTTTGCATATTTTTCCCATATATTTTGATCTCATACAACACAACACTTTTATGGAAGTTAATAATGGTTCACCAAACTTACAGTTTTTCCATTTGCAAATGCAATATGAATAGTTGGCATATGTGCCTCAGTTGCACATGTATCTTTGTTCAACAATTTTTAGTTCATATATGCCTTGGTTTCGCACATGTCTTATTTAAGATATCACTCATTTCACAAACAAATGTAATAATATTTTCATCTTCTAACGAGCAACATACTCTAGGTAGGTAGGTCGATAATCAAGGAAATTTGTGTAAAATATTTACTGAAATTACCAAAACAAACATCGCGCATACATCTTTTTGCATAGATACGTTACTTTTACCAATTTTAGTGCTAATAAGATTTTTTAAACACATGAAATTGCAGCATACGTCAATAGACATTAGCAAATGAGAACACATATCATTGTTCATTTTTTATATGTAAATGGCAATTGAAATCTAAATACAGTTATCGATATACACTTTTTATTCCATACACTTGTTGCATTGGTCTAGATATGTTATCTTTCTTTGTCCATGTTTCCATATGGGTAGTTTTTATATTATATAGAGAAGATAACTTCCAATTACCTTTCACACAAGTGGATTTAAAAATTATTCTAATCTGTGCGAATATGAAAAGCAAGACATAATTATTATTTTAATACAGGATGGTGAACCATTTGTAGAGCACTTAGTATCCGTCATTTAAGGTTCTTGAAATAGTCAATAAAAAATTCAAAGAAAACATATAATGTAGGGAAAACTTATTATTTTGATTATCAAAATCTTGTGGTAATTATATTTTTTAATCCTTTAAAATTTGAGTAAGGTTAAATATTTAAATCCTTTGTTTTAATTTAGTTAATTTCGTTGTACGAAGTATGAAAATGCGAAGGAAGTGTTCATCGTACTTGTTCTGCACTTTGCACAACAAAATATTCTTTCTCACCTTTGTATTCCATATAGTGAAAATGTAACACTGATTATTGCTATATCCATTGAACTCCAATACATTCTTATTTCTATATACATCGAACTCCATTGTAGGATAAAACACTATGTTATATAGTAACACTGCAAAATAATGATTCAAAGGACATTCATTCACACCAAATGAATTATTGTTTTAATGTGAAAGGTATAGTATTACTGTCCAAAATAATAACTGTATTATGGGATCATGCTTTCAAATTCAACAAAATAATTTGTTGTATTATGAGTCCCTATTGTTTTTAGGAATTGATAAAATTTATTATAAATAAATTTTATTTGGTCATAATCAATGTTTTACTATGTGAATATTTTCTTGTGCAAAGGAAGATTCTTATGGATAATGAAATCTTTGCACAACAAAACATTGATCCCTGCAATTTTGGCTTCCCTACATGCGTTCATAAATGACAATGAATTTGGTTTCATAATAATATTAATTTTTTTTACCCAATGATAAAATTTGTTTTGATTTTTCTCTCTCTTTGTGCATGTCTGCAAGGCATAACTTTTCATGATTCTTTGACACTTGTGAAATGTCACATAAGCTTAATCAATTTTTGGTGGTACAAATTAAAATTTATTAGAAAATTAATTAAGGCATACTTCTACAACTAGCAAAAGCTACACTATCCCTAAATCTAAATATACTTCTGAAATCTATATAGACATAATACAATTAGATATGTGATAGTGCAAGTAGTACAAAATCAACATGTAATCATGACATTGTTCATGTTATTAATAAAATTTAATCTAACAAATTGTGTAATGATTATTAGTTGTAAACAAAGAAATAATGCACAGAGCACTCTATATTCAACATAAAAAATTAAATGTAAATCGTTTTGGCCTTTTTTTGGCTAATCAACATGTAATCATTCTAGTATGCACCTTGATTCGATCAGTATCTATCAAAGAAAATTGCAAGAATGAGAGGTGACACCATGTAGACAAAAATAACACAACCATAAAATTATTCTATGTTAGAGCTACCTAATTAATCGCGTCTATGCACAATATTCTAATGTGATTGTATTGTCAGTCTCTACAAGAATGATCATGATGACAATGAATTCATATTTGATATAAGTTTATGTATATATGATGTGTGCGAATTTACTGGTGCCTTGACTCCTACGTTTCGAGTGGTATCACCACCCATTATCAGGGACAGATTTAAAACATGATAGATTCAAAAAGAGCGTTAAGGTATTTATTAACAAAGAATCAACTAGTGACTTTTAGTATGATACTTAGAACATATTTTAGGAAATAAAATATGTTTATTAAAAAGATTTTGCCACATATAAAAATATTTGATCACAATTTAAAATAAAGTAAGCATAAACAAATTAAAATAAATAAAATATATTTATTAAAAATATTTAACCATAAATAAAATAAAATAAATAAAATTAATCTAATTAAATTAAAATTAACTTTTTACAAAAATTTAGATGAATTAAATTAAATTATTAGAATATAAATAAATTAAAGAAAATTATTAAAATATAAATAATAATGTTTTTTACGATAATAGAATAAATTAAATTAATAAATTAATATGTTTATTAAAAATATTTGGCTATAATTTAAAATATTTGATGACAATACAATAAATAAAATAAATTAATACTCGATTATTTAAAATTTTACTTTCTAGAATTTTCAAAATTAATTAAATGAGAAAGAAATTAAGAATGCTCAAAATCTAATAAATGAGAAAGAAATTAAGAGTGCTCAAAATATAATAGGACTAGATACTCATTTTCTTAATAATGTAAATTTAACATACGCTTGATATTTAATTAATTATTTAGTTTTAATTTAGAAAAAAACATCTAAATTAAAATTAAATAATTAATTAGATATTACTCATAAGTTAAATTTATATTATTAAGTAAATAAGTTCATGGTCCTATTATATTTTTCACATTCTTTCTCATTTTATTATTTTTGAAAATTATAGTCGAAATCTTTTAGTAAAAAATTCTAATTATTAAATAAGATCTAGAAAATAAAATTTTAATTAATCTAGTATTATTATTTTTCTTTATTTTATTGTTATTAAATGTTTTAAATTATGGTGAAATAATTTTAATAAATATATTAATTTAATTTAATCTATTTTAAATTGTTGTAAAAAATCTTATTATTAATATTTTAATAATTTCCTTTAATTCATTTATATTTTAATATTTTACTTTAATTTATTTTAATTGTTTCTAATATTTTTTTAAATAAATATAGCTTCTTCTTTCTTTGTAAGTTAGGCATTGGTGAGGCTACATCATGTTCATATCCAATAATAACACTAGAATAAGGTAGGGAATTGTTCCAATGACCTAACATCTAAGAATGCTTTAACAGTGCACCTGATCACCATCTATCGAAGACTCTATGGACATATATATAGCTTATTTTTTATTTCTTTATTTTAAGTTATGGTCAATAGACATATTTTATTCCTAAACATATGTTTTTATGGTGATGTTTTCATAAGATGCAGGTTGGATTCAAGTTGAGAAGAAAGGAAAATGCTTTCCTCCAAGGAAAACAAGAAGTCATTCTAGATCAAAATAAAAATATAGTTAAAAAAGGAATGTAAATGTGTGTGTATTTAGGGGGAGGAAGGGGGCGAGGGGGTTTGGAAAATATTTAGTTCGAAGGGGACTGAAATATTTGTGTCATAGGGAATTCTTTTGATGGTTTGGAATGAGCCTTTGTGCTCAATCTCGAACCCTCAAGGAACATACAAATCTCTACCTATTTTGTTTAATATATATATATGTGTGTGTGTGTGTTACTATATATATATATATATATATATATATATATATATCCCTCAAAGAACATTAGGATATGTAATACTTTATATATGTGTGTGTGTGTGTGTGTGTGTGAGAGAGAGAGAGAGAATCACTCTTTTCCAGTATATCATGCTTTAATTGAGACATCACTAAAGTAAACAAACTGACATCATCACTAAATTTTTACTACTTCTACTATTTTTAAAAATTGCAATGTTTGATTTCGTATGATGTGAGTATTCATATCCGATATACACATAAACTGAAGTTTCCATTGTGAAACTTTAATAAGTGAAAATATCTAACTAAATGAAGGAGAGTTTTTGCTGCTTGCTCAATGGAACCAGCTCGAATGCATTGTGATAATTACCTTTGTACTGTGGTCTTCAAAATCATGTGTTAGGTTATTCATAAATCAAATGCAGTTCAACCTTTTTCATACTCCTATGTAAAATAAATGAATCAATAAATCGATTCGTTGTAGAGATAGCTAAGCACGTCTGCACATATTATTTATTTGCAATTTTTCTTGAAATTTTTTCTATTTACAGTTATTTTTTATAGTTTCTAAGCTAATTGGAATAGTCACTAATAATTCATACTTATTTTATATCATAAATTTATCTCTTTTTACACGTATATCAATGATATTAAAGAAAGAACAAATTGTGGAGTAAATGGACAATATGATTTTGGAATTTCAATATTTATTTCCATTACTTTTAGTAAATATTGCCTTTGATATCTTCAATTGTTATTTATTGAGGGTTTTATGTGTAACCGTTTCCATAGGAGAGATAGTAACAACTGGTGATTGTGACTGGAGTAAACAATTACAAAGTGTAGCAGGATTGAGAGAGAAAATATGTAGCTGAGAAAGGAAAAAAAATATTTTCCCTCATATAATTAACTAATTTTATCATATAGATGAGAAATCTCACTGGTCATTTGTGTATCAGTGGTATCTGAATATGTCAATTAAAATAAAAGAAACAACGACATTTGCAGTAGCAAATTGATTAATGTTGTAGTAAATAAGTACTTGAAATTGTGTGAAGCGAATAATTTTCCTGAGCTCACAACTATGCGGAGTCAACATTATTCAACAATTCATACTTTTCCTGAGCTCACGACTACGTGGAGTCAACATTATTCAACAATTCATATTCTCAACTGCTCAAGTTCTTTCCTATCTTTCTCTCCTAGATATTTATTTCTTTAGAGGTCATATAAGGGTTTCTATTGGCTCTTTCCCTGCATGATGAACACAAGAACAACAACAAATGTTCCAAATCCATTCTCTATTTACTTTTTAGTGATACAAAAAAATTTGTATAATCAACTAAGTTAATTTGATTTCAATGAATTCTCTTTATAGTTAGTCAATTTTTTTTAGCAATAACAGATTCATTTTGATGCCATGTATTTTGCAACTTACCCTATTAACCTAAATTGAATCCAAAAAAAGAATGAATGTAATTTTTGTATTACAAAATGTCCAAGAAAATTGTTTGTTTAAACCTTTGTCTAATTCAAAATGTGTTGGCATAACAAATAATTTACAAGAGTTACAGAGAACCAAAAATCAAAAGTTAGTAATGGATATTGAAAAAAATTATCAAGAAAAAAACATTAACAAGGAAGAAAAACATAAGCAAAGAGGCATAAATCCTACACAACAATCTACAGCTTCCACACCCAGTACTAGTGCAACCTCATCCTCTATTCAAGGAAACATAAAAGCTCCTACCACTACAAAACTAGTTCATGGTGATCTATGAGGTCTCGAAGATGACAAAGAGTCTATTGAGAGATTCATTCTAGAAAGAGTGCATATATTTCAAACAACCAAATGCGAAAGTCTCACATATAGAGAATGCATTGAACAATCTATAGATGTGGAAAATGAAAATGACATACCACTTGATTGGGTTACTTTTTTTTAGCAGAGAATAAAAAAATAATGGATAAAATTGCATAAGAGGTCATTATTATCAATAAACGCCATATCACATTGAAAAATTCAAAATATGGCAAAGGGTAATGAAAATTTAAAAATTGAAAAAGTAAAAGTTTATAATAAAAGGGTTATTGATGAAGAGAAAATGGATATTGATATGTCTGGCGTTGGAGCCAAGAGGCTCATGGTATTTCATCAATCTATTGGTCATGCACTTTCAAAGTCTATTAACAAATAATAAGCAGAAAATTTGATACCAAAGAAAAGAATAAAAGAGCTAGAAGACACTCTAAATATAGGTCCTTTGTTAATAACTCCAATGGAAATATGGACACCACCATTGCCAATTTATGTTCCTGCTAAACCACACATATCTATTAAAGTTTTCAATATCCTTAATTTAGTGAAAAAATATATCATCAATACCATTTTCCAAAGATTAGAAACTATTGATCATGCATGGAAAGTAGATTTCAATTTATTGCGTTTGCACCAAGAAATTAAGACATCTTTGGATTTGGTTAATAATAATGTTTATATAGACACGAAATTCATTGAAGATGATCTAGTTACTTTTAGTCAAATTCTTGAATTACTCTTTGATGTAGAGAAAGAAAAAAAATCATTCCATATGGTAATTGAATAAATCAAGTTGAACTTGGATGGTCTGAGAGAATCAATACACTACGAGACATCATTTCTGAATGTGATAACCTAAGCACTAGAAGAAGTGATTCCTTTCTGAAAGAGGTAAAGATTAAAAGAGTCAAAGGAATCAGATTTTGATGACATAACTAATTTTGTTGCGGAAAAAATTACCAAACATATAATTGCTTATGTTAAAATCAACGACAAGAATTTTTTCTTAGTTGTGCAGTTGCAAGAAGAGGCTAGAAAATTTGAAAAGTAGATATTCCATAAAGGTTGACTACTCAAAGGAACTCAAGGCACTCTAATTGTTCTTAAAGAACCATTCCCATCGCAACAAACTTAGATGGTGGAGAAACATTAGTCCTCCTCCCCTTTTGGCTCTCAGGTTTTCATGATGAATGGTGTTGCACCCATATCTATTGTTATCAGAACGAAGGGTTATACCGAACCACGTCAAGTAGTAGGGAAGGAGATCACAGATGGTCCTCCTCCCCCACCTTCTTCTAGCCCTCTTCACATTGAAAGGCCCAGTCCTGAGCCTATTGTATGACCACCTTCTAAAGGCGTACTTCGTAATTCTTCCTATAACTCGAATGCCTGTCCTGCTCAGCATTACAGTATTGTTGAGGATTTGTCTCAGGCGCCATCCGCTATGTCTACATTGGAAGTACTTCATATTTTTCAATCACAACAGAAGGCATTGCTTTCCGCTATCGGAGGCGTTGACCCCGCCAATTCCAGCCTTATCACTTTCGATTTGGAAAATTTCGTTCTGCGTCTCCCTCGCCAACTTTCCTTGATTATCCAAGTTGGTATTAATGGAAATGGTATCCATCGAGTGGTCGTGGATGAAGGTGCATCTACTTGCATCATGTTTGTTGCATGCTGGAAAGCTATTGGTTCTCTAGCCCTTAATCAGTCTCCAAACGCTTCAGAAGCTTTCGACAGAAGGGAATCTTTCCCACTTGGTGTTCTTTCCAACTTACCTATAGTGTTGGAAGGAAAAGAAATTAATGTTGAGGTTGAAGTCATTGGTGCCAAGCTCAATTATAATATTCTCCTCGGTCGCAGTTGGACTCACACTATTCTATGCGTCTCGTCCACTCTCTTTCATGTTCTTCGATTCCCGCATGAACGGAATATCATCATTGCCGATCGGTTATCCTTTTTCACTTCCACCACCTCTGAGAGAAATTTTCCATATGTAGATCACATTCCTACACCTTATGAGAGCATAGGGTCGGGAATTTTCAAGGATCCGACCCTTATGGGTCTTTTTTCTCTTCCTCTACCCAACATTAGTCAGGTCAACATGATCTCCATGTCTTCTGATCCGTGGAGTGGATCATCCCTTCACCTGAGCAAGTTCATTCGTTTGGTGACGTGATGCCGTTAAGCCCAATAGAAATTGATTATTGTGAATTTATCTCGGCTTCAGCTCCTCCATCTGATCATACTCCTTTGAGTGTGTCTCTTGACACATATTCTCAATCCCCTTGGCTCGACGCTTCGGATTCTTCTCATCCCTTGAATGAGACATTCCCCATTGATCAGGGCATCATGGAAACCATGTCTCTAGAGGGTCCTCCCTAGGACGATATTCATCATCACTCCTCCTTTATGCCTGGCCTTGGGGCCATGTCTACTTGTCTTGATAATTTCTCTTCCCAAGCTCCTTCCCATCCACTTCAAATGCCCATCTTGACACATGAAGTTTTTGCAGAAGGTAAAATTGGGAACATCACGCAAACGATATCTATTGAAATCTCCATTAAACCAGGGGTTTTCGAGAACATCTACATTGGGGTGACTTGTTCTCCTGATGAGATCAAGGACTATACTAGTCTCTTTTGAAATTTTCGAGACATTTTCACTTGGTCCTATGAAGAAATTCCCAACATCGATCCAAGTATAGTTCTCCACGAGATCCCTACTTATCCTGACGCGAAGCCTGTTCGCCAATGTCTTCATCTCATGCACCCTAGAAAGGCAGCCGCCATCAAGGGAGAAATTGAAAAAATCCTCAAAGTTGGCTTCATTTATCTGATCCCCCTGACAGATTAGGTCTCTAACATTGTCCCTGTGGATAAAAAGCAAGGTACTATTCGAGTCTGTGTGGATTACCGCGATGTCATTCGTGCTTTTACTAAGGATAACTATCCCACTCTTTTCATTAACAAGATAATTGATGAATGTGCTGGGAGTGAGATTTTTTCCCTTATGGACAGGTTCTCTAGTTACAACTAGATCAATATTCTACCGGCTGATCAATGCAAAACCGCCTTCATCTGTCGATGGGGCACCTTCGCATACAAGAAGCTCCCTTTTGGCCTTAATAATGCTGGTGCTACATTCCAATGAGAAATTTCATACACTTTCCATGATATTAAGTGCATTGTTCAACCTTACTTGGATGACCTTCTGGCTCATTCTGCTAAGCGTAAAGACCACCCAAATCACCTCTGCCAAATATTTCTTCGTTGTATATGCTACAACATTCGGCTCAATCAGTATAAATGTGTATTTTGCGTTGATTCCATTAGACTCCTTGGGTTTATCTTTTCTAAAGACAAAGTTCTTCTCGACCCTCTTAAATGTTGAAGCTATTGTTAATCTCCTCGCCCCTTCCTCTTTACATCAGTTGCAAATTTTGGAAGGAAAATCTAATTTCCCCCACCATTTTATACCGAACTATGTTGAAGTAGCCAAAGGATTCACGTGATTGCTTAAGCCAGGAGTCTCATTCCTCTGGGATGAGATTTCCCAAAAAAAATTCGATGCACTAAAGACATTGCTTATCGATGCTCCTATTTTGTGTCCACCCAATTATCATTGTGACTATTCCCTCTATTTGGCTACCACATTTATTACTATTTCCATGGTTCCAGTACAGGACGACGACGATGGTGATGAGAACGTCATTTATTATTTGAGTAGAAATATTCTCGATACAGAAACACGTTACGCCCATGTTGATAAATTAGCTTTGGCTACTATTCAAGCAGTCCAACGTTTTCGCCATTATATTTTACTTCGCACAATAGCCATGATTTATGATTGCAACCCCATGACCTATATATTGACTCAACAATTGCTGGGGGGGAAATACTCAAAGTGGATAGCTATCCTCCAAGAGTTTGATTTGGAGTTCAATACTACCAAATCGAATAAATCATTGGTTTTTGCTGATTTGATCTGCTCTTTACCTTCTACCTTTGCTCCCTCTGGTTCTGAGGAACACATTCCTGAAGACACTCTTTTTCTTATTAGCGCCCTCGATCCATGGTACGGTGATACCATCGTTTATCTCCAAACTTCCACCTTCCAGTCTAATTTGACGAAGGATGATCGTTGACGTATCCATCATCATTCATAACCTTATCGCATAGTCATATATACTTTATACCGTGTCAGAGTTGATTATGTTCTCCATCAGTGTTTGACCTTCGAGGAAGCTGAAAAATTCCTCAATGACTGCCATTCTGGTGCATGTGACGACCACATTTCTTGGTATGCTACTACTCAAAATATTCTTCGTGCTGGATATTTCTAGCCTACCATTTTCAAATATTGTATTGTCATTGCCCGTAAATGTTACGTATGTCAGATCTACCAGCACAAGATGCATACGCCACACGCTCACCTCCATCCCGTCATTACCGTTGGTCCCTTTGTGAAGTGGGGCATCAAGTTTATGACATGTAACCCTCACTCAGCCGAGGAGCATCCTTATATTATCATAGCCATGGACTACTTCACTAAATGGGTCGAAGCAATGCCTACACTCACAGCTGACGGTAAGACAGCTGCACAATTTATTTTCAATCATGTGATTACTAGATTTGGTGTCCCTCGAGCCATTATCACCGATCATGGCTCCCATTTTTGCCATTATATAATGGCCGAGTTGACTTCTAAGTTGGTTCTGTATCACGACATCTCAACGTTGTACTACCCCTAAGCCAATGGCCAGGTTGAAGTCGTGAACAAGGTTGTAGTCACCATGCTTCAGCGTGCAATTAGGATGCACGAGTCCAATTGGAATCTCATGTTGTTTTCATCTCTCTTGGCTTACAGAACCTCAGTGAAGGATGCAACCGGATTCACCCCATTCCATCTTGGTTATGGTCTAGAAGCTACCCTTCCGATTGAATGTGAAATTCCTTCTCTCAAAATAGTTGTTGAATTACTGCCTAATACCTTGCCAAAGAAATAATGTCTTCTATATTTGGAGATACTTTATGACACTCGCTGTGTTGCTACTCTAGTCATAGAAGCACAGAAGAAGTGGGTCAGATCTCACTTTAATCAGACAGTTTCCCCTCGCACCTCTGTAGAAGGAGACTTAGTCCTCTTGTATGACCAAGCTCACGATAAGTTGGGGGCAGACAAATTCGAACCCATGCGGCATGGGCCCTACATCATTAAGCACATTTTGTAGAACAACGCTTATGAGCTAATTGACTATGAAGGCTATACCTTGAACCAACCCAGAAATGGGTTGTACCTTAAAAAATACTATGCATGAGCCTCTCGTGCACGTCATTTTGTACATAAGTGTGATTTTTCATTTTTTATATTTTTTGCCTTCGTGTGCTTTGCGAGCAGTTTTTCCTGCTTATTATGTCGTTTCTTACTATGTAGATTTCCGTCACTCCTTATGTTGTTTTCGTTGATGGTGCCTTCCGCAGTACTTGGAATCTGTCTTCCGCAACCTAGGTGATTTATGATCCTAACGGTGAGTTGGTAGACCTTCAAGGTATTTGTCTAAGATGAACAACCAACAATGTCGCTAAATACAGTGTCATCATTGAACTCTTAACCGAAGCTATTACTCTCGAAATTCATGAATTAATTGTGAACCTAGACTCTCAACTTCTTGTTCTCCAGCTCAATGAGCATTGCTCTGTTAGAAACCCTCAGATTTTAAGGTTGTATTAGTGTGTTCTTTATTAGAAAGGAATTTTTATTATATCCCATATCAACATATTCTTAGAAGAATGAATACGTTAATTGATGTGGTAGCCAATATTGTATTAGATAGACATTTGTAGAATTTGTAAAAGCATCATCATCACATTGTAAGATTTAGACAGGAAAAAAAGCATGCATACACACACACACACACACATATATATAGATTGTTTACATCCATGTGCATCATAAGTTCAAAAAATATCTGTTTTGGTTACATCTGGAGATATCATGTCTCTCAAAAAATATGCAGAAATAAAACCTAGGAATTTAATCATGGTGCTCATGATAGCATGTCACTGCATGCACGACCCACCTTAGTAATCGGTGGATGCGGTTAGACACCCCTGCAGTGTGCCTCTGATACGCACGAGGAACATCCTTGAATCTCATGTAATCTGGGATCTTGCTTGTGAATCCCTCCAAGTTGCGTGTGATCTCTTCTTCCTCGCTTCCCTACCTTGAGGGGGCACCTTGAAATTGTGTGGGACCCTCCGTGCTATGGGGGACATCCCATCAGGTCTCTCTAGGCCAAGATCTGCAATGCATGGATAAATATTAGAACATATATAAACAAAAAAAATCATAACACTCATGAAAATCAAAAAATGAGTTTTTACCCAAAGAATCATCCCAATCATCTCCTTCCAGGAGTGGAAGATTCGAATCACCCATGAAATAGGTGTTGGTGTACGGCTAGTCCTCTACGACGATGAGTTGTCGATGAAGCCAGTTGAATAATTTTGGCTTCCATGACATATGTTGACCACCTCCTAATCGAGGCATCGACTCTGCCCAATGGACCATCCGTGGCTCCAATCGTGCTGGTGGTGTAGGTACTATCACTTCCTGGTGTTGGAATATCGAAAACCATAATAGGGTGAACGATATTAAGATGGACCCGTATCCAAATTATTTCCACTTGTCATTCTTTCACTTCGTTAACTGACCCTTCAAGTTGATTGTTACGGCTTTCGCCCAATTGTAAATGGTTGGATCCATGCAATCCACGACATGTTGAAGCTATGTCTTTGTAGCTTCATGAGGAGCCTAAGATCTAGCTGCTCGATTATAGTGTGCAACACTACCCATAATTCCAAATCAGGTATTGTGTGAATATCCACTTTTCCGCTCTTTTATCCTTTCTTTGCTCCTGGGCTGACTCTATCTATTAGCATACCCATGCTCTCACCAAGGGGTCGGGTACCTGTCAGGATCAGTTTCGCTCCCCTCCGTGACAATCCAGTGATGAAATAAATGTCAAAGACTTCTATCTCCAACACTTGGTCATGAATCATGAACCTTTCTCAATCGGTATCCCACACATTGATCAAATACTGTAATATTTCCAATTGAGATCGTAGACACGGTGTTAGGAAGAATTTCAAGAGCCCAAAATTTCTCAAGACATCCATACATGCATCGTTTTCCATGGTTTTTTCATCTTCTTCCCCATGTTCTCATTCTTTCCACTCTATGACCATTTTGGTTGTTGATTTCCCTACAAAACTATAATTGAGGCTCCCATTAGCCATATGATTGACACTTGAATCATTTAAATTGGGTGTTTTATGAGAAATTTTGTTTATTTATTTTCTGCGGCAATTGGTGCTACTGTTTTACAAACAGCAACGTCGATTGGCACCTCCTTTTTGAAATTCTGTGGGGTTGGGCACAACTTCGTGCCTAGAACCCATGCCGACTTCCGCAACCAACCCATGACAAAACTTCCCCCAAAATGCATCAAAAACTAAAATGCAGGAAATGAAAAATGGTTTAAAATGAAGGAGAAGATGAGAGCTCTTACCTGGAGAAAGAAAAATTGCAAATGACCTCTTCGATTGCCTACTGTCAGCACCACAAGTTCACAATTAAAAATGGTAAAATGCTCACAAGAAGGTGGAAAGGTGAAAAGTAAATTGTTTTTACTATTTCCATCATTTTATAACCTTTTCTAAACCCTAATTAGGTGTTTAGCTTATTTTTCGATTATTTTATTATTTTATTTTAGAAAATGAGTTTTACGTTTGTTTCTTGTATAAGCAATAGGTCCTAAACATGATGATTATGAAGTGACGAGTTGTACTTTATTAAATTTTCGGACTCGGTAAAAACACAAAAAATTCACCCTCTGGAGTCATCTTTTAGCTCTTTTCTGACTCTCAAAAATTGAAAATATTGTCGAGACTCTTGTCATTTTGAACTCGTTAAAGGCTGTGAAACGCCATCTACCCAGTATAGGTTTACCCCTTTTTCGAGCTGGGATAGATTATTTACGAAAAAGGAATACCTTAGTCGAACCTGGCTAAGAGGTTCTCCCAGATGTTGTTTTCTACCTTTTTGGATCTGTGGGACTATCTACAAAAAGGGACCTACTGGAGTTTTCTTTTTCGCTTCTTTTCAAACTCTGTAAATATGAAAAGGTTTCGAGTTCTTCATTTGTCAGACTCGTTAAAACCTAAATGACACTGGAAATCATCACCATGACATTACCGAGTTCCTCCTTCGTAGGGCTCATAAAATGTACTAGGATGGATTTGTCC
Organism: Pinus albicaulis; assembly: GCA_034641835.2. NCBI lineage: Eukaryota > Viridiplantae > Streptophyta > Pinopsida > Pinales > Pinaceae > Pinus > Pinus albicaulis. Next base: position 702,401,085 of record CM076577.1, read on the forward strand.
AAAGGACAAACTTATATGACAAGAATATGCTATCCCCTTCAAGCTTGTTTCCAAAAATAATTGGGGTATTCTCCATAAAAGGTGGGGGAAAATGGAACCAGTTCTCAGTCGTGTCAGTAGTATGTCACTCCTGAACATGACACTGGTCTGCAATTCGTGTCAGATTGGGGACATCCCACCTTCGTAATTTTTCATCCATGGGTTTGGGTTATCTTTTTTGACCTTTCATCTTCTCTTTTCCACGTCTCCATGACCTCAGATACCTTGATGTCAAATACTTCCAAATTCCATAGTTGTGTCGTCAATATGTTCAACAGAAGTTCCTTTCGTAGTTTTCAACCCCTGGTCCTCTATTTGGTCCTAATTCACTATCATCTTATTCCTCTCTCTCGTGTCGATGATGTCGCAAACATTATGGCCCTCCTTCGACCGATGACTTCTTTTCGACTTCAACTCATTATCCAGGAAGTTGATCTAGAGACTCCCTTCTAGTACCTTAAAGCTTGCATGCCCCAATGGCAAGTTCTTCGCATTTGACGACAAGTTCCCACTGTTGACCTTAAATCAAGTGATTTTGTGGGTGTTCGACTCCATCTCATTGTTCACATTTCACGGATTGTACTAGTTGTGCCTTGAGAACCATTGTCATTATTGGTGGTTTCTCTCACGCCTGTTAACAAATTTCATCATTGGCTGGTAATTAGGTGATTTTCTTGCATGTTATACTTCATCTCATTCATTTGCATGCTTGAATTTGTACTTTTTCAGGTCGAGATGCAGCACAAGACCCTAGATTTTTCTGATGAAATCCAAGCTGCGGGACGATTTGGTTTATCACGACTATATGCATGACTCTTCTAACTAGATGGTTGCAACCATACATGAGTCTATTTGATGATCCTTTTCACTGGATGGTTGCGCCATGCCTTGGATCTTGTTATATGTACGCTATTATGGATGGTTGCACCCATACCACATATTCGTGTATTAGAGATATCAGTTGCACTTGTTCTTGCAGGTCTTCCAATGGCAGCATTTTGGTTTGGGCATGTTCTCACAACGCATTTCACCCCTCCCTCTCTCTCGAACTTCATGCTTTATGGGGCATCTGTTACACGGTATTTTGTCACCATCCCTACAATCCCCATCCTGCACATTGGAGGACCATTTTAGTGACCCCTGTGTATTGTCATACCAGATTGTGGTGGAGGGTAAGTTGTTGATCATTGTACTTTATGTAGATGATTTGATTCTGACAGGTGATGAATTTTTGATACACTCATGCAAGGCTGATCTTGCAAAGGAGTTTGAGATGAAGGACTTGGGCCTCCTTCATTATTTCCTGGGATTGGAAATTTGGCAACGCAGTGATGGATTGTTTGTGTCTCAAGGCAAGTATGCTCGGGAGATACTAGAGAAGTTCAACATGCATAGCTCTAAGCCTATCGACACTCCTCTTCCCGGTGGATGGAGGAAAGAGGATGCTACATCGGCAGAGGTAGTGGATTCCATTGTTTATCGACAGTTGGTGGGGTCACTTATGTATCTAGTCAATACATGACCTGACATATGCTACGCTGTTAACCAGCTTTCACAAGCTATGGTTAAGCCTACCAAGCTCTTTTGGAAGGCAGGTAAGCATGTATTGAGATATCTCAGAGGCACATCGGGATATGGATTATGGTACAGATAGTCGGATGAGGTGAATTTGTGTGACTTCACGGATGCAAATTGGGTAGGGAGCCCAACGGATAGAAAGAGCACATCTGGAGGGATTTTCAGTATCGGGTCGATAGTAGTTTCTTGGTACAACAAATAGCAGAGATCCGTGGCACTCAATTCAGCAGAGGTCGAGTATATGGTAGCGAGTTTGGCTGCATGCGAGGCTATATGGATGAGGAAGATTTTGGTGAGGTTGTTCGGTTCACACTTAGATCCTACTGTGATATATTGTGATAATCATAGTTGCATCAAACTCTCGGTTAATCTAGTATTTCATGATATATCTAAACACATTGACATCTGGTATCATCATATCAGAGATTGTGTGCAGTAGAAGATCATGTTACTTTCATACATTCCCATGGAGGATCAAGATGCTGATATCTTGATGAAGGCGCTCACCAGGAGCAAATTCGAATACCACAGGGGTAGGATCAGGGTGGCAGATAATCCCTATCTTGTTGAGATGGAGTGTTGAGATTGCAACAAGATGATGAGCTTAGTGAAAAGAGTCGCCTTCACTAAGTGGGCCCGCAGGCTATTTTTGGCGCAAGTCTATTTTTAGACATGTCGATCATATTCTATGAGTTGCAGGATGCTATTTGTGGAAGGTTGGTCAAGTTGGAAAAATAGATGGAATTCTATTTTAGACATATTGGGCGGAATCTATTTTTAGATTGCCAGTCTAAAAATAGATATGTCGAATATTATTAGCTCTTAATAATATTTGGACTATAAACATTTTCTTATTCTCTTGGGCCTTACATTTATGTCCCGATATTACTAGTATAGTCCCTTATTGTTATTAGTGTAACCCCCTTATTGTATTATTGTACCCTTGTAACCCCCATTTTGTTATTATTGTGCCCTTAAATTATTATTGTTAGGTCGGCTAGGATTACATTGTGGCCCACTAGGATTACATGATGGCCCCATGGACTCCTATATATAGAAAGGAGGTTTTGTGAATTGTATCATCCAAGAATTGTTCATTTATGTAATGTATTGGAGGTTGCCCCCTCGAAGTGGCTCATTTCTAAGGCTTTTAAATCTCTTTTCTTCTCTTTTTGGAGCTGGTTACACAACATTTGGTATCGGAGCTTTGGATTCTAGGGTTTCGCTTCTCCAAACAGGTCATCGTGGCATTTTCGCTATAACTTGTTTTCTACGAAGCTTCAGAAGCTGAAATGTTTATGGTGCGAAACAGAAATCTTGAGGAAGTCTGTATAAAAATTTCAGAGTTTGGTTCGCAATAATTTCGGATATATGATCTGTGGAACTCAGGTCTTTGTTTAGGCTCCTAAACGGGTCATCGTGGAGATTTTGCTATAATTTTTTTTTTACGAGGTTCGGTGTCTAAATTCGTATAGTGACAAAATCTGAGGAAATTCGTCAAAAAATTTCGGAAGCTTGGTTTAGCAACATTTTTGGAGATATGATGCATGGAGGTAGTGCGGATAATGTTTTTAGGGCTCTTGAATTTCATCTCAAAGAGGTGATCGTGGGAAAAGTTCAATAAATCTCTCTGCGGGCATCAGTTAGAGTACAGTAAAAGTGGTCGCAATTAAACAAGCTGTAATTTCTTGGCTATCAATTTCAAAGACAAAGGACGAAACAGTGACATGTGGCAAGTCTCACAAGTTCGCTCTACTGAACCAGTCCATAATTAGGTCATTGTGGGAGATTGGACACAACTTTGTCTTGGAGAATCCAAATCAGGTCAGACTTGTGGCATTAGAAATATAATTCAGAGGGATACGTTGGGACTGAAATTCAGATATTGAAGTGTTGCAATCACATATATAATCCAATTTCAATATCGAGCTCCTCAAAAGCAAGAAAAAGGTGTGTATTTTTTTCCGAATTGCATAAGTCTTGTTTGAAGAACCAAGTTGAATTGATTGCAAGGGCATATTGTAGAATAGATATCAGTATTGGATTATAAAATGGCCCCTAAAAATAATTCAACACCCATTAAGCCTTTTGAAAGCTCTACTATGACTCATGAAGATGAAGAATGGCAACATGACATATCAAAATTACAAGAGCAAGTGCAACAAATTTCGCTCTCGCAAAGAGCAACAAAAAATGACATGGAAGTTTTGAAGAAAGGCGTGGAAACTAAGATGGATGGTTTGAAGAAAGGCGTGGAATCTAAGATATATGGCATGGAGGCTGGCATGGAATCTAAGATGGATGACATGGAAGCTAAGATCGATGAGAAAATGGAAAACATGAAGAATGTTCTAAAAGCAGACATGGAAGATTTGACAAAGTTGATAAAAGAAACGTTTCCTAATGGTGAAAAGATATTAGAAGAACCTCATGATGAGAACAAAATAAATGTTAATCGCGATTTCATAAACTCTAATGTTGGCGGGAAGAACCACCATATTCCAAAAATGGATATGAGGAAGTTTGATGGGAAGGATCCTGTAACATGGATACTACAGATGGAGCAATATTTTGATCTCCATAATGTGCAAAACACACAGAAGGTACGCATTGCAACTTTACATTTAGAACAAAATACATTTGTATGGTATCGATGGCTTTGCTCCCGTAAAAAAATTGTCACTTGGTCAATTTTTACGGAAGAAATGATAACACATTATGAGGATACAAAGAGCAACACCTTCTTTAGCCAATTGATAAATCTCAAACAAAAGGGTTTAGTGGGGCAGCACATTGAGGACTTCCAAAAATTGAATATAAGGGTAACTGATATTCCAGAGGAACACAGGATCGATCTCTTCATAAGCACTTTAAAGGATAACATCCAACATGAAGTTCGTGTTTTGGAACCGGATTCATTGGAGAAGGCATTCATGTTGGCAAGAAAAGTTGAATGTAAAATAATGGCGACAAGGAAGCCTACCACTCAATTCTATAAAGAAGGAAGTGTTGCTACGCCTAGATTTCCACAACCTACAAGGTTGACACCACAACAATTGGAAGAAGAAAGAGCAAAAGGGCTTTGCTACAGTTGTGATAGAAAATACACTAAAGGTCATAAGTGTGCTGAGAAGAAATTATTTTACATAGATTGTGAAGAGGAAGAAGAAAATTAACAAGAAGAGGATATACACCAGGAACCAGCCCTAGAAGAGGAAGAAATGAATCTGACCATATCGTGTAATGCACTGGCAGGAATTACCACTCCTCAAACTCTCAAGATAGAAGGACAAATCAAGAAGAAAAAGATAATAGTGTTGATTGATTCAGGTAGCACCCATAATTTTATTCATTGTAAGGTGGCCAAGGAATTAAATTGTTTCCTATACCCAGCACCAGAATGTCAAGTGATGGTTGCAAATGGAGGAACTATAAATTGCTCTGGAAAATGCCATAATATCAAGCTAACCATGGGGGAATATGTGTTGGCTAGTCCAATGCTTTCCATTCCTATGGGAGGTGCTGATGTTGTACTAGGAGTACAATGGTTACAATCTTTGGGGATGGTAGCTTTTAATTTTCAAGAACTTTTCTTGAAATTTTTTTCAGAAGGAAAGGAAGTCGAATTATGGGGTATAGAAGGGAAGCCGGGAAGGATAATAAGCTCTAATGTCATGAAAAAGCTTCTAAAGAAAGAACAACGAGGCGTAATTGCACAATTATGCTCACTAGAAGTTCCGACATCAAAATCATCTATTTCTGTAGATCTCCAACAAGTCCTGGACAATCATTCCAAGGTGTTTGAAACTCCCAAAGGACTCCCACCTATTCGTGATCATGATCATGCTATTCATTTGATTCCAGGAAGTGTTCCTCCAAACATCAGGCCTTATAGATATCCTTACTTCCAAAGAGCGAAATTGAACGTATGATTGCAGAAATGTTAGAGGCGGGTATAATTCAACCCAGTCAAAGTTCTTTCTCTGCTCCTGTAGTATTGGTACACAGGAAGGATGGATCATGGCGAATGTGTCCAGATTATAGGGAGCTCAATAAACTCACCATTAAAGACAAATTTCCCATTCCTGTGATTGATGAATTATTGGATGAATTACATGGAGCAATTTATTTTACCAAGTTGGATCTTCGTTCAGGATATCATCAAATTAGAATGAAGGCTGAAGATATTCCAAAAACAGCATTTCGAACTCATGAGGGTCATTATGAATTTTTGGTCATGCCTTTTGGCCTTACCAATGCACCTTCTACATTTCAAGGGTTGATGAATTCCATTTTCAAACCATTCCTTAGAAAAAAATTTCTAGTATTTTTTGATGATATACTAATCTACAGCAGGTCTTGGAAGGATCATGTTGAACATGTTGACAGGGTGCTCAAACTATTGCAGGAGAAACAATTATATGCAAAAAATCCAAATGTTTCTTTGGAGTACAAGAGGTGGAATATCTGGGTCATATTGTATCTCACGAGGGTGTTAAAGTAGACCCTAAAAAAATTAAAGCCATTAAGGAATGGAAAGTCCCCACAACCATAAAGAAGTTACGAGGATTTCTCGGGTTAACGGGGTATTATCGCAAGTTTGTTAAGAATTATGGGAGAATAGCAGCACCTCTAACAACATTATTGAAGAAAGATGCATTTTCATGGACTCCTGAAGCAACTAAGGCCTTTGAACGTCTTAAAGAGGCAATGTGCCTAGCACCGGTCTTAGCTACGCTAGACTTCACAAAAACCTTTATTGTGGAATGTGATGCCTCAGGAAATGGAATTGGTGCGGTTTTAATGCAGGAAGGAAGACCCATTGCTTTTGAAAGTCGTCCAATCAAAGGAAAGTATTTACAGAAACCTATTTATGAGAAGGATATGTTAGCAATATTGCATGCACAAAAGAAATGGCAAACTTACCTAATGGGAAGACACTTCAAGGTAAAAACTGATCATGATAGTCTTAAACACTTTTTGGAACAAAGACTATCGTTAGAAGAGCAGCAAAAATGGGTCACAAAGATGTTGGGTTATGAATTTGAAATAATCTACAAAAAAGGAAAGCTTAATGTTGTTGCAGATGCACTCTCAAGAAAGAATGAATAGGTGGAAGCATTGCTTTGTGCCATTTCTATTATCCAACCAGATTGGATAACTGAAGCAAGAGATGAATGGAAGAAGGACAAAGATGTATGGACACTCATTCAAAAGTTGCAGCAAGATCCTAGTACATCTGATACATTTAGTTGGAAAAATGATTCCTTATGGTACAAATATTGTGTATATATTTGTAAGAATTCCCAACTAAAACAAAAGATTCTTCTGGAATTGCACACTTCTCCTTTAGGAGGACACTCAGGATTTTTAAAAACTTACCACAGGGTGAAGAAAGAATTTTTTTGGGATGGCCTTAAATCTGATATTCGAAAGTTTGTGGCGGAATGTTTGGATTGCCAGCAGAATAAAGTGGAAACAATTAAGACCCCAGGACTTCTACAACCTTTATCCATTCCAAGTCAACGTTGGGAGGAGATTTCAATGGATTTTATCACAGGTTTACCTAAGTCCGAAGGAAAGAGTGTCATCATGGTAGTAGTTGATAGACTTACCAAGTATGCACACTTTTGTGCATTATCTCATCCATTTAAAGCAAGTACAGTTGCTACTACATTTATGGACAGAATTCAAAAGCTACATGGAAGCCCGAGGGTTATTGTGAGCGACAGAGATCCCATTTTTACTGGAAATTTTTGGACGGAGTTATTTTCTTGTTTGGGTACTCAATTAGCTCATAGCTCATCTTATCATCCTCAATCTGATGGTCAAACTGAGATCGTAAATAAATGTTTGGAAGGATATCTTCGTTGTTTTGTATCTAATAAAAAAACACAATGGGTCAAGTGGTTACCTCTCGCTGAATGGTGGTATAACACTTCCTTCCATACTGCAGCAAAAATGACCCCATTTATGGCACTTTATGGATATCATCCACCATTCATCACATCATCTTTAAGGGAAAATTTGAAGGTTCAAGCAGTGGAAGATCACATCGAGCATCAGCAAGAAGTTCTCCAACTCTTAAAGGATAACCTGAATTTGGCACAAAATCGAATGAAACAATAGGCAAATCAACATCACAGCGAGAGAAGTTTTGATGTAGGAGATTGGGTATTTTTACGGCTACAACCATACAAACAAATGTCCCTCAAGCAAGCTAAGAAGGATAATAAATTATCGCCAAAGTACTATGGTCCTCACAAGGTGTTGCAAAAGATTGGTACTATGGCATACAAATTGGAGCTTCCTGCTTCTTCGCGAGTACATCCAGTTTTCCATGTTTCATGCTTAAAGAAGGTTATAGGAGAAAATCTTCCAGTTCAAACAATATTGCAAGAACTTGATGAGGAAGGAAAAATCATATTGGAACCAGAAGCGGTCATGGAAACAAGAACTCGACAACTACGGAATCGATCAATTTCAGAGTATCTCATCGAGTGGAAGAACTTACCCACTGAAGATTCTACATGGGAGGATGAGAATTTTATACAGAAGCACCCAGAGCTACTCAAGCGTTGAGGACAACACTTTTTTGAAGGAGAGGGGCATGTTAGGTCCCTATATTACTAGTATAGTCCCTTATTTTTGTTAGTATAACCCCCTTATTGTTATTATTGTACCCTTGTAACCCCCATTTTATTATTATTGTGCCCTTAAATTATTATTGTTAGGTCGGCTAGGATTACATTGTGGCCCACTAGGATTAAAATATGGCCCCATGGACTCCTATATATAGAAAGGAGGTTTTGTAAATTGGATCATCCAAGAATTTTTCATTTATGTAATGTATTGGAGGTTGCCCCCTCGAAGTGGCTTATTTCTAAGGTGTTGATATCTCATTTCTTCTATTTTTGGAGTTGGTTACACAACAACCTCAATTAAGTGCACAGATGTGGCACAGGAGCTGACAGAAGGAATTACGCTATTCTTGAGGGTTAAGTGGAGCTATTTCATGGATACTTTAGTTAGAACTCATGTGATAGAGTTTGGTGGAGTTATTGAGGCAGTTGATGGAGTTGTGTTTAGTTTAACTGAGTTAAACATAGTTGAGCTAGTTGTATCTAGTCTAACTGATTGATACACTAGTGAGAGTGGTGTGAATTAATTATTAATTAATTCACTAATTATTAAATCATTAATCAACTAAATAATACATCAGTTAACTACAGTGCATGTATAGTTTCAGTGGAGACCGGTGAAGAGGTAGGTGAAAGAGCAGTGTGACTATCAGTTGTGACTATAGTGTTGCATGATCTGCAACACACAGTGGTTGGAGATGCCAATGAGCATTGCGTGAGCAAGTCTGGACCAATTCGAGTTCATTCAGAGCCATTCTTCAGCAGTTATTGCGCAGTAGAGGCAAGCTAGCAAGTTGCAAATATTGGAGCATGTGATTTGCTAGATCGAACCTGATTAGTGTGTAGCAATTGGAGATTGTACTGAGAACTTGTGAGGAGCTTTGTATGATGATTTTTACATGATATTTATGACATATAATATACAGATAGTTGGGGGTTTTCAGCTTTAATCTTTCCCATAAAATATTGTGTTCATATGTGTGAATGTTTATGGTTTTAATGTGTGCATGCGATTGTTTTTATTTCCGCAATTAATGATCAATGGTAGAAGAGATTTTGTATTGTGCATGAAGTCAAATAGTGTGTGATCAGGAGAATCTTGGATGTATAACACATCAGTTATATAAATTTCTACATGGTATCAGAGAGATATTGATCATTAGAGAAATTGCAAAACATTGAAGCGGTTGAGTTTTGTGCTGGTGGAATTCGAATTTGGAGTAGTGTTTTCTTGGTGTCGAAGTTGAGATGTCTTTCAACGGATTGAAATTGGAGTATGCCCTTGAGGGCAGCTCGAATTATATTGCATGGAAGGACAGGATGGAGGCGGTGCTGGATGACAATGGGTTGAAGGAGTTCATAGATGCATAAATTCCAAAACCTGCTTCTAGCGATGCTGTCGCACTTGACGCACGACAAAAGAAGATAGAAAAATGTCGAAGGATTGTGTTGGAAGGGGTGAAGGATCACATAGTGTCTAGTCTTCATGGTAAAGCTTCTCCATTCTTGATGTGGAAAGTTTTGACAGATTTATTCCAAAGGAAGAGCAACCAGAGGAATTTGGCGCTCAAGGATAAACTCGAGAACATAAAAATGGAAAAAGGTGACACTATACCCAAGTACCTCACAAAATTTTTCCAGTGCAGGGATGAGCTGGGAAGTGTGGGGGTTACTGTAGATGATGAGGACTTGGTGAGCTTGGCTCTCCTTGGGCTTCCGAAGAGATGGCATTCCTATCAGGACTCTGTCAATGGTCGGGAGAAATTGCCAAGATGGGAGCGACTTTGGTCAAATCTTGTGCAAGAGGAGATAAGGCGGAGTACCAAGGATGGATCTTCATCAAAGAATGCAAATGAAGAAAATTGTGCTTTGGATGCCAAAGAAAGGAAGGGGAAGAGCAAGAAGAATGCTTCTCAATCCAATGCGAAAGGCAAGAAGCAGAACATGTCCAAGGTGAAGTTCTTTCACTGTCACCAACATGGACATTACGCCACTAATTTTCCACAGAAGAAGAAAAATAAGCAGGTTGCTATATCTACAGCTGGAGAGGCCTTAGCCTCGCAGTTTGAGCTGGATTTTTCATTGATCACATGCTTGGTCTCAAGTGTGATGGGTTCAGTGTGGTTTCTTGACAGTGGTGCGTCTTTTCATATGACCAGAGACAAATATTTTTTTACTGATCTAGATGAGAAAGATCTTGGAGTGCACATCAAGATGGGCGATGATGGTAGATACAGTGCGACCGGTATCGGTACCATTTCCTTTGAGAGGGATTTTGGTAAACCCTTTGTATTGAAGGAAGTGATGCATGTTCCAGGATTGAAGAATAATCTTATCTCTGTGGCGATGTTAGAAGACAAGGGATATGATGTTGTCTTTAGCAAGGGAAAGGCTTTCCTACGCAGTAAGGCAACTGGTGAAACTTGGAGAATAGGGGTTTGAGTTAAGAACCTTTATCAATTGCAGGTAGATGGCTACACATCAATGGTAGGCAAGGCAGAAGGAGTGGTGAGCTGGGATGAGGGCGAGCTATGGCACAAGAGATTGGGCCATCTTCACCATGGTGCTTTGAAAATTTTGCAGCATATTTCTACCAGGCTTTCCAAAGGTACACTTGCGCAGTCAAATCAGTGTAAGGGATGTACTTTGGGAAAATTTGTGAAAGCCACCTTTCACAAGAAGGATAGTCGCACCACGACGATCCTTGAGAGAATTCACACAAACGTGTGTGGACCTTTCTCAGTAGTTTCGACAGCAAAGCACAGGTACTATGTGATATTTGTTGATGATTTTTTTCTTAGTGCTTTAGATCTCTTCATAAGGTGAGCAGATATGGCTCAAAGTTCTGTGAGTTCAAGGTACTGGTTGAGAAATAATTGGGGAAGCAGGTGAAGGCTCTTAGGATCGACAATGGTGGTGAATTCATCTCTCGCAAATTCAAGGACTTTTGCAGTGCAGAAGGAATTCGAAGAGAGCTCATATCGCCTCATAACCCATAGTAGAATGGGGTTTCTAAGCAGAATAATAGAATGATCATGGGTGCTGCACGGGCAATGTTGCATGATCAGGGCCTTCCCATACACTTGTGGGCTGAGGCATGCAATACTGTAGTTTATGTGCAAAATCGTTGTCCTCACATGATACTTGGCATGAGTACACCCGAGAGTAGCTCCTCTGGTAAGAAGCCTGACATTCTATTTGAGATTTTGGCTCCTCATCGCCATATTCATGTGACAAAGGATGCCAAGAAGAAGCTAGAGCCAACTGCAGAGCTGGGATATTTTGGGGTACACCGATACACCCCACAATCCACTTTAGTCAAAAAAAAAGAGGCTGCAGACTTTAAAGTAATATTCAAGCCATGGAGGAGAAAGCCATGAAGGCCCGCTGAGAGGGAGCCACACTTGCATGCATGAGGAGCTATTAGTTCCTATGATGAGCCTCAAGATGTGGATTAGCCACAAGAGGAGGTTCATGGAGTGGAAGAGACCACTCATGCAGTGCCAACCATCAGAGGGCGGAAGTGCACTACAGAAGCTGAGCGACTAAATCAGGATGCAGAGAAGATTGTAGGAGCACCTACATCACAGCGCAGATAGAGACAGTCACCTGACCAAAATACTGGATACATGGCTCTTATGAGCAAGTGTATCGTGACAGAGCCATCCTATTTCGAGGAAGCTGTGGAGGATCCTGCATGGGTGGGTGCCATGGTGGAAGAGTATGATTCGATTGTCAGAAACAGTGCATGGGATATTGTCCCAAGGCCAGAAGGGAAATCAATGGTAGGTTCGAGATGGATCTACAAAGTGAAGCAAGCAGCTGACAGGAGTGTGGAGAGTACAAGGCAAGATTTGTTGCTCGAGGCTTCTCACAGATTAAGGGGATCGATTATGAGGAAACCTTTGCACCTGTCGCAAGGTATTCTTCCATACGAACCATTCTTGCTCTCTCAGCGCAGATGGGGTGGCACATTCATCAGATGGATGTGAAGACTGTGTTCCTCAATGGAGTGATTGAGAAGGAAGTGTACATAGAGAAGCCCGAATGTTTCGAGATCTTCAGCAGCGAGTCGCATGTGTGCAAGCTCAAAAGACTGTTGTATTGGTTGAAACAAGCACCTCGTGCTTGGTACACACGGATAGACAGTTATTTCACCAAAATCGGATTCTCCAAGAGTGAGGTCGATCCAAACCTATACTAGATTGTGGTGGAGGGTAAGTTGTTGATCATTATAATTTATGTAGATGATTTGATTATGATAGGTGATGAACTGTTGATACACTCATGCAAGGCTAATCTTGCAAAGGAGTTTGAGATGAAGGACTTGGGCCTCCTTCATTATTTCCTGGGATTGGAAATTTGGTAGCGCAGTGATGGATTGTTTGTGTCTCAAGGAAAGTATGCCCAGGAGATACTGGAGAAGTTCAACATGCATGCTGCAAACCTATTGACACTCCTCTTCCTGGTGGATGGAGGAAAGAGGATGCTACATCGCAGAGGTAGTGGATGCCACTGTTTACCGATAGTTGGTGGGGTCACTTATGTATATAGTCAATACATGACCTGACATATGCTACACTGTTAACTAGCTTTCACAAGCTATGGTTAAGCCTACCAAGCTCTTTTGGAAGGCAGGAAAGCATGTATTGAGATATCTCAGAGGCACATCGGGATATGGATTATGGTACGATAGTCGGATGAGGTGAAGCTGTGTGGCTTCACAGATGCAGATTGGGCAAGGAGCCCAACGGATAGAAAGAGAACATCTGGAGGGATTTTCAGTATTAGGTCGACAGTAGTTTCTTGGTACAGCAGGAAGCAAAGATCCGTGGCACTCAGTTCGGCAGAGGCCGAGTATATGGCAATGAGTTTGGCTGCATGCAAGGCTATATGGATGAGGAAGATTCTAGTGGGGTTGTTCGGTTCACACTTAGATCCTACTGTGATATATTGTGATAATCAGAGTTGCATCAAACTCTCGGTTAATCCAGTATTTCATGATAGATCTAAACACATTGACATCCGGTATCATCATATCAGATATTGTGTGCAGCAAAAGATCATGTTACTTTCATACATTCCTACGGAGGATCAGGATGCTGATATCTTAACGAAGGCGCTCACCAGGAGAAAATTCGAATACCACAGAGGAGAGGATCTGGGTATGATAATCTCTATATTGTTGATAGGAGTGCTAGATATTGCAACAGATGATGAGCTAGTGAAAAGAGTCGTCATCACTAAGGGCCTGTGTTATTTTCTACAAGCTCTATTTCAAAGGGGACTATGTCTATTTTTAGACATGTCGATCATATTCTATGAGTTGCAGGATGCTATGTGTGGATGGTTGGTCAAGTTGGAAAAATAGATGGACTTCTATTTTTAGACATATTGGGCGGAATCTATTTTTAGATTGCCAGTCTAAAAATAGATATGTCGAATATTATTAGCTCTTAATAATATTTGGACTATAAACATTATCTATTCTCTTGGAGCACTTCAGTTAAGTGCACAAATGTGGCACAAGAGCTGACAGAAGGAATTATGCTATTCCTGAGGGTTAAGTGGAGCTATTGCATGGATACTTCAGTTAGAACTCATGTGAGAGAGTTAAAACCAATTATGGAGGCGCTGATGATTTGTGTTCGCTTAACTCAGTTAAAATATAAGACAATAGATCTAGTCTAACTGATTGACAGAATAGTGAGAGGGAAGTGAATTAATTATTAATTAATTCACTAATTATTAACTCATTAATCAACTAAAGAATACATCAAGAATCATAAGGCATGGGAGACAGTTTAGTGGAGACCATGAAGAGTGTAGGTGAAAGAGCAAAGGTGACTATTGCCAGGACTATAGTGGTGCATGATCTGCACACAGGTCGCCTGAGATGCCAATATAGATTTGTATGAGCAGTCAACTAATTCTGAATTCATTCTTAGGCTTATTCTTCGTAGTGATTGCGCAATATGTTACAAAGGTGCAAGGTGGACTGAGCATGTGATTTCAAGGGTACGAACTCCCATTAGTGTGTAGCAATTGGAGATTGTACTGAGAGCTTGTGAGGAGCTTTGTATGATGATTGTTACATGATATCTATGACATATAATATACATATAGTTGGGGTTTTTCAGCTTTAAGCTTTCCCATAAAATACTGTGTTCATATGTGTGAATGTTTATGGTTTTAATGTGCGCATGCGATTGTTTTTATTTCCACAATTAATGATCAATGGTAGAAGATATTTTGTATTGTGCATGAAGTCAAATAGTGTGTGATCAGGAGAATCTCGGATGTATAACATATCAGTTATATAAATTTCTACAATAAGGAAAAATGCCCAGTATATGGCGAATATATGGCAGTTGGAGGACGAATTCTGATCAAGCCTAATCCAGGGGTTGGGCCAAGTGTGAGCCCCACACTATTGTGTGAAATATGTAAAGTAATCAGATAACACCGTACATACTATTGTCTCGAGTTGGAGAAATATATTCAAACTACCAAGCAGTTATATTTCACCCTTTTTCGATCTGTAGGCCATGATGATAAGAACTGTCACAATTTTGACCTAATGATTAAACAAGTTGCTTCTTATAGAATATAGTCAGAAAGTAGATGCCCAGATTCGCCTATGTCACCCTCTGGGCAAGGGGGATTTCAGTGTCGAGGTCATGGAAGAGGATGAGGAGCTGGTCGTGGAAGAGGTCAAATTATCTGTTATAATTGTGGATTAGTTGGCCACTTCACGTGCGATAGCTAGAACTTGACACAACGATATTTTAGCTATTTTCAGCAGTTCGACCACATAATTTAATATTTCCCTGTGCTTTTTATGAAAATGTAGGAAAATAAGACTTAGACACCTACACAAAACGTTCATATGATGAGGGTAGAACTGCGCAATGAATAACCTAGTGTTAATATTGTGACCAGAAGTGGTGCAAAAACTGGCGAAAACAAAACAAAAGGTAAGAAATATGTTGCAGATGTTTGGGTCTGGAAAGCCCCTGAGAAGAAGAAAGAATTTAACTTGCAAAGGGAAAAGGATACTTTTACTCAAGCAAAGAATAATTTTGTGGACCCCGGTGCGTCGACATCAAAATTACCGACTAAGCCTATTGTGAATACCACATATGAGATTGATCTAGTTGAACTGTAATTATTCCTATAGGCTTGTATCAAGATTTTGCACAATAAGAAGGCAGTCGACAACCTTGAAACATTAATTGATAACTACACCAAGAAAGAACAACCTTAGATGGAACAAAGGGTTGTCAACAAAATTTGCAAGAACAAAGGAAGCACTAGGTGAGAGATGCGCTTAACCGCTCAGATAAAAGACTTTGAAATGGATCAATTTATTTTTGATATGGGATCTGATGCAAATGTACTACCTGAACATACATGGCAAAAAATGGGAGAACCCAATCTGGAATGGTCTTCAATTAAACTGCGCATGGCTAACTACCAGAAAATTATCCCAATGGGAAGACCCTCTAGGGTAGTAGTTGACATTGAAGGAGTTAAGGTGTTTGCTGACTTTGAATTCATTGAATTGTTTGATGATACAAATATGTATCCTGTGGTGCTAGGTCTACATTGGGATTTTGACATGGATGCTATTAGTAACATCAAATGCAAGAGCATGGTATTTGAAAGAAATGGGACAGAGGTCGTGGTCCCCCTCGACCCTCCAGAGGGAGAAATATATATAGAGCAAGTGCGCGATGAATATGTAGATGAATATATTGATAATGTCTACAAATTAACCACGAATGATGAGGATTAGATAAATACCACATCACATGGCCAGCTTAGTTGGGAAAAATATAGCTCATTCTTATTAGACTCATGTGAAGAACTCAAACTCAAGTAGAACCGCTTATATGAAGTATCCACACTGCGTTGTAATCGGTAACCAGATATTTTCATTGTATATCCTCTGATATGCATGAATTTCCCCACTATGATGGTATAGGATATGTCAATTTGTTTTTAGATACATTTGAAAGTGATGTTTTGAAGGAACAACGGTTCCATGCCCAACGTGGTGGTGGGGAACCCACAAAGAAAATATTGATGATTGGAGGGAATGTCATTGAATGCTACAACTATGATATGGAAGCCCAAACACCCGCAATCATTTAGCCAATTAGACTGCAATTTGGGTAGAGGAGTTGCAACCGAAATGGGTTCACATATTCATTCATACATTTGACAGAGTACCCACGACTTGGTATATGGAGACCGAGCTATGACATAGTACTACCAAATGGGTTTCGCTGAAAGAGAGCTTCATTTTTTCTTTTAGCTTTGAAAATGGATTTCAGTGCATTGATGAGGCATTGCAGGAGATTCGAGAGGCTATTTTTGACGTGCCAAAGGAACTAGTAGTATGGGTCGTACCATATTGGAATTCACAGATGAAGGCTTCAGTTGAATGTCACAATGTGACTTCTGAAGACAATGATGAGGATCCAAGAAACATTAACATCCTTAGGTCCGAGGGGTAGTGCATAGTCGTTGATCTGAGGTTGAATTGACAGATGTTACTGAACCTGTTAAGACTAGACAAGTCAATATTGGGACAAAATAGCAGCCTAAGTTTGCTAATATAGGGGATTATTAGGATGAAGATACAGTAGGAATGATTGCAGAGCTTCTCACTGAATATCAAGAGTTATTCCTCACTAAATTTTCTGATCTAAAAGGGATTATCAGAGACCTTGGTGTGATGAAGATCACCTTAAAATTGAATGTTAGGCCCATTAAGCAACGCCCTTACAGATTGAATCAAAAGTATAAGCAAAAGGTTAAAGAAGAGCTGGAAAAGATGGTTGCTGCAAAAATTATTGAGCCAGTGGAGGAATTAGATTGGGTGAGTCCCATGGTTGTCCAAGAGAATAAGACAAAAGGTGAAATTACGATTTGTGTTGAATTGTGAAAATTGAATGATGTGTGTGTGCATTATCCTTTTCTGACCCCATTCTCAAATGAATTTTTGGACAATGTAGGAGAGTAGGAAGCCTATTCATTTACTGATGGATTTTTAGGATATCACCATATAAGTATCACACCTGAGGACCAAAGCAAGACTACCTTTGTAATGGAATGGGGTTCATTCCAATATATTGTGATGTCATTCGGTTTTAAGAATGCGCCAGTCATATTTTTGCGCGTAGTATTTGCTGCTTTCAAAGATTATATCCATAATTTTTTAGAAGTTTGTTGTAATGCTTGGAATTTCTTTGGACTGTTAAAGAAACATGTCTCCACCATGCAATTAATGCTAGATTCTTTTCGGAAGTATTATATTTCTCTGAACTTGAAGAAATACATATGTTGCGTCCATTTTGGTATATTGTTGGGAAATATTGTCTCTAAACAACGACTGATGGTTGATCCAACCAAAATCATTGTCATTATGAATCTGTATCCCTCGAATAATGTGAAGCAACTACGCTCGATCTTGGGACATACTAGATATTATCGAATGTTTATTCAATCTTATGAGAATATCATTGCGCAGATGGAGAAGCTATTGAAGAAGGACGTCACCCTCTTTTGGGATGCAGACTATCATAAGATTCTGGACATACTTAAGGAAAGGATGGTAACTGTGCCCATATTTTTATTCCCAGATTGGTCGAAGGAATTCCATGTACACGTTGATGCTTCGTGTATCACGCTAGGGGTTGTATTAGCGCAGTTAGGTATTGAAGATATTGATCCTCCGATTGTGTTTGAAAGTTGGAAGTTGTCAAATGTTGAGTGTAATTATTCAACCATAGAAAGAGAAGGGCTAGACATGGTGTATGTGCTGCAAAATTTTCGTCATTATTTTCTTGGAGGTCATTTCAAGATGTTCATAGATCATTCCAATTTGAAATAGCTAGTGAACAAGCCTGTGTTGGGGGGGAGGATGTGTAGGTGGCTTCTCTTATTCCAGGAATATGATTTCAAGGTGATTGTAAAGCCTAGAAGGTTGAACACAGGACCAGACCACTTATCTTGCATTCAAAATGGTGAAGAGCCAAATAATTTGGATGACGGGTTACCAGACACGTAGTTGTTCACTATTAAGGTGGTTGATAATCATTTTTTTGATATCATACTTTTTCTAACCATTGGGAGTAAGCCTACAAAATATGCGACGAAGCAGAAGAAAGAATTGGTAGCACGTGCAACATATTTCACTTTGATCGTAGGTCAATTATACAATATGGGAGCTAATGAATTTTTTAGGCGATATGTTCCTAAGTTCAAGAGACCTAGCATACTAGTAGAAGCACATGGAGGCGTCGCAACTCATCACTACAAAGGTAAACCAACTGCGCCGAAGATATTAAGGGTTGATTTATGGTGGACTACTGTGCACATTGATTCCAAGGAATAATGTCATGCTTGCAATGTATGTCAGAGGACCAGAAGACCCTCATGTTGAGACGCGATGCCACTACAAGTGTAGGTAAATTTTCTGGCCTTTGACAAGTGGGCAGTTGATTTCTTAGGGCATATTAACCCCCCAGGGAAGAATACTAGAGTGCGCTACATCATTGCTACCACAGATTACTTGACTACGTGGGTGGAGGCTGAACCTATGAAAGATTGCAATGCGGAGACGATTGTGCACTTTATCTTTGAGAATATTTTGATGGGGATTGGGTGCCCAAAAATTCTCATGAGCGACCAGGGTAAGCACTTCCTAAATGAGACCATTTAGGCACTGACAGAAGAATTCAAGATACATCATCAAAAGAGTACGCCCTATCATCCCCACGCGAATGGAACCATATAAGATTTCAACAAGATTATGGAGAATGCACTCATGAAGATATTTAATGCCAATTGCAATTAATGGGATGTGCACGTACCTGTTTTTATATGGAAATACAGGGCTACGTGCAAAAATCTAACGGGACAAGCACTTTTTAGGATGGTTTATGGATAGGAGGCCATTATGCCTATTGAATACATTGTCCCTAGTCTGCGTATCGCAACCACAACAAACATGGCTAACTGAGACATTATGGTGGAGCATATGTCACATCTTGTTACGTTGGAGGAAGATATATTCATTGTTGGATTCCACTAACAGGTGCAGAAGGCGCGCAAAAATGCTTGGCATGACCAACATATCAACCAATAGACTTTCCAAAATGATGATTTATTGTTTCTCTATGATAGTAAGTTTGTGCGATTTCCAGGGAAGTTCAAGATGCACTGGCTTGGATCCTATATTATCAAAGGAATTATGGAAGGAGGTGCAGTACAATTGGATAATTTAAATGGTGAATTACTTCCCGAATATCGTAATGGTAGTCGCCTAAAACCTTATAGGAATGATCACATCTCTATGTGTGCTAAATAAATATATGGCTGGAAGAATGTCTTAGCACCTCAGATAGTTGCGAGAGGCTGCAGGACTTTAAAGAAACCTGTCACTTGTTATAAAATTTCTTGCCAAGATTTGGTGCATTGAAGTTTCACGGATCACTGGTATCTGCGAAGCTAGCACAAAGGTCATGCTATGAGGATTTTGTAGTCTCAGAAAGACCAAAAACTAGCTGTTGGAATAGTAAATATGGAAATGATAGCTTCGTTACCGTTTAGAGGAGCATTTAACTTACATTCAAGGATGATATTACTCCATATTTGGAGTTGTTTTAGCATTAATGGAGTTGCACCAATAGACATAAGGTCATTTAAGCCACGACATAGCTATAAATATGACATGGAGGTCTACACAAGTTCCCTTTTCTTTCAAAGTAATTCAATTGAATCTTTACCTCTGCTCTTGCTCCCTTTTCCATCTCTTATGTCTGCATGATGGGAACCACTTGAATAAATTTTGTGTCAGCAAGGTTTAGGCCACTTAGTTCTAGAGACTATTGGTGAGCCCTAGTATTACACCAAGAGTGCTGCAACTCCTAGGGGTTTCCCTACTTTACTTTATTAACCTAGGGTTCATACAAACTTGGAGGTGATAGTGCTATATACACAGCAGATGCATTATTTTCATGTCATCCTCTTCTGCTCTACGAAAGGGTGTTATTTCTAAGGGTTCTGAGTGAAGTCTGTCACACTTCAATGAAACTAGACTAAATTGCAGAAAGGAAATGACAAAAGGAAACTAAATTAAATTGTTGAAAAGAAATGACAGAAAGGGAACTGATCTAAATTATTGACAAGAAATGATAGAAAGGAAACTAATTTAAGTTTTATAAAGGAAACTAATTTAAACCATACTTAACTTCACCAATCGGCTAAACACCCTCTACTCTATATATCATGCTCCTATCTATGCAGCTATTCATGACCTAATTCTAATTTGAATAAGTGTGCTTGCATTTTGGGGGAAAATGTGCTAAAGGTGCTAATGGAGGCTTAACGCATGAAACAAGGCTTAGAAGTGGAAAGAGGAGGTTAAACCTTATTAAAACTTTATTATAGTGTAAAATTTTTTTGGAGCGGAATGAATTGAAAAGTGCGATGGTGGAGAAGTGGGACTATATTTCGGGAGTGGGAGTGAAATGAAATTTGCGAAAAGGGCAAAGGTTGCGATCTGCGACATGAGATATCACAATCGGCAAAAAAACGAGCAGTGAGTGTTAATAGGGAGCAGATTAAGATCGTGAAATGTTATTTGCGACGGGATAAAGATTGCAATTTTCGATGGGTGACGTGGTGATAGGACTGGCGGTGGAATGCGATAACAATATTGCAATCGGCGGATAAGAAGTGGTAAGTCTTAAAAGAAAACAACAAAAATTGCAATTTGCATTTGCGATTTCGCAATATTGCAAGGTTGGTGGAAAATCGATAGTGCAGTCAGGAGGAGAGTGCGAAGAGTGATTGCAATGTACGGTATTTATCGCAATCGGAAAAAAAAAAAAAAGGTGGAAAGTGTTAAAGGAAGAGACTAAACATTGCGATGTGTGATTTTTGATGTATGGTAGCAGGAAGTTCAAGGAGGAAAGGAGGAGGTCAAACTCCAGTGGGTTCCAAGCATTTTGCATTAAAAAGGTAAAGGTGAGGTGAAAAAGGAAAAATCATTAAGATGTTGAAGAATGAAAAAGGAAAGGGAAGGGGTTTTACGATGGCTGAGATGTGATAATCAGGAAATTCCAAGGTAAAATATCTCATGTGAAACTTCAATGGTTTCTATGAAAAAAGGTGCGGTAGCTGATAGGAAGAGAAAAGGAGGTAAATGGGGCGTAACAAAGGTGTTTGGAAGCATAAAAAAGAGATGGAAAATGAAGCGGGAAGGCGAGGGTGAACTTGTCCATAATTTTAATACTGATTCTTGCAAACAAACCTATGGATTCATGCACAGGTAAACAGAAAAAATGTGTGATGAAAGCAGTGAACGGAAAGTAGTTTTTGGGTCTGTGGGAAGGTTTTCCCTCCTTGAGCTCTATTGGCAGAGATGAGAAGGGGTTCTTGATCCATATCTTTTTGGTCTTCCTCTATTATATTAATCTCATAAGAAAATGAAAAACTACAGCAACACACTAAAAGAAAAACTAAGCAGCAATGAAACTATCAAAAACTAGCTAAATGTTCAAGAATAAAACTAAATAAATGGTCGAAACAAAACTAGCTAAATGACAGAAATGAAAGAATGAAAACAGCAGAGAATCTGAGGCACATGGGTTGGGTCGTAACCCATGAGCCCACCTCTCTGGAATTAAATCAGTAAAATGGAGTTGTCTACTCATTGCATTAAAAATTAAATCTTATTACATCCCGAAGGTCTTAAAGAAAAAAAGACTAATAGAATGGAAAATGAATGGCATGGTATGGAATGGAATGGAAGAATCAATTGGAAATGACTGCCTCTTCCTAGCTCTAGCTCTGCTCTATTTATTCTACATGGAAGCTACCAAAAACTCCCTAGAAAATAGTGATTGAGTCCACTTGACTCCCAGTAAACAAAGATTGATTGCTCTCCTCTTTGAGTTGCTTGGATGCCTCTGGAACTTGAACTGTTAGAGAGAATATTTGGGGTGATTGAGTCCACTTGACTCCAAGTAAACAAAGATTGAGTGAACTCCTATTTGAGTTTCTTGGCTACCTCTGGAACTTGAATTCCTAGAGAGAATCTTTGGGGTGATTGAGTCCACCTGACTCCAAGTAAACAAGGATTGAGTTGCTTGGCTGCCTCTGGACTTCTAATTAATGGAGGGGATCTCATGATAATCCTTTGGCTGCCTTTGAGATTTAAGGAGGGTGGACAACCCCCTTGAATCTCTCCAATATTTCTTCCTAATTTCCTGATATTGTGCTCATTTATTCCCCAATATTGATCTTCCAGTGGTAGGGAGCAAGTCCATAGATCATCTCCTCCTCCAAATTTGCATAATCTTCCAAATATTCTTACAATATACTAAAAAAATAACCAATATTAGGCACAAATATGAAATTACCTTTAAACCTTCCTAAGAAAAAATTGAAGCATAATAAAACATTATTAAGTGTAAAAGGAGATATTTAAAATATATTTTCATGTGCATAAGGAAGGTAGATGGGTTGCCGTATCTCAAGCTACCATCCCCGTAACTAGTTCAACTACCTCTCTTAATCGTATGTAAGAAAGGTTAGATGGGCCTTATTTTATGTCTAATTTAGAGGCCTGTCATCACCCCCCTACTAAAACTGTTGCTCATCCTCTGAGCAACCTATTCATCCTCCCTACCTTATGGTTTTTCTTGCATGCTGGCTTATTTCATTTTCTGTTTATTGGCCCATGCATTGCTCCTCCTGCTAATCTTCTTGCTATTATTATTTCATTTCTTCTTGTAGGTGCTTCATGGAGGTCCTCAGATTCCTTAATCAAATCTGTTTTGCATTCCAAGAGGTGGTGGATCCACCTTTTATTTGATTTTTCTCCTTTTTTTGTTCTCTCTTTTTTTTAACTTTTTTTTTTTTAATTGCATGCAAAGTAAACTCAAAGTTCTTTTTTCTGTGAACTGAGTTCACCCTTGGTTATCCCTTGGAACTCCTTGTCTTCTATTACAATGAACTTCTTACTGCCCACTTTCTCAAGTCCTTTTTACTTTTGTCTTGTTCCTTTTCTTGGTGTAAAAAGTGAGACTAGTTGCTAGATAAGGCTAAAGTTGCTCTGCTACTGATTTTGGCTATATAAAAAAAACTTTCCTTATCACACTTTTTAATGTTTTATTAAGCTAAAATAGACTCAAAGAAAGGGTTAGATAATTGCATACCTGAGCCTTAACATTTATTTGTTTTTGCAGGTGATAGTGAAGATGTTGATATGGTTGTTGAAGCTGTCTTCGGTGGTTCTGAAGATGCATGTGATAATATGCTTGAGGTCCTTTTGGAGCTTCTAAGCATAAGAGGAGAAATTCCATGTTTGACTAACTTTAACCAGGGTGTTGACCAAATTTTATTTTTGTGCCAACTTGTTGTTTTCCGGCTTGAAAAGGTTGGAGAGCACCTACATTCATTAGAGATACATGGAGAAATGAAAATTATTTTTATTTTTATTTTTTTAAAAGGCTTACTAGCTACCTCAATGAGGTTTTCCACTAGTAGGTAGGTCTAGGTGCCTCAAAGGAGGTTTTCACCTAGGATATTTAATTTTTATGTTTTTTCTTGTAACCCAATGACTGCCTCATGGAGGTTTTCAATCAGTGGGCCAATCTCAGACACCTCAAAAGAAGTTTTCACCTGAGATTTTACCCCTTTTTTTATTTTTTTTCCTTTTTCACTTTCCTACTCTACTTGAAAAAAAAATCATTTTTCAAGTATATGTATACTTCCAATGGAGCCATGTACACATCAAGATGACATATAAAATCATGTGCACACTTGGAATACATGCTTTGACATGTACTTGAATATGTGAGATGAATTTCTTTGACTGGGATTGTATCAAGTATTGTTGGAGAAGAGTGTGTTGGTGAAACTTAATGACTGTTGGGAACCATATGTCAATATAGTTGTGATGCCCCTAGTTCAATTGCTGAGTTGGATCACCTTGGATGTCCTCTTCTATTATGGTAGTCAAATCTTCCTCTTTTTGTTTATTGTTCTCTTGAACACATGGAGGAAATGTTGGTAAACATGAGGGAACTTTCTGAACATCTGATTTTTATTTCTGCTCTTCATCAAGTGCAGCCCTTGATCTTTTGATCTCCTCATTTGGATATTATTCTTCTTGATGTTTTCCTTCAATGACATTAGGAAAATATATTCTTTGCAATACCTTTCTTGAACTAAGATGTAGACCATTTAGATCAAGAGGATATGTTTGGTAGTGTTGTACCTTAGCATTGCAAGTGAGCTGAGATACTTCATTGTATGGGTTTGGAAATGGTGGTACAAGTAATTGAGTGGGGGTGGATATATGAGATGGATGTGGTTGAGGCTATGGTTGTGGTGGAGTTGGATGGTAGGGATAGCATGGAGTCGGGTATGGGAGATATTGAGGGAAATATTGAGGATGTTGAGGATTTTCCCAATAAGGACCTTGCCAACCATGTTGCCAAGATTGGTTTTGGGGTTGAGATGGCCAAGGTTGCCAAGGAGGGAGTGTGTCCCAATTAGTTTGAGATGGATGTGAATAATCTTTAAATTGTGAAGTGGGTCCTTGCATCATATCAAGTTGAATAGGTTGTCAGGGTCTCCTTGGAGCTACATAAAATAGCTTCTTTGGTGATTGCCTTGCTCCATTTTCTTTCTGTTAAACTTCTTTAAACTCGGGGAATGATGAACAAAATTTAGTAGCATATGATTTTGCATGGATAAAAAAAAATATCAGCATCTTCTTTTTTCTCATTTTTCGTTCTTAACATTTCTATTTGTTCACTTAGATTGCTAAGAATTTATGATTTAAAGTTGTCAAGCAAATTTCCAAGTTCAACTTGCCTTACCAATGTTGATGTTGACTTACTTACTCTTTCCCTTCCTCTTGATATGCACTTGCATGTTTCACTTCTTCAAATGCCAATTTATATGCATCTCCTTTACTCATGAGATAAGGAGATCAATCCACTCATCCTTAATTGTTCTAAGTAAGAGGGTTTTTAGTGTTTCAAATCCTAAACGATGCAAATTTTCCCTCTTAACATTATACATGAAACTCTCTATTAGATCCCCAAGGCTCTCATCTTCTTCTTGGTTCATCTAAAAATTTCTTCGCTAAGATCACAATCTTTGTATTTTTCTAGAAATATCTTCTGCATATCATTCCATGATATTATTGAATTAGTACCTAGACTCATGAACCATTTAAGAGCTCTATCCTTCAATGTTGCAAGAAACAATCTCATTTTTTGAGTGTGTGATAAGTAGCCATAAGACCTACAAAGTATCTCAAATTCAAAGTGAAATTTTTCTAGATCCTCTGTCCTCATACCAAGGAAGTTGGGAAGGAAATATGGAGGGATGTTCTTCATATATACACCAATGTCCATATCTTGAATGGGAAACCCAATAATATCTTCTTCATTTTCATCATATGCATCCATCTCTTCTACCTTCAAACATTTATGGTGATGTGGTTCTTAGTGCACCACATGGTCAAGTGGGGGGTTGGTATTGGAGAAGTTTTTTTTTTTTTAATTCTGAGTATCCCTAGTCCTATGAGGCATAAAAATCAGACATTTTGTATTAATATTTTTTTTAATATTTATGAAATGGCATGAAAATAAAGGAAGGTGGAAAATAATGCTAAAAACAAAATCAAAGAATTTACTAGACACCTCCCCGGCAACGACGCCAAAAAGTGGTGAGCCCTAGTATTACACCAACAGTGTTGCAACTCCTAGGGGCTGCCCTACTTTACTCTATCAACCCGGGGTTCGTACAAACTTGGAGGTGATAGTACTATATACACAGCAGATGTGTTATGTTAATGTCATCCTCTTCTGCTCTATGAAAGGGTGCTATTTCTAAGGGTTCTCAGTGAAGTCTGTCACACTTCAATGAAACTAGACTAAATTGCAGAAAGAAAATGATAGAAGGAAACTAAATTAAATCGCTAAAAAGAAATGACAGAAAGGGAACTAATATAAATTGTTGAAAAGAAATGATAGAAAGGAAACTAATTTAAACCATACTTAACTTCTCCAATCTCCTAAACACACCCTACTCTATCTATCATGTTCCTATTTATGTAGGTATTCATGACCTAATTCTAATTTGAATAAGTGTGCTTTCAGTTTGGGGGAAAACGGGCTAAAGGTGCTAATGGAGAGCTTAACGCATGAAACAAGGCTTAGAAGTGGAAAGAGGGGGTCAAACCTTATTAAAACTTTTCTATAGCACAAAAATTCTTCGGAGCGGAATGAATCGAAAAGTGCAATGGTGGAAAAGTGGGAGTCCAATTCGGGAGCGGGAGTGAAATGCAATTTGCGAAAAGGGAAAAGGTTGTGATCTGCTATATGCGATATCAAAATATGGAAATCGGCAAAAAAACGAGCAGTAAGTGTTAACAGGGAGCGGATAAAGATCGCGAAATGCGATTTGCGATGGGATAAAGATTGTGATTTGCAATGGGTGACATGGCGGTAGGACCAGCAGTGGAGTGCGATAACAATATCAAAATCAGTGGATAAGAAGTGGTAAGTCTTAAAAGAAAACAACAGAAATTGCAATTTGCGATTTGCGATTTTGCAATATCACAAGGTTGGTGGAAAAGCGATAATGCAGTTGGGAGAAGAGTGCAAAGTGTGATTGCGATGTACGGTATTTATCGCAATCAGAAAAAAAAGGAGCGGAAAGTGTTAAAGGAAGAGACTAAACACTGTGATGTGCGATTTGCGATGTATGGTAGCGGGAAGTTGGAGGAGGAAAGGAAGAGGTCAAACTCCAGTGGGTTCCAAGCATTTTGCATTAAAAAGGTAAAGGTGAGGTGAAAAATGGAAAATCGGTGAGATGTTGAAGAACGTAAAAGGAAAGGGAAGGGGTTATGCGATGGCCGAGATGTGATAATCAAGAAATACCAAGGTAAAAGATCTCATGCAAAACTTCAATGGTTTCTATGAAAAAAAGGTGCGGCAGCTGATAGGAAGAGAAAAGGAGGAGGGAAATTGGGCATAACAAAGGTTTTTGGAAGCATAACACAGAGATGGAAAATGAAGCAGGAAGGTGAGGGTTAGATTCTTCGGAATTTTAATATTGATCCTGCAAAAAAACCTGTGGATTCATGCACGGGTAAACAAAAAAAATGTGTGATAAAAACAGTGAACGGAAAGAAGTTTTTGGTTCTGTGGGAAGGTTCGCCCTCCTCGAGCTCTATTGACAGATATGAGAAGGGGGTCTCGATCCACATATTTTTGGTCTTCCTCTATTCTATTACTCTCATAAGAAAATGAAAAACTACATTAGCATGCTAAAAGAAAAACTAAGCAACAATGAAACTATCAGAAACTAGCTAATTGTTCAAGAATAAAACTAAATAAATGGCATAAACAAATCTAGCTAAATGACAGAAAGGAAAGAATGAAAACAACAAAGAAGCTGAGGCACATGCTTTGGGCCCTAACCCACAAGCCCATCTTTCTGGAATTAAATCAGAAAAATGGAGTATGTCTACTCATTGCATTAAAAATGAAATCTGATTACATCCTAAAGGTCTTAAACAGCAAAAGCCTAATAGAATACAAAATGAATGGCATGGGATGGAATGGAATGGAAGAATCGACTGGAATTGACTGCCTCTTCCTAGCTCTAGCTCTTCTCTATTTATTCTACAAGGCAACTAGCAACAGCTCCCTAGAAATAGTGATTGAGTCCACTTGACTCCCCATAAACAAATATTGAGTGCTCTCCTCTTTGAGTTGCTTGGCTTCCTCTAGAACTCGAACTGTTGGAGATAATATTTTGGGTGATTGAGTCTACTTGACTCCAAGTAAACAGTGATTGAGTGAACTCCTCTTTGAGTTGCTTGGCTACCTCTAGAACTCAAATCCATGGAGAGAATAATTTTGGTGATTAAGTCCACTAGACTCCAAGTAAACAAGGATTGAGTTGCTTGGCCACCTCTGTAATTCGAATTGTTGGAGGGGATCTCATGAGAATCCTTTGGCTACCTTTGAGAGTTAAGGAGGGTGGACAACCCCCTTGAATCTCTCCAATATTTCTCCCTAATTTCCTGATATTGTGCTCATTTATTCCCCAATCTTGATCTTCCAGTGGCAGGGAGCAAGTCCCTAGATCATCTCCTTCTCCAAATCTGCATAATCTACCAAATATTCTCACAATATTCTACAAAAATAACCAATATTAGGCACAAATATGCAATTACCTTTAAATCTTCCTAATAAAATATTGAAGCATAAGAAAACATTATTAAGTGTAGAAGGAGAGATTTAATATATATATTCATGTGCCTAAGGAAGGTAGATGGGCTTAAGAAAGGTTACATGGGCCTTATTTTATGTCAAATTTAGAGGCCTATCAACTATGACAGCGACCGAGCCCGCCCCTACTACGCCGGAGAAGAAAAATAAAGGACATTCATCGGGTACGCAGAATTCCTCGCACAAGAATACCCCGAAACCAAAGCAGGCTTCCTGCGCAGACAAGAAAAAGCAACCAATAGAAGGTACTAAGAAAGAGTCTGGGGTAACTGCTCTATAAGAAAGTTTTGTTGAGGATTTTCATCCCATATTGCAGTTGCCTCTGTAGATGCCTTCGTAGAAATCGTCAGTGAACGTTTCCAAGGACCTGAATAAGATCAAGGTAGTAAGCCATACACCCCTACTTCCTAAGGACGTTCCTGTCGAGGGTAACATACTAGGGCAGGTCCTCTCTCTCAAACTGGAGGATTGGGATTTGGTGAACCAAACAAATTTTCCTAAGCTCGCATCATCACAGTGTTTGCAAAAATTCCCTTATGAAGAATCTAACATAATCAAAGTGGAGCCTATGCAATGGGCTATGGGACTGTGCAATTCCAGGCTCCTCATTCTTTTGAATGTCCCACACTTTTTTCACAGCAATATCAATGATACCTATCTGCGCTAATTATTGGCTCTGGTGCATGAAAATTTCCTATGCATTACAGACTTACCATACCAAGGATAAATCTCCGTAGAAGCCTTCAGAGGGAAGGGCCAGGAGAAGAAAAACGAAAATGACATGAACGAAACCTATGGAGTGTTCAAGAACACACGAGGGTTTGTATTCAACACCACCAATGACCTTGCTATTAGATTTGTTCCAGAGGTCTTGGAATGCAAGATGATGCAGAAGTGTCGCGCTAAATAAGTTCTAGCACCGATATTGCGTTAGCTCCATGATGAACCAAAGGCGTTTAGTACAACTGGGCAAAATATATGTGCCAAAAATTTTTGGAGAATGTTCGAGAGGTGGAGGAAAAAGGGAAATTGTTCCACTGTGTGTGGATTTTGTTGCTCATCATGATCATTGGAAGGAAACCACAGTCACAGTCACAATTCCCTACAATTGACCCTGATTTGTGTGAACTTGCATGATATGCATCATTGTGGCTGACAAAGGATTTGACACGGGTTACAAAAAGTAATATTTTTTGGGTTTTATTCCAGATAGATCTTCACTAGGTTGTTCAGCTGAAGCCGCGTCGCTCGCCAACACTATATGACCAATAAAAGTGCATAGCAGACTTCAAAGCCTCATTCCATAATGTGCACATTCACGCAAAGAAAGACATGTCTGGGGTATGGTATGACCTACCTTACCTCATCACAAAAGATAACCTCGTCATAGTAACCACTAACCGACATCCATATTGGTCGGATGCAATAGTAGATATGGATGCCAACTCAACCACCCAGCCCAAGCCATCTGCAATGAAGCCACACACCAAGAAAGACAATTATCCCTTCGACATAGCCAGACACTTGTAGGGGCACCAAGAGAGGGCCCCAATCTCTGAAAGGATAGCACAAGAAGCGAAAAGCATCAAAGAAGGCATGTATTGAGCCCCTCATGTTGAAAAAATGTGACTATGCTGAGATTGGAAATGTTTTCAAGACAGTCACTGGAGAATCCTGGAGCAATATCGAGCACCAATACATGGTTTTCCTCAGCAAGGTTCAACAAGGCATGCAGTAGCTGCGGGTTTAGGCGAGCGAGATTCAATAAACCATTGTTAAAGCGAGTGTGCTTCCATTTAGTACCCTAGCTGTGGAATCCACTACCAAGAGCAAGCTGATACAGATACATAGCAGAGCGCTTCATTCCCCTCATCTAGTGCAGAGTCCAACTTTAAGGTCTTGGTCAAAAATTGGAGTCAACTTGGCTATGCTCCCCAATGCCCACTTGCACTAGATTCATTCCACGATTACAGACGAGTTCCACTATCATGAGTACCATGCTTCGCGTGCCATAACGGAAGTAGAAACATAGGTCGAGTAGTTGTGTCAGGAGCAGCAACAAGCTGAGTAAGCATGACATGCTACAAAAAATCAGCGAGAGCAACTCGAATCACTCATCACCCAGCTCTACGCCGAGATTCTAGGATTGTTGATACTAATCAACACTGCACCTACTACAAAGCTTGAGACTCTCGTAGCCACACTTAAGGCTTCCAAGATACAAATTGAGACAATGTGTGCTAACCTGAGCAAAAAATTGTCGACCTCCATACAAAGCTACAGCCAGAGACACCACCAAAGGTTTAGTAACAACAAGCTTCCATTGTTAAAAAGGAAATAACCAGCATTACTACAACTGTGGATGAGTGCAACACTCTGTTCAAACACACCATGGAGATATGGATCTCCATCCAGGAGAATCCATTAGCTAAGAAATTGTAGACAAACATGCGGGATAAGCTGATGAGATTCAGGTCATTATGCGGACCCTGGTTCCTGTATAGAGATTGGTCCGATTACAAGAAGGCTGAAGCATTCAGGGTGATATTGATGAGTTGTGCCATAAGGAGCAGCTTCTGCTAGCAAGGACTCAACCTTAGGCCGATGAAGAACTTCAGTTACCATAGACGATTGAGGGTATGCTCAAGGGACTTCGCCAAACTCAACGAAACATCAAATTGGCAGAGGAGGGGCCTACTACAGAGAAGTTATTCGGAGAAGCATAGAACGCTGCAATGCAGAGTGTTGAGGCCATCCAGCCTCTACACAAATCCATCTAGGCACTAAAGACCAAGATGCAGGAATCCAGCGTAGAGTGATTCAAGGACAAGTCATGATTTTTTGTTGGAGGCATGTTGGGCTAGGGTCGTCTAGGTAGAGTCTTAATGTATTTTTTGTTAATTTTTGATAATAATGCGCAACGCGTAGAAGGTCAAGGGGCTTTTGGGCAGGTCAAATCTCATTCATTTTGTAACGGGTAAATGGGTAAAACATGGGACTCAAACCATGGTTGGGGACCATGGTTTTTGTGCATCTAAGTAATATAAATAGGCATGTATGAGTCACGTCAAGATATCAATACATGACAGATCTGATATTTCATGTAATTTTGATGTGATTTGGGTAAGTAATCATTGATTATTCTAAGTAAGAGACAATCTCCTGCGGCTGTGTGCACGAAGACCCAAGTCCTGGGGTGTGTGCGAGGACTCTGCAGCTCTGTGCACAAAAGAAAGAAGTTGTATTCATTGAAGATTTGATTAATAAAGAGAAGTTTTGGCAAGATAATTGCTTTACTGGCATGATTTATGTTCTTATGTTTTAATGCATTGATCTTTATGAGTTAATGCTTTTTTTTTTAGATCTATTGTCTAGTTTATATTATTCAATGCACATTTTTCTGGGCTAATCACATAATAGTATATTTATGTGTTTGCGTAATAACTATATCGGTGATAAGGGTTTCTATTAATTATAGATCTAAATTGGGTTAAAAAGCAATAGCGCAGAGCATTAGTAATTAGATCAGACTATCAAGGGTTAGATCTACATCAAATCCCCCTCTGAGTGCGGAAACCTGGTTCCAACATCCCCCCATTCTACTTTGAGTGAGACTTTGATCTGTGCAAGTAGATCACTGCCAAAAGTGCCAGTAGTTGGAGGGTTTTTTTGGTTGCGTAAGTACACTCTAAACGTGAGTCTGGACCCCTTGAGCCAACAATTTCCCAAAAGGTGAGCAAGGGTGTAACCAACCAAAGAACTAATTTCCAGTGCTCAGTAACAACACAAGTTTGTTTGAGGATTCCAAACCAATATGTTGTGAAAAGAACCCCTTGAGCTCTAAAGTAGACTGACAAGAAAATAATCCCACACACTAGAACACATATAAGCCATCCAAAATATTTTTTCAACCTTTAATGAGAGACTAAACCAAATATGAGATGCATGGTGAGGTAATTAAAACATAAAATCCATAATAAATAACTTAATTTTAGAAAAAAATTACTAAAATAAAAATATTTATGTACGAAACGAGTAACCATGTTAGAAATACCTTAATTAAGAGTAAAAGTTACAATAAAACACCACACAATAGACCATACTAAAGAAACCATTCAACATATCCTCCTTTTAAAATTTTAGTGTAGGTGAACATAAACCTCCACCACCCTATAGTATGATACACCCCTACCTTCTCATCACCTTCCATTTTTTTTATTGAGGTTAATCAAAGGATGGAGCAATGGAACATACTATCCTACAACAAAAATCATATTCTTAAGCATCATAATACCAGAAACGACCCACATACCACCTTAATGACATGCATGATGCCACTTGTGATGAGGTTTGATCCCCCTCACAAATTCACTCACTCACATCCTGAGATGGGGGCTCAAATCACTTATATTGGCACCCTCCATGGAGAGTGATATCCTAAATGGAAATTTTATTGCATGTTATTTCCAGCAAGCCTGATTAGACTTGTGGTCATGATTGATATTTTATATGTTAATCCCTTAGTGGCAAGCTTTTTTTCAACTTATTCCTAGTCTTTCTGACATGATATAGGATGGGAGCTAAAAAAATTTCAAGGAGTTGACTTACTCTTCCTAAACTTACTTTCATTCTCAAATTGCTCGAAATTTTGGATGGGGCAACTCCAAATTGGAGTTTCTTTTCCATTTGAATGATTGTGGAAAAATCCTCCTCTATGATTAGTTTGCAAAAATTGTTCCTTCTAATAGTGAGAAGTCCCTATTCCAAAGTGAAGGGTTCAATTTCATTATTACTTTATATATTTAATAATCCTACATAAAT
The DNA here is from genome assembly GCA_034641835.2 of Pinus albicaulis. NCBI lineage: Eukaryota > Viridiplantae > Streptophyta > Pinopsida > Pinales > Pinaceae > Pinus > Pinus albicaulis. Next base: position 702,434,503 of record CM076577.1, read on the forward strand.
GTGAATGATTTTTCCATGAGAGATTTTTAAAACTCCTCCAAAGATAGTTGGGCTTGGATTTCCTTTAGAGACTCCATAAACATTAATATTTTGAAAACCATTAGTGGGGAGCAGGGAGGGGGGGAGAGACAAACTAGAATGGATGCTAAAGAACAATAGGGGTGGGAGAGAAGGAGAGTGAAGAGGGTAGGGTTGTAGGCCCAAAAAATGGAGCATATTTCCCTTTTGAAAATTACAAACCTGATCTTGAGGATTATAGAGAGATATTGTTTAAATTCTATGGTAATTGTAGTAGAATTCAATTTTCTCATTTTATAACTACTATCTAATGAATTTTAAACAATTTTCTCATGCCACTCATATCATTGAGCTATTACATATAGAAAATACCATCGGTAAATGCATAGGGAACAATAAAGATCATATGAAGAAAACAATGCAAAATAGAGACAATATTTTATACCTTGGGAAAACAAACATTGGGAGAAAAACTAACAACCTTTCTTAGGAAAAATTATTCTTTATCAAGGTTTATAAATGAACAGATTTTCTAGAAGTCTGTGCTAATATCCAAGTCAAAATACCAGTCAAACCTAGTCAAATTTAGTAGTTGGTCAACGTTGGTCAGAACAAATCAAAAGTAAACTATCGTAAAAAATCCATCCCTATTGTCAACGACCTGTGATATGTGGTCAAACTTATGGTCAGCATGCAGTTAGATTCGATTAGCACCCTATGGTCAAATCTGGTCAAATTTCTATCGTCAAGTTCGATCAAATTTGATCAATTTTTTGTGGTTAGACTTGGTTGAATTTTCACATATGCGGCCTCAAGAATGTTGGTCAAAATCGATGATAAAGAGAGAGATACTTTCTCTTAATTGGTATCCAAAGGGGGAGTCTTAACATCTTATTTATACACATCCATGGGGTGTGACAACCCAAGGAACACATCCCTCACCAGATGGAAAACTTGACTTCTCTTCCGCCAAATTGAATTAATAAAATAATAATTTACATTATTCATCTAGGCTTAGTTTAAGACCATATATTAATGCATGAATACCTCCCAATGCTATTGTTGGGTCTCAGAATTGTCCTTAAAAAGACATCCACTTTCACCATCATGTCCATTATATCACCTCCATTTCACTACCATGTCACTACATTCATCTCACTTTCATCATCATTTGGGTTACCCTTGTGTTTTCCAAACATTCTTAATTTCTAGTGTTTTTAAGTGAATTTGTGATCAAAAGTTAGGAAATAATATGCATACACTTATACCTTAAAAGTGGAAAGCATTTTGTGACATGTGTACGTTCATTTGAAGCTTCCAAGGCCCTCTTATGTGGCTCCCAAAGATCAAATTCGAAATTATCTTCATGATATGAAGGAGATTTGAAGGAGGGATATATGGCCCATGGTTAGCAAATTGGTTGAGAATATTATGGATCAAAGGAGAGGAAGAAGGATCCTCATTAATGAGGAGGTTGCCTAGGAATTTGTATAAATAGGAGATCTCTCTCCTTTATTTGGGACAATGAAAACTCTTAACAATGGAACTCTTGTTCATGTAACTTGTCATCTTATTACTTTGTAACTTTGGAGAACTTGAATAAAGCTTTGAGGTTCCAAGCATTGATGGAGATGTGAAGTAGGAGATATCATGGAGCATATAAGAATGTAAGATAAAGTAGGGTTTATTTTGGAATTTTGTTTTGATATTAGTTTTTATTTCATTCATGTCATTTTATTTTAATTGTTATGATGTTTTCATTTCATTGAAAGTATGATAGTTTAGATTTTCTATTCATGCAAGTTTAATTCATGCAAGTGTGTTCGACTAGTTGATTGTAGATTTACTTCTCATGTAAGAGTGTTTTTGAATTCATGATTTACTTCTCATGTGTGTTAGATTAGTTTTCAATTCTACAGTCGAGAGTAAAATTTCAATTACGCAAGTAGAATAGAGTAAATTATATTTGATTTATGCAGATTTGACTAGATTAGTTTTTAAATTGCATCAATCATTTTCCTGCATTTCTGTCAAGCATTTTCCTACATTTTTGTCAAGCATTTAGATTGCATCCATTTTCCTGCATTTCGGTCAAGCATTTAGATTGCATCCATTTTCCTTCATTTCTGTCAAGCATTTTCCTGAATTTCGGTCAAGAATTTAGATTGCATCCATTTTCCTGCATTTCGGTCAAGCATTTAGATTGCATCCATTTTTCTGCATTTTTGTCAAGAATTTTCCTACATTTTTGTCAAGCATTTAGATCAAGAATTCAATTTATTTTGAATTGATTTTTGAATTAGATTAGATGATTTTGGTTTTCGTTATTTGATTAGAATTGCAAGCATAGATTAGAATTCAATTATGAAAGTAGATTAAATTTTAAATTCCTGAATGTAGAATAGATTTTCAATTTAATATTGGAATGGTGTGATTAGGTTATTTTTTTATTTTTAATAAACTGATCCCTAGCATTTATTGTGAACGTATGTCTCACAAGTCTTACGAATCCTGGATTGATAATTTATTTTATTAATCTAATACAAATTGTTTTACTCAACAACTACACAAAAATCAACACTCCCTCTTAGTGAGGTAGGTATTCTCCTTATCTGAAAATAGATTTCTCCTCAGCTGGAATTTCTCCTCCACTAGAAAATTTGATGAGCTTTCTATGCTGATGAAGTGTCTCCTCACATGCATGTTTATTTATATAGATCAATCCATCCCGGAGTGTGTAATGTGATTATCATGAGAAATTTACCCCTAGCCAAATCAACATGGCTTCATGGATAAATGTATCAATATCCCCTGGTAAAATCGAATAACCTAACCAAATATTCATGGCTCCTTAGGAGAAAAATTTCTCCTGGGTCATTCACCCCTGACCAAATCAACATGGCCCATCCAAATCAACATGGCTTGTTTGGGTCAATGTATCATTATTCCCTAGTCAAATCAACATGACCTTATGGATTCCAAATCCACATGGATCCAATGGAAGAATGTCTTCCCTATGTTGTAGTTGCCCCATGTCATTCACCCCTAGTCGAATCAACATGTCTCCATTGTTGAATGTATCATTCTACCCTAATCAAATGACCCTATGGGAAAATTTATGCCTATCTTGCAATCATCAATACTCCAAGCCATTCACCCTTATCCAAATCAACATGGCCTAATGGGTGAATGTGTCATTCTCCCCTGATCAAATAAGAATGATCCTGTGGAAGAATTTCTACCATATTTTGTGATATAAATTGGATCATTATATTTTTTTTCATCCATCTCGATGCTTTCATAGTGTAAAAAGTGGAGGAATCATCTCATGGGATCGTTTTACGAACAAGACCCAATTTGGAAAAACATGGTCTGAAACCTTCAGAGAGAATTTTGAGGCATCAAACGACGCTTTTTGGGGGTAAAAATTTGTCACTTTAGCACAACACCTTTTTCTCCTATTCTACACACATAGACCAATTGCTTCAATTGGAGTCTGTATTGAAAGTTATGCCACTCATAAGTTGACCTTTATGTTTTCATCACCATAATTCAAGAGGATGTCATGCCAACCCCATTATTAATGAAAAAGGGAATAACCATGTGATTATGATGTACAAGACTCTATAAGAGTCTATATTGTAACTCTAGTTAAGAGTTGAGGTAGTCAAACCTAACCACTAGTAGGTTATCGGGCTACGTTATAACCAAGCCATGAGGAGGAAAAGGGGTTCCATTATTTCGAGTACAGTATAGCTAAGAGGGATAGAAGGTAGAGCACACAAAGAGGATTCGTGTTTTGTATCAACCCATAGGCCATAAGCTATAATTATTTGTACTCGCAACCATATTTTCATTCATAGAAAGATCAGAGCGATGTGACCTTCTAACTAGGTTTTTCTCCCGAATGGGTTTCCCAGAGCATATCTTGTGTCAAATATGTGTGAGAGATTTTATTTATTTGTTCTCTGTTTCCTGAATAATTTTAAATATGAATGCATGTACTATTAACAATAAATATACAAACCTAGAAATTAAATAAAACTGTTATAGTGTATAATTTCATATTTTAAATATAATTTTATCATATATGTTTTGATGAACTGTCCAATGGAATATCCACAACACTTTACGAATCATATTGGTATCATAGTAGGTTTCTTTAGGTATTTTGTCGATATTTTTAGGGGATAAATATCATTTAGGTGGAAATTATAAAAACCCTAATCATGATTTATAAATCTATTAATAAACCATTGAGATCTTGCAGATGAGAGGAATTCGTGGCTAGAAAAACAAGTCGTAGATATAAGTCATAATGAAAATCTCCTCATGGCCACCCTGAACAACAAGCTTTGGATACTCAGAGAATATGGGAGTTATATGTAGAGGAAAAATTAGAAGGGGGATTAGGAGATCAGGAAGAAACAAAGAACCAATCGAAGAAAGAACCTGAAAAATATCAACCCAGGTTGAGTGCCAAAAAATCAATCTTGGCCCCTATTTAAAATGGAAGCAAAGGTAGATATCAAGTCGTACCATGATGATATCAAAAATCTAAAGCTAAATCATTGGTTGTAACAAATAGAAGTGTATTTCGATGTCCATCAAATTGAGATAGAACATAATATTTAATTTTCCCAACTAAAATTAGAGGGACATGCCCTAACTTAGTGGCAAAGACACACAGAGACCTTGAGGTTGGAGGGAAAGCCTTCAGTGACTAAGTTGGAGGACTTCAAAACCCTCATTAGGTCATATTTTTACCCTATTGGGTACGTATAGTACTAGTGGATCCAATGGCACCACTTCAAGAAAAAGCCGGGGAAAATCATACACGGGTACAACACAGAGTTTAGAAAGATGGACATGTTATTGGGTATCTCTCCAAAGAACCCATATATACTCCTCTAGTATTTGGGGGGTCTACATTTTGATTTTTGGGAGAAATTCATGTTTTTCAATCCCAAATCAGTGGATGGGACTTGTGTATAGGCACATTACCTAGAGAACATAGGATTGAAGAGAGAGTAATCAAGTGGATTGAAGTAGAAGGAGCATCAATATGCTTCTAAGGAGGGGAATATGAAGAAAAAATAGGGAAAATATAAAACGATGGTAGCCACAACTCACCAGTACAAATATCCCAACAACCACTTTAACCACTGCAAGATTGATAATCATAGAGAGGAGAAGTGATGGAAGTTGCAATTAGAGCTAAACCCAAAGAACAAAAATAAATATAATAATAATAGGAATATCATGTCCACTGATTATAGAAACCAAGTTGAAAGCAACTCATACATGGATGAGAATTTTTTATGTACATCAGTGTACAAGGAGGTGAATCTGAGTAGCCTTAAATAACAAGAAAATATAGAAATTCCTAAACTTTTCTATATAAAGATATCACAAGAGAATCTAATTGTAGCAAATCTAGTCAATAATTTTTGATCTGAAGTCTGTGCTCATCCAAGCCCATATCCACTTGGATGGGTAAATAAGGATGTAGAGATAAAGGTAACAAAATAGTGAAAAATTAGATTTGTCATCGGTGCTGATTTTATTGATGAAGTAGAACTAGATATGGCTCCCCTTGATGTATGTGGAGCTGTGTTTGGGACTCCCTACATCTACATGCGAGATGTAATATTCATGTGGAGAGCCAACTAGTATCATCTTGTCAAAGAGGGAAAATCATTCACGATAAATGCGCACAAAGGCAAGCCAAAAATTTTGCAAGTGCCAACCAAGCCAATAAATTGATCAATTCCAGTAAGAAGTATGTTTTATTGTTTTTAAGAGAAAATCAGTCTGTAGAAGAGTTTTTAAGAGTCAATTCACCCCTAGAGGAGTGTACTAGAAAACAAAAACAACAACTAGAATTGCATACATGGATGTGTTCTGAGACCCTATAGGGTTACCACCTAAGAGGAAGTGGAGCATGCGATCCAACTATTGTTGGACTCCACTTTACAAAAAATTAGTCTGTACATGCAGTATCTTATGGAAGCATGTGAGGTGAAGAAAAAATTTTAAATAATGTAACAGGGTGTCACTCGATTGAGTAGATCACCATGTGGGTCACCCATCATCATTGTGCCAAAGAAATATGGGACTTGGCACATGTGTAGAAATTACAGGGCATTGAACAAAATCACACTAAAGAACAGGTACAGCCTGCCTAGGATAGATGATTTTATGAAACTAGCTCCCAACATAGAATAAAAGAGGGATCAAAGCCTTATAAATCAACCACTTCGAGGGCGCAACCTCCTTTAAATTACATAAATGAAGAATTCCTGGATGATACAAATGACAAAACCTCATTTCTATATATAGGAGTCCATGGGGTCACAATATAATCCTAGCTAACCTAACAATAATAATGTAAGGGCACAAAAATAACAATAGTAGGCTTTTATGGGGCCCAATACTAACAATATGGGACTACAAGGGTACAAAAATAACAATAAGGGGGCTAAACTAACAACAATAAGGGACTACATTAGTAATATAGGGACCTAACATGACCCTCTCTTTCAAAAAAGTGTTTTCCTCAACACTTGAGTAGCTCTGGATGCTTCTGTATAAAATTCTCATCCTCCCATGTGGAATCTTTAGTGGGTAAGCTCTTCCACTTGATGAGATACTCTGAAATTGATCAATTTTATAGCTGTCAAGGTCTTGTTTCCGTGATTTCTTCAGGTTCCAATATGATTTTTCCTTCCTCATCAAGTTTTGGAAATATTGTTTGAACTAGAAGTTTGTCACCTATAACCTTCTTTAATCATAAAACATGGAAAATTGAGTGCACTCGAGAAGAAGCAGGAAGCTCCAATTTGTATTCCATAGTACCAATATTTTGCAACACCTTGTAAGGGCCATAATACTTTGGTGATAATTTATTATCCTTCTTAGCTTGCTTGAGGGACATTTGTTTGTATGGTTGTAGCCATAAAAAATATCCATTCTCCTAAATCAAAACTTCTCTCGCTGTGATGTTGATATGCATGTTGTTTCATTAGATTTTGTGCCAAATTTAGGTTATCCTTTAAGAGTTGGAGAACTTGTTTTTGATGTTCGATGTGATCTTCCATTGCTTGGACCTTAGCATTTTATCTTAGAGATTATGTGATGGACAGTGGATGAAATCCATAAAGTGCCATAAATGGGGCCATTTTTGCTATAGTATGGAACGAAGTTTTATACCACAATTCAACCAGAGGTAACCACTTGACCCACTGTTTTTTTTTATCAGATACAAAACAACGAAGATATCCTTCCAAACATTTGTTAACTATCTTAGTTTTCCCATCAGATTGAGGATGATAAGATGAGCTATGAGCTATTTGAGTACCCAAACAAGAAAATAATTCCATCCAAAAATTTCCAGTGAAAATATGATCTCTTTCACTTACAGTAATCTTTGGGTTTCCATGTAGCTTTTGAATTGTTTCCATAAATGTAGTGGCAAATGTACTTGCTTTAAATGGATGAGATAATGCACAAAAGTGTGCATACTTGGTAATTCTATCAACTACCACCATGATGACACTCTTTCCTTCGGAATTAGGTAAACCTGTGATGAAATCCATTGAAGCCTCCTCCTAACGTTGACTTGGAATGGATAAAGGATCTGGGGTCTTAATTGTCTCAAAATTATTTTGCTGGAAAACCAAAAATTCTGCCACAAAATTTTGAATATCAGATTTAAGGCCATCCCAAAAAATTTATTTCTTCACCTTGTGGTAAGTTTTTAAAAATCTTGAGTGTCCTCCTAAGGTAGAGGTGTGAAATTCGAAAAGAATATTTTGTTTTAGCTGGGAATTCTTACAAATATATAAGCAATATTTGTACCATAAGGAATCATTTTTCCAACTAAATGTATTAGATTTAATGGGATCTTGCTGTAACTTTTGAATGAGTGTCCACACTTCTTCGTCATTCTTCCATTCCCCCCTTTCTTCAGTTATCAAATCTGGTTGGATAATAGAAATGGAACAAAGCAATGATTCCACCTCCTCATCCTTTCTTGAGAGTGCATCTGCAAAAAAATTTAGCTTCCATTTTTTGTAGATGGTTTAAAAGTCATAACCCAACATATTTGTAACCCATTTTTGTTGCTATTATGAATATAGTCTTTGTTCCAAAAATTATTTAAGACTATCATGATCAGTTTTTACCTTGAGGTGTCTTCCCATTAGGTAAGGTCATCATTTCTTTAGTGCATGTAGTATTGCCAACATTTCCTTCTCATAAATATCTTTCTGTAAATAATCTCCTTCGATTGGGAATCTTTCAAAAGCAATGGGTCTTCCTTCTTGCATTAAAACAACACCAATTCAATTTCCTAAGGCATCACATTCCACAATAAAGGTTTTTGTGAATTCTGGCATAGCGAAGACCAGTGCTAGGCACATTGATTCTTTAAGATGTTCAAAGGCCTTAGCTTCTTCAGGAGTCCATGAAAATGCATCTCTCTTCAATAATGTTGTTAGAGGTGCTGCTATTCTCCCATAATTCTTAACAAACTTTCAGTAATACCTTGTTAACCCGAGAAATCCTTGCAACTGCTTTATGGTTGTGGGGACTTTCCATTCCTTAATAGATTTAATTTTGTTAGGGTCTATCTTAACACCCTCCTAAGATACAATATGACCCAGATATTCCACCTCTTGTACTCCAAAGAGACATTTGGATGTTTTTTGCATATAATTGTTTCTCCTCAAATAGTTTGATAACCTTGTCAACATGTTGAACATGATCCTTCCAAGACCTGTTGTAGATTAGTATATCATCAAAAAATACTAACACAAATTTTCTAAGAAAGAGTTTGAAAATGGAATTCATCAACCCTTCAAATGTAGAAGGTGCATTGGTAAATCCAAAAGGCATGACAAAAAATTCATAATGACCCTCATGAGTTTGAAATGATGTTTTCCGAATATCTTCAGTCTTCATTCTAATTTTATGATATCCTGAACTGAGATCCAACTTGGTAAAATAAATTTCTCCATGTAATTCATCCAATAATTCATCAATCACAGGAATGTGAAATTCATGTTTAATAGTGAGCTTATTGAGCTTCCTATAATCCGGACACATGCACCATGACCCATCCTTCTTGTGCACCAATACTACTGGAGCAAAGAAACAACTTTGACTAGGTTGAATTATACCAACCTCTAACATTTCTGCAATCATACGTTCAATTTCGCTCTTTTGGAAATAAGGATATCTATAAGGCCTGATGTTTGCAGGAACACTTCCTGGAATCAAATGAATAGCATGATCATGATCATGAATAGGTGGGAGTCCTTTGGGAGTTTCAAACACCTTGGAATGATTGTCCAAGATTTTTTGGAGACCTGGAGAAACAGATGATTTTGATGTTGGAACTTCTAGTGAGCATAATTGTGCAATTACACCTCATTTTTCTTTCTTCAGAAGCTTTGTCATGACATTAGAGCTTATTATATTTCCCGCCTTCCCTGCAATACCCCGCAATTCAAATTCCTTTCCTTCCGAAAAAAAGTCACGAAAAGTTCTTGAAAATTAAAAGCTAATGTCCCCAAATATTGTAACCATTGTACTCCTAGTACAACATCAACACCTCCCAGTGGAATGGAAAGCATTGGACAATTCAATACATATTCCCCCATGGTTAGCTTGATATTATGGCATTTTACAGAGTAATTTATAGTTCCTCCATTTGCAACCATCACTTGACACTTTGGTGCTAGGTATAGGAAGCAATTCAATTCCTTGGCTACCTTACAATGAATAAAATTATGGGTACTACCCGAATCAATCAACACTATTGCATTTTTCTTCTTGATATGTCCTTCTATCTTGAGAGTTTGAGGAGTGTAATTCCTGCCAATGCATTACAGGATATGGTCAGACTTATTTCTTCTTTTTCTAGGGTTGGTTCCTGGTGTATATCCTCTTATTTTGAAGTTTCTTGTTCATTTTCTTCCTCCTTTTCACAATATATGTAAAATAATTTCTTCTTGGCACACTTATGACCTTTAGTGTATTTGCTATCACTACTGTAGCAAAGCCATTTTAATCTTTTTTCTTCCAATTGTTGTGGTTTCAACCTTGTAGGTTTTGGAAGTCTAAGAGTAGCAATGCTTCCACTATTATAGATGTGAGTGGTATGCTTCCTTGTCGCCATAATTTTACTTTCATTTTTTCTTTCCAACCTAAATATCTTCTCCAATGAATCAGGTTCCCAAAGAAGAACCTCATGTTGGATGTTATCCTTTAAAGTCCCTATGAAGACATCAATCTTGTGTTCCTTTGGAATATTAGTTACCCTTATATTCAATTTTTGGAAGTCCTCAATGTGCTCCACCATTGAACCCTTTTGTTTTATATTTATCAATTGGATAAAGAAGGTGTTGCTCATTGTATCCTCATAATGTGTTATAATTTCCTCCGTAAAAATTGACCAAGTGACAATTTTTTTATGAGAGCAAAGCCATCAATACCATAAAAATGTATTTTTTTCTAAATATAAAGTTTCAATGCGTACATTTTGTGTGTTTTGCACATTATGGAGATAAAAATATTGCTCCATCTCTAGTATCCATGTTACGGATCCTTACCATCAAACTTCCTCATATCGATCTTTGGAATATGGCGGGTCTTCAATCCAACATTAGATTTTATGAAATCACGATTAACATTTATTTTTTTCTCATCATGAGTTTCCTCTACTACGTTTTCACCATTAGGAATCATTTCTTGTATCAACTTTGTCAAACCTTAGTTCAAACCTTCCATGTCTGCTTTTAGATCATTCTTCATGTCTTCCATGTTGTCTTTCATTTTTTCATCAATATTAGCTTCCATGTCATCCATCTTAGCTTCCATGTCATTCTTCAAACCATCCATATTAGCTTCCATGCCTTTCTTCAAACCATCCATCTTAGCTTCCACGTCTTTCTTCAAAACTTCCATTTCATTTTTTGCTACTCTTTGCGAGAACAAAATTTGGTGCACTTGGTGTTGTAATTTTGATATATCATGTTGCACTTCTTCCTCTTCATGAGTCATAGTAGAGCTTTCTGAGGGTTTAATGGATGTTGAATTCTTTTTAGGGGACATTTTAGAACCCAATATTGATATCTATGCTTCAATATGCCCTTGGAATCACTTCAAACTGAATTTTCAAACGAGATTTATGCAATTTGAAAAAAAATACACACATTTTTCTTTATTTTGAGGAGCTCGATATTGAAACTGATGTATCTATGTAATTTTGGATCACCAATATTTTATCTTCAGTCCTTTAGTAGAACTATGAATCTTATTTCCAATGGCACATGAATGACTTGATTTGGATTCTTCAAGACAAAGTTATTCCCAATCTCCCACAATGACCTAATTATGGATTGGTTTCGTAGAGATAAATTTTTTGGTGTCCCATGTGTCACCGTTTCCTCCTTCAACTCTAAAATTGATACATAAGAAACTGCAATCCTTTTACTTTTGGACACTTTTTACAAAATTCCAATCTGATGCTCAGAGAGAGAGTTATGATGATTTTCTCAAGGTCACCTATTTGAGATGAAAATAGGGAGCCTACGAAACCCCTAACTTCCATTGATCATATCTCCGAAAATATTACGAACCAAGCTCTAAAATATATACACGAATTTCCTCAATATTTCTTCACAATGGGTATTTTTTTAGCTTCTGAAGCTTCGTAAAAAAAAATTTATTGCAAAAATGCCACGATGACTTGTTTGAAGCAGCAAAACCCTAGAATCCAAAGCTTTGATACCAAATGTTATGAAACCAGCTCCAAAAATAGAAGAAAAGAGAGATCAAAGCCTAGATTCACTTATAAGGAAGAATATTTGGTCTCGTTGCTATTTTGTGAATGTGCGAGCATGCAACATCGAAAAGGGTTGCATCAGAGGTTGAATCAGTGCTTGTAGCAGAAACTTTGTCTATCACCCTTGGTCCTTCATCTTCTAAGAGTTTGTACATTGCCTCCCATGACGAACTACCATAGTCTTTGTTGTAGACGGTGTCTAAGAATAATGAAGACATATCTACGTCTTTTGTGGAAGATGGTTGAGAAATTTCCTTAGCTCTTTTGCTCATTTTGAACTTCTTCAACCAAATAATTGATTTCCTGAGAGCAGATCAAATTTAGCATATAAGGATTCTCATAAGAGTAAATCAATCATTTATTTCTAATGCATGCGAGAAGATTTCAATCTATTAATCATCATTCATAAATCCTAATTTAATATATCACATGGCCTCGCACGTAAGATCTATCAATCGTTTTAAAGCCGTTAAGATCTTAAATTTAATTTGATATGAAATAAGTTTTTTTCACACGCTGAATTCATTTAATATGCATTTCGCAATTATTTCTTATAATATTTCGTGATACTTAATCTTTAAAGGTTGTGAAATGCGATCTACGCAAATCGCAGATCATAAATTTTATAAGATAACGTTTTGGATGTATATTATAAGTTGCGCGCGATGCGAAATGCGAAAAAATTAAAGTAGATGTGGTCGCAAACGGTTTTATATTACCTAGTTTATCTGTATGTCAGGTCTGCAGGTATCGCGACTTATATCATTTGCTTCTTCTGGCTTTGTTGATTAAAATGTGATGCGAAAAAGGAAGGATGAAACGGTGACTTTGATAGTTTACAAGGTTTTTTAATTATTTACTTTAGAAAGGCTTCGAGCGTACTTCACAGTTTGCATATCTTATGTTTTACAATTCTTTTTTGAAATAAGAAATGTAAAATGCGGTGCGCTTTTTAAAGAAAACTAGAAGTTTTATTTTCTAAGTTTTTTATTTTTAGGAAATAAAAAGAATTTCCTATTTTATTTTTAAAGGGTCCCTATTTATAAAAATAACGGGGGGGGGTTTTTGTATAGCACAACATGACTGGAGAAAAAATATCCTTTTATTCCACTCCCTCTTTTTAGGCAAACCCTCTTTCCAAAAGCCTCTCTTTGTACTTATCAATGTTATCATCTTCTAAATGAATCATTTCCTTGGAAAACCCTACAGTGAACCTGATATTCCTTTCCACAAACCCCATTCAAGAGGCCATGGAAAAAAATGAAATATCATAACCAAGAAATCATTTTTTGTTTTCTAAAAATTGAAAGGACAAGGGAGGGAAAAAAAAAAACAAAGGAGAAAAAGTATGATTGGAAGTACTTAATTCTTAATCAAGGAATAAATTTGTAAGGGTTGTAGGGAACTCTCCACAACCTCTTGATACTTTCCTCCTTGCAAATAAACATTGAATTCCTTGGAAGTATACTCATCCATTATCTAACCTAAAAAACTTAATCTTCTTCTCTATCAATTTTTCTACCTGAGCCTTGAATTCTTGGATCTAGTTTAATACCTCATCCTTGGCCTTCAAGAAGTCCATATGAAATTATATCAACATTAGATTCCTTTTTCCTCTTTTTAGGTTGATGTTCATCATCATCATCAATATCAATTGTTATTCATGATGTTTTTCCTTCCTTTTCTTCTAAAGAGTATGGGAGGCATAGTGTACAAAATCCTAACAATTGAAGCAACCAGTCTTTGACATATCCTTGTTTTAATCTTGAATTGGAGAGAGTCTTATACTTGTATTCTTCTTATCAAAATTTCTAAAATTTCTTCTTTATTTTCATTTTCTTATATGAGTTGCAAGGGCTTGATTTTCTTCAAAGTTTAGGTCCCTACAAGCGGTCATTCTACAACAATATTGCCTCCTCTTGGACACAATCAGTTCATATCTCATTGTAATATTCCTAAATTAGCATGCAACTAATTGGAATATTCATTTTTTATTTTGTCCTTTAGATAAATGAATAAGTGGGTAGGGAGACCCATAAATTTCTTTAGTAGGAATAAAATCCATCTTAATGTGAAAAGGTATCATCATGATAGTTGGATAAAGCACCTCCATGAATGAACAGGCACTAAATCATGTGGACAAGGTCAATGTTGACCAAATCAACAGCGCTTGTATGGAGAGAGTGGATCATTAATGGGAGACATCACAGTGTTAATGGGAGATAGTATCCATGAGAGTAGTTGGTTTAATGAGTGGGACCCAATGTGAGAAGGCTCACAATGCATATAAGGAAGGTCAAGGCCACCATAGAAGGAATGTTATATGATTTTTTTTTTTTTAATCTTTTTAGATCTGGATTTGTTAGGTGACATTTCTATGCATGCTTTTTCTATTTAGCAGCGTCTGTTGTACTATTTAGTACAAGGGTGTTCCCGAGCGAGAATCCCATGCTCATCCTTACGAGACTTCTAGTGCCTACTTAGGAGAGATTATTGAGCTGTATATTCCACATTCAAGCATCAGGCCAAGCTTTAGTCTTCAGCTACAACGCAGTTTCTTTTCAGAGTTGTGTTGTGTTGCAGGGTGTTGTAGTGGAGGATTGTTAGGGCCACTTTCAGTGTTTTTTTTTCAGTGGAGTGACATCCTTTCCATTGGGAGGACAACAAGGAAGGTCTAGGAGCTTCATTTCATATTTTGGCATGAGGCCAACCTATTTCCACCTCCTACAACACAGTTTCCCTTAAGGACTGCATTATTTTATTGAGCATTTGTAGTGGATGTTTCAGTGCTTCAGTTGGAGGGTTAGATATTGAGTGTTGGGATCAGCCTTTCACTTGAAGGATCTATTGGAGGAGATATACATTTCATATCAGTTTTAGCCACCTCCATCCAGTTATTCAGTTGCAGCTTCTATTCAACCCTAGGGCTACATTCCGACATTTTCCATTTTGGTATTTCAGGAAACCCTTTATGGGTTCTCTTGGAAATGTGTTTGGGAGCCTATATCTTCACATCAAGAATTATTTGAGCTATATAACAATAGATCCATATTTTTATATCTTTCCTGTAGTAGTTTATGCCGTAAAACTGCGTTTTCTTGGCTCAAGACATTTGTATGGCAGTTATTGTTCATGTATTAACATATTTGTTGATGGGAGGCTTGTATTATATTGCTTAAGTGACTTGATCCTCAATATATTTTTCCCTTTATTGCTGATATGTTTAATAATATGGTTGTTCATTTCTCCCATATATTGGTGTATTGATGTATTCACTGCTAATTTCTAGTATTTTGTTCTATATTCACGTATTTTCCATTTTGGGATATTACAGGGTATTAGAGCATAATCTTGGCTCAGTCTGCGAGTTTCAGCCAATATGATATAAGCAAAAAAATAAGAGATCTAAAATGATGGAAGGAATGAGCTTTGCCTCATATATTTTTAGATCTATGAAGAACCTCTCCAAGGAGGTCAAGCAGATAAGAGAGGAGAGATGCAATGAGACCTCATGAGGGTTTTAAGATGAGGAAGGTCCATGTGCTTCCTATCAGTAGCTAAAGAAATCGGTATTGCATAGAGCTCCAAAGAAATCCACTATGCCCTTTTTCTTTGAAGAAGAATATGAAAGGCATGGAGATGGAGGAAGCTCAGATCATGAGATTTTAAGTGATTATTTTGTAGAGTACAAGTCTCAATCAAGGGCTTTCAAGGAGAATCTAACTCTCCAACAGTTTATTCAAATCAAAGAAGAGAGGAGACCTTGCAAAAATAAAAGGAGAAAACAAAATAGATTTCTATTTTCTACATTTGATGGGTCATCCACATGCATAGCAAGGGCTTGGAGAAGGAAGTTAGATGCATTCTTCCTGCTACATCCAGTAGTAGAAAGAGAATTTGTTGAGATTACAGCGTTGCACCTTGAGGGTGAAGCAAAAATTTGGTGGTTCATCCATTTGAGGCATGCAAGAGTGGTTTCATATGCAGATTTTACTCAAAGGTTGATCAATAAGTTTGATAAGAAGAAATCGGAGAATCTAACTGAAGATGTCCATATTATCATTCCGGAGGAGGAGCAACTTACACCACCACTTACTGCAAGAGTACTTGCATCATTCCAAGGTGGTCTTGATCTTTTGGCATTTAGAGTCCCATGCATTATTCAGGAGATGCATGAGGAGGAGGAAACTTATACCAATGGTGGTGCATCAGTAGAGGATTGGCCATCATCACCAATAGTTGGGGAAGCCATCACACCGGAGGAAGGAACCCTTGTAGTAGTACAAGATGTTCCCAAGCTTTACCAACGTATGAAAATAGTTACACTTCCTATTATTTCAGCACATCATATGGAGGATTGAGGGAACATGCCATCAGGGCAAATACATGACCTAGGGTCAAAGCACATTGTTGATTTGGAGCAATAGACTATCACTATGCAGAGTACCCTTGACTGGTTCAAGGAGGAGATATATACTCATCCTGGTATCTCATTGTGAGCTACACACAACACTTTTGGTTGGAGTGTAGAGTTTTGGAGGATAGGATGAGAATTATCCTAGTCAATCCAATGTAGAATTGTGTGTTCAGCATTGTGCATGATCATGAGACAGCAGATGCACCATCATGGAGATCAGCAACACTGTCATTGAACAACAGTGATGAGTTGGTGGCCCAACTATTATTTGAGCATTCCAATGACCATTATACATGTGTAGTAGTGGATAGGCAAATGGTTGATGGAAGACATCTCTCATTATTTTGATGGATCCTTCTTGATAAGCACTTCACAGCTCAATGAGAATTTTTTTCCTACAACATATTTGAATCCTTATGGGGTCAACTTGTGCATTAATGAGTGGTCTTCATTTGGAGATCTCCAGGAGGCTTCACTTCAACATCTCATGAAGTGCAAAGATAGTAATCAGATTTGGGAGGATGGTATTCTCCATTAGAGGGGTACCAAAGTGCAGCATGGTAGGAGACACCCACATTTGGATGAATGGTGGTGGATGGTGAACAAGAGGTTGGTGAGCCACTTGCAGATCTATGACACAAGGCAGCAGGAGGCCTGGCTACGCTGGCTACTCTTGAAATAGTTTTTCCATCATATGACATATCCTATTTTTAGAGGTATGTTATGGTTTTGGTCTTTGCATGGCACCCATATGTTATGGCAGCAAAAGATTTGGTTGTATGGGGAATTCTACCAGTCAATCATCATGATGTTACTCCATGACTTGTATGATGATGAGATGAGGAGGCAACAAGAGTTTTTGTTGCTTTGGATACTCTTGGGAGAGTATGGGATGATTTTCTCCCATACTTTGCATGATGTTGTAGGAGTATATGGTGGCACGATCATGGTACAAAGGGGCTACTCCCTAGCTTTGGAGGATCAAGAGGTACTTCCAGTTTGGAAGGAGTCCCCCATATGTAGCAGCATTATGGTAGGTGAATTTAGCAGTGAGTATGTCAAAGAGAGGAGTTATGAGATGACAAGAGACTTATCACAAGGGCCAACAACGTTGTCACTTGGGTGTATGTATTTATTGATGTAGTGTTCCCAGGATAACTTCACATATGATGCACTTGATGGGAAAGTAAGAGATGAGAGTGATGGAGTAGTGGATGGAGACATCTATTACCATGATATGATCTTCTTAACTTGGATCTCCAAGCATAAGAAGAATAATTTGCATGTAGCACATGGTTCATTCCTTTCCATTCACCTAGGTATCATGGAGACATGTCATACCACTATGGAGAGATCATCCATGGATCTCATTATCATCCTACTCTCAGTACATGGTAAGAGTTGTGTTTTTGCACTTGTTGATTATCTAACAAATTATTTTCATTCACTTGCCATCTATATACAGTGCATTGCTCCACAAGAGGGCAAGTCTATATTTTGGCTTTATGGTCTCCCTAAGACCAACATCAGAGTTGGAGATAGCCATTTCTTGTATGGATTTGAGAAAATGTTGTACTTTTCTTTGTATGCTCAGTTTATACACAATTCCATTTACTATTTACTAGTATATGAGATGACATGCACAACTAGAAAATTGTTGGGAGTCAACTTTCCATATTATGTTCTGAAACATTAGTTGGAAAAACTGCACTGTAACCACTTGGGAAATTGTTGGTACCTTCCAGCACTACATGAAACCTTCAGTATCTTTCTCACTTGGATGCCATACTTTGATGATGTCTTATTCATTATATATGGGATGGTTTGGGCAAGCATGATTCATGACACTAGAGAGAGGATATTTGAGGATCCAATTTTCTTCTTTCCTCTTGAAGGCAACATTATTAAAGCCCAAAATTAGCAGCCAATCTACATGTATCATAAGTGGAGAGAGAAACAACATGGGATAGATAATTTGTCTATAAATTTCAGCTATGCAACCCACCTACATTGCAGGAGCCAAAGGTGGAGGATTTTTTCCATGAGTTACCATTTTGGAGGGTGACTCATTTTGTGTGGATGATAGCTTCACATGGGAATGATGGTTCCCAATATATTTTAGATTCCATGCCTCAAGAAGGCCTCTAGATAGAATAAATTTTCCTCCATGGATATCCCACTACTTCATGATGAGAGCCATTTGGATTTATCACAGAAGGCTAGCTTATACACTTGGGAGGAGCAACTTGGAGACATATTGATGAGAAAGCATCTTGTTCATTGGGGGAGCTTATCATATGAGGATGCTACAGAAGGAGGAGAGGAGGCTCTTCAGTTCTATCCTTGTAGTTTCTTGAGGACAAGAAACATTTGTGAGGGGAGGACTATAATATTCCTAAATTAGCATGCAACTAATTGGAATATTCATTTTTTCTTTTGTCTTTTAGATAGATGAATAAGTGGGTAGGGAGGCCCATAAATATCTTTAGTAGGAATAGAATCCCTCTTAATGTGAAAAGGGATCTGTTAGGGTCCTGTGATTTAGCAGATTGGTAGACCAAATGCACAGGGTAACATCATACCAGTCTTTGGAGTCCTAGGACCTAGCCTTCATGGACTTAGAGAGGGCTCTCTCTATTATGCGAAGGATGTGAACTTGTTCGCTTTAAGTGTTTGATTTTAGGCTAGTTGTTAAGTGTAGGTTTGTTGTTTGTTTTGGTTGGGGTAAGATGATCAAGTAGGATAGGTGGAGTGAGAGGTTATCAAATCAATTGGGTTATGGAATCTATGAAGTCATTAATATCTCAATAATGAATCGGGGTACATCATAGGGAAAATCTATTGTAGTTAATGGATCTTTAAAGTTTATGTGTGAGGTGAAATGGACATTAAGATTGGGAACCAAGGTAGGGCAAAGGGCAGTTAAGAATCCTTTGTCAAATACCTATGAATAGAGAGATCTTAAATACTGATAAGAAAAATATATTAGTCATGAGATAGGGCAGACCATTTACTAAATGACAATACTTTTAAACAAATACACATTCAAGACATAAAATCCAATGGAACAAAGAAATTAAGACAACTTATCTAACTTCAATGATTCTACTTTCAAGATTTTAAAACATATAAGAGACAAATAGAATCAATAAATGAAGAGGGAACACCTAAACATCATTCATTAAACTATAAATAACTTTGATACAAACTGATAAGCATATACAAAGGGAAAAATCGAAACAAGACCTCTTTGGCTTAACCTAATCAATCAATACATCAAAGAGAGATTTTAAGAAAGATTTTAGATAGCATAAAACAAGCAAGGCTTACCATGAATCATGTTTGTAAACTAGCATATTAATCCAATAATGAAATAGAAAAGCTTAGGTGGGCCTAAGGAGAAACTAATAATTCCTTAAACTAACCCAGTAGAGGAAAACATGAAGACAATAGCAAACAGGTGGATTGAGGTGCCTCAAATAGCATTTCTCAACCTATACTCTTCTAAGCTATTGCAATATAGAAAGATGGGCATATGATAAATAAGAAAAACATGGGCAAATAAGAGATACATTACCATTAACTAAACTCAGGAATCCTGTAAGGAAGCCTTCATCATTATCAACCAAGGCAAATCAATCCACATGCTCCACAACACTAAATTGTTCTTCAACTTCCAAAAACCATGTATTGCTCTTAAACACATCAAAACCCCACTATTACAATGAATCCTCATTCCTTATATAACAAGCAAGGAGGAGGAAAGCCTAATAGAGCATCTACAAGTCTATTGGCTAACCAGAAGTATCTATATTGTCCTTGAAGCCTTGCAAGGCCCAAGGCAAAAAATATCTAAAATAAATATCTTTTTGGCCATTTTTAGCAATTAAATTGACCTTTAGCCTCTGAAAAGCCTACAAAAACTTTCCAAATGCACATTCTGACTTGCCAACCACAGGAGCGTAGCACTGTGTGTCAAATTTGCATTTGCATGCTAGCAGCATAGCACAGGAATAGAAAACATAGGTCTTATAACAACAGTGTTTTTAAGGCCTTCCTAATGTCGGATAAGGCTCCATGATGGCTTGTTGGAAATCCCTTGAAGTATACTTTCCATATCTATCCTTTTTTTTCTGATCTGACCTCTAAAACTTGTCAAAAAAGTTAAAAATCCAAGACTGGTAGGAGCGTAGCACGTGTCCTGAAAAGCAGGCAGAATGGTGAAAATTTGGGTGTTTTTTACCCTTTCGGAGGACCAAAAAAATTGAATTTGATCTAAAATTTGGTGATAATTCTCCTCTCATGATGATGAATCCAAAAATGAAAGAATTTTCTCTTGAAGATTCCCTAAAAAAGAGCGTAGCACCAGGTGTGTTGCGCTTCTAGCCTCAAAATTTGCAAAAAACAAGAACTTGTTCAATTTCTCCCAAATTTAGTAGATAAGTGCCTCATGGGTCTTGGGAGACCTATAGAGAAGCTTGAGCCAAAATACCAAGGCTACCTTGGTCCTTTTCCTCCTTTAGTTCTTGGATCTCAATTTTGGCCCTTTTGAGTTCTTGCCTTGCAAATTGTTCTCTTTGAGCATAATGCTTAGCCATTCTTCTTTGTAGATCCAAGTCTCTATTGGCCTTCTCTAGCTTAGCCTTTTCAAGGTGTATGTTAGCCCTCTCAAGCCATGGTTCCCTATCATGTTCAATTTCTAGTGCAAGGAGTTCTTGGAGAGAAAGTTGTTCTGCTTGGGCTGATTCTTCTTCTCTCTGCTTTGCCAATGCTTTCCTTAGACCCATAGTTCTAGGTCTCCTTCTAGTTTGACCGTCCTCATCACTACTCTCCTCATAAGTGCCCATGAATTTTTCCAACTTCACCTGTGGCCTTTGAGCCTATTTCCGGTACCTGAGTGTTCTCGTTTCATGGATGGCTTGTCGGGCACTCATTTGCTTGTTTTGCATCTAATAAAAAGTGAATGACATCCTTTGCTCTTTCTAATTCAGCCTCCAAGTCCTTGATTTGTGCATTCCTGTCTTGGAGGAGGGATTTTGAAATTCTTGTTTCATTCTCATCATCATTGTCTATGTGAATGATTTCAAACTCTCTTTCTTTTTCATGATCTTCCTCTTCTACTTTCACTTTTTGCTTACCTTTGTCCAGTGGTTGAGCTGAAGTAGATGGAAAGGTCCCTTGCCTCTTAGAGGCAGAAAAAACTTGACTTGATCCTCTTTGGTAAGTGAGAGTACAATTTTTAACATGTTTCATTTGAATACCTTGATCATTGGCGACCTTAGGGTTGTTTGTCTTCTCATTGATGATCTTTGTATGTGTGTCTTCCTCACTTTTCTCTTGGCTGCCTTCTTGAGAGGCATTTTCATTTTCTCTCATGCTAGTATCACTGTCAAGATTTTCATGATTGTCATCCTCTTTATTTGCAACATTAGAGGTGTCTTCATCATTTCTTTGTAAATTTGTATCTTCATGACTATCCTCCTCTTCATGATTTGGCCCACTGTATTCACTTTCAAACTCTGTCTCTTTATTACTACTTGCATTTTTTGTGGGGTCACTGTTAGAGGCACTTTCATTAGTCTCTCCTTTACTTTTATTTTCACTTTCTTCCTCATGATGTGAGTTTTCTTCACTTTTCTACTCACTGTCTTCTTTGTCTTGTCCAATACAATTACCTTCAAACTCTGTCTCTTCTTGACTGCTATCTTCATCTTTGTCACTGCTCCTTTTATCACTACTATTTGGCTCACTATTTTCTTCTTTACCTTCATTTTATTCTTTGTCTTCTTCCTCGTCACTTTATTCACTTGCATCTTCGTCTTTGTCATCACTTTCTTCATGACTTCCATGTTCATCTTGGTCATCACTTTCTTCATGGCTGCCATGTTCATCTTGGTCATCACTTTCTTCATGACTGCCATGTTCATCTTGGTCATCACTCTCTTCATGACTGTCATGTTCATCTTGGTCATTGTTTTCTTCATGTTCTGAGCTTTAGGGGAAGGTGAAAGAGGTAAGTTTTTTTGGGGAGAGGATTCATGTGAAGAGGATGAATCATGGTCATTGGAGGGTGATGTAGGTGTGGGAGGAGGAAGTTGAGATGATGATGGTAAACTTCATAGAGGAAGGGGTTTTGGACTTGTGAAAACACCATGGGTGATGAAAAGTTCCCATGGGATGCCTTGTTGCTCCAATTGGTGTAAGACAATCATTTTGATGAGGGAATGGTGGAAAAGACTTCACATTTGTTGGGAGGGGGGCCCTTTTTTCACAATGGACGACATTTTATCAATAATTTTAAAAAGGTAGTAGGGAAAATGGAGCAGTTTGGCCTTATTTAAATGCATGAGTAGTCTTATGTGGTAGGAATAGATCCTAGAAAACCTACCCTCACAGGTGAAGTATTTCATAATGATATTCATCAAAGGAATATATCTGTCCAATAAATGAGAAAAGGGGAAAAATGGTCTTGCAATCAGCTTGGCAACTTGGTTTTAAGAATGGTTGATAATGGCTTACGTCCAGATACACCTGTTTGAACCATTTCTCCCCCATGCAAGGTATTCCAGTGGCCATAGAGATTGCATTGGTGGTCAGCTCAAAATTCACTCCAACTAGATGTACATGGTGGTCATGGAGGTTAAGGACAAAAAGTTTGGTCAATTGAGGGAGACTTTGGACTCTCTGAACTTTCTCACAGAACTCATAGCATCCTACTTCTTGGAAATATGAAACTATAGTAGGAGAGGTTGTCAATTATTTAGTGTTTATAGGCTCAAACCTATTTTATTTCCCACCCTTACTCTGTTGTTCTCTAGGTCTTTGAATTTCCTCGCCATTGTCAACACTGCCTTCTCTAGGCATTTTGTCCTTCACCCTTGCCTTAAGATTCAAAAAACTTGACACTGCTTGTGGAATGATGTGAAATGGTGAGTGAGATGGTGAGGTTGCAATGGTGTCAAGGTCTAGCAGTGTGGAGGTCAGGCGTGCAAATGGAGAGGTTTATTTGGCAGGAAAACTATTTTTAGTGTGAAGACCAAGTATTTCCTTGTTAGGATTTTACTTCTTTCTCTAAATTCACCCTTCAAACTCCTTTATAATCCTACCTTTAGACAATAGGAAAAGGTGGAAAAAAAAACCTAAATACCTCTCAAAACTCCCACAACTGAAGTAAAAGTACACAGGGGTGGAGCATGGGTCAGTTCGGGCGGCCTCTGCACGTCTAGTTGGGCATCCTCTACATGCCCAGGAACATAGCGCGGCAGACCCTACACGTGTTTTCAGGCAAGTTAGAATAGTAGTCGGGTCCTCCTAGGTAGTCCTGAATGCATAGGTGCACAACAAACCTTGCACGCTGTCGGGGGTTTCTGCACAGGCCAATCGGGTCCTCTTGGGCAGCTATTGAACGCACAGGAGCGCAACAATAGTGTGTCTGGGCAGGCTGTCATGCAGTGTCGGGTCCTCTTGGGCAACTGCTGAACACACAGGAGCGCAATAAAAGTGGTGTTGGGTAGACTGTCATGCAGGCCTAAACGGGTTGGGCAGGATCTACACGATGTTGTTTATACAGGCGCACAACACTGTTACACAAGCGTGCAACGCTCTTTGGAGAAAATCATAGGCAACATGCACAGGCATGTAGTGCGGCCTCTCAGGAGCATGGCGCAACAAATTTTTTCCCGAAAGCTCTGCCAAAACTATGAAAACCTGAAAAATTCCACTCTTTTTGCAAATGAAGAAATGGTGTTGAGTGATGATGGCTTTAGGCTTTTTATACCCTTTGAAAATTTAAAATGAAAACCCACTTTACTAATGTTTGTTTCCTTTCTTTCTTTTTCACTGAATTTTTGGTCTTTTTGTCCTGTAGGTGGCAGAACTCTAAGAAAAATGGTTTTTTTTCCTTTGCTAGAGCATATTGATGTTTCCCTTGGATTGACAAACTTTTTAACAAGCTTAAACTTTACCTCTTACCCACATTTTGGAAACATGAACTAGTTCTTGAAAAGAAAAAGGTCATTTTAACAATTTTTTGAGGAAAAAGGCATACAATGACATTAGTGCTCTTTTTGAAGGTTTTCTCCACTTTATCCTTTTCATGAATTTCAACACTTTTAAACTGTAAACTTGTAATTATTTTGGCACTTTCACCTTGGAATATTTAGTCCTGCATATTTTATGCCTTTGATTGCTTGGTGGATGAGATTGAAGAGAAGAATTTTGACCTTCTTTCAACTGACATTCTGTCATGTTTTCACTTTGAAGCAATGAAAAACTCTTGGTGTGAAAACCCTAGTAGTTGGTATAAATAGCTCCTTTAGTCTTTATATGTGCCATCATCATGAGATACATCAAGTTTGTTTGATCTTATCAATCTTCCTATAGGTAGCCATCTTTGACAGTCCTGCAGAAGTGTCACTCATGGCTAACTATATTTTGCAGAATATACTTTTGATAAGGAAACCCTTGTTGGAGGCTTCTCTGATTTTTTTTTGACCAATTACATGTTTGTTCCTTTGACCTGATTCCAGCTTTCTCATTACCTAAAAAAAATGCTTCTTGAACACAAAGGCCAACCCTAGCACCTATAAACTCTAGTGACCTAGTGGAGGGGGTCTTTTACTCTTCTATGGACTGAAGTTTTGACTTGGGGCTTTTTTAGGAAAGAGGAGGGAACTGAGTTCTTTTTGACAAGCTAGATCATTTTGAAGATTCACAAAATATTGAAATTGATCTGCCTAAGGAGTTTTCAGAGGAAAATTTTGGTTTTTGAAGGCTTTGAGGCATTAGGTCAGCATGGTGAAAAGTAGGTAGAGGCAAAACGGAGGGTCCAAACCATAGGTGTAAAAAATGGGATGGGGATGAGTGACCTAGGCTTTATGAGGGACTCTTCAGGAGTGTTAGGCTGGCCAAGGCATGGTAGAGTAGTAGAAGAGTGAAAATTTTATCTTAAGGATAATGAAGGCAGTAAGACTTATAGAACTCACAAGATCCATGAAATTTGTTTCTAAAAATCTAGGATAAGCATTTAGTCATCCATGAGAAGCAAAAATTACTGATGACTAATAGGATCATCATGATAGTTGGATAAAGCACCTCCATGTATGAACGGTGGCTAAAGCATGTGGACAAGGTCAATTTTGACCAAATCAACAACGCTGGTATGGATGGAGTGGATCATTAATGGGAGACAACGCAGTGTTAATGGGAGATAGTCTCCATGAGAGTAGTTGGTTTGATGAGTGGGAACCAAGGTGAGAAGGCTCACAATTTATATAAGGAAGGGAAAGGCAGCCATATAAGGCATGTTAGATGATTATTTTTTTTTATCTTTTTAGATCTCGATTTGTCAAGTGACATTTCTATGCACGCTTTTGTTGTTTAGCAGGGTTTGTTGTACTGTTTAGTACAAGGGTGTTCGCGAGCAGGAATCACACACTCATCCTCAAGGGACTTCGAGTGCCTAATTAGGAGAGATTATTGAGTTTTATAGTCCACATTCAGGCATCAATCCATGCTTCAGTATTCAACTACAAGGCAGTTTCTTTTCAGAGTTGTGTTGTGTTGCAGGGTGTTGTAGTGGAGGATTGTTAGGGCCACTTTCAGTGTTTTTTTTTCAATGGAGAAGCATCCTTTCCATTGGGAGGACAGAAAGGAAGGTCTAGGAGCTTCATTTCATATCTTGGCACCAGGCCAACTTATTTCCACCTCCTACAACATAGTTTTCCTCAAGGAATATGTTATTTTATTGAGCATTTGCAGTGGAGGTTTCAGTGCTTCAGTTGGAGGGTTAGATCTTCAGTGTTGGGATAATCCTTTCACTTGGAGGATCTATTGGAGGAGATATATACATTTCATATAAGTTTCAGCTGCCTCCATCCAGTTATTCAGTTGTAGCTACTATTCAGCCCTAGGGCTGCATTCTGGCATTTTTCATTTTTGGGTATTTCCGAAAACCCTTTCTGGGTTCTCTTGGAAATGTGTTTGGGATCCTATATCTTCACTCCTGGCATTATTTGAGCTATATAAAAGAAAATTCATATTTCTATATCTTTCTTGTAGCAATTTATGCCCTAAAACTGCGTTGTCTTGGCTCAAGACATTTGTATGGCAACTATTGTTCATGTATTAGCATATTTGTTGATGGGAGGCTTGTATTGTATTGCTTGAGTGACTTGACTCTCAAGATCTTGTGCCCTTTATTGTTGATATGTTTAATAATATGGTTGTACATTTGTCTCATATATTGGTGTATTGATGTATTCACCGTTGATTTCCATTATTTTGTTCTATATTCCTGTCTTTTCCATTTTGGGATATTACAATCATCAAACTTAGGCATGTTTTATCATGCACAAATTCCCTAAAAAAATGGATCCCACGAGGAAGGAAATTCATTGAGAGTTACTGTAACAAGATATGCATCATTAGTGGTATATAAAATGGCTCTAAATTTATATCGTAAATGGGAGACTCTCATATGATAAGAGACAACAAAATATGATCTAGTCATCATGACACTACGAAATTGATGCCTCTTGGTTAGTTTCCTACTAGTTTTTTCATTTTGGAACAATCCCACCAAATAATCTTACACTTCTTTGGTATTCTTCAACTCAATGACATGTGGATTCAATTGGTCCTTTATATAAGCTAGCAAGATTATATTAGCCTTGGATGCATTCTTCTTATGCTTGGCTTTCTCCTCTGCTTATGGCTCTAGAATGACTTCCTTCACATGATCTTAAAGGTCATTTTCTTCCAAGATTAGAAGTATCATAGTATTACAAGATCTGAGGTTAGTAGCACCGTCCAAATTTTTTTCTACTCTAAGCGTTGACACCATTTTGTCAATATATTAAAATCCAATCAAGCTACTGATTATTGTCTCTTAGGATTATATCAATGGATGTTCTTTCAATAAATCCTCGATACCATGTTGAAATTTTATGGCAAGTGCAGTAGAATACAATTTTATGATATAATAATTATTGCCTAATGATTTTTAAACAATCTTCTCATGCCATTGATATCACTGAGAAATTACACACATAAAATATCAAGTATATGCAACAAAAATAGTAAATATCACATAAACATGGCCACGCATAATAGAGACAATAATTTTTACCTTGGGAGAAAACCCAACAACTTTTCTTAGGAGAAATTATTATTTACCAAGGTTTGCAAATTAGAAATTTTCTTAGAAATATGTGCCAATATCCAAGCTAAAAAAACATTCAAACAAGATAAAAATCAACATTTGGTTAATTCTAGTCAAAACAAGTGAAATGTAAACTATAGTCAAAACTTTGACTTAAGGTCAAAATTTGGCCTTATGGTAAATTTCGGTCAGTGAACTATGGCCTATGATCAACCTTTGGTCAAGTTTGGTTAAAGCATTACAGTCAAAATTTTTAGGTCAATTTTGGTCAACTTTGGTCAATTTATTGCAGTTATACTTCCTTGATTTCTCACACATGTATCCTCAACAATGTTTGTCAAGCTCTATGATAAAGAGAGAGAAATACTTTCTCTTCATTGGTCTGCCAATGAGGAATCTTAAAATATTATTTATACATGTCTAGAGGGTGTGAAAACCCAAGGGACATGTCCTTTCACTGTATGTCTAACTTGACTTCTCCTGGGCTGACTTGACTTAATAAAATAAAAATTTACATAATTAATCTAGGCCTAATTGAAGAACCTCTAGTCGTGTGGGAATACCTCTTGATGGTAGATAAAAATCAATAGTATTAGGATAGATTCATGGACATGATTGAGGATGTTGTACATAATCATTTCTAAGGAGTTTGATTTTTTTTAATATCCTTTTACTATGCTTCTTTCGTGTCCCAAAGGATGAAACCAAGTTATAATCACCAAGACCTATTGAATATAGATTTGGAGAACTAGGAGGATATCTATTCCTTTGTGATTCCCTTCAAGCTCACTTTGGAGTGGTTGGATTGTTTAAATATTATAAACATTGGATCCCATATTTTGGAAGAGAAGATTTAGTCATTAAAAATATTATTAATTGTATCTAATGTAAAAAGGCATAAATTACAAATTGAAGGCCTTTATAATCCTATATGTTGCAGTTTTTCATAATTGAGGGTCTTTTTTAACATTAGAATCCAAAGAAGAAAAGTAATTTTAGGCCATAACTTTAATCTCTAAATTTTGACACAACATGTGTTGATAACTTGATCAGTTGATCCACATATTATCATGTGTGCCGCTTTTAGCATAAATGTTCCCATAGGATTGTGTCCCCATATAGGAATATTTGATATTATTTGAACTTGTATTTTTATATTGTCAAGCTCTAAAACTAGGGAGTTAGGAATTGTGAAGTTAGAATTTGTTGTCCATTGGGAGAGGGGAAACCAATGTCTCCAAGGCCTATAATCTTGAGAAGTAAACCAATAGTGATCAATTGTGACTTTCCCTTAAACAATAAAATGTTCTTTATATTTTCTTTTTTAATTAGTTGACTTGGACCATAGTTTCCATGAATATTTCCAGAAGATATAAATTTTACCATATTTGATTTCCTAGAAGTTGTGATCGTGAATGAGGTGATGGATTTTCCATCCTACATTCCAAATATGTGATCCTTTGATGTCTCCTTCTAATTAGATTAATTGATATTCCTATGTATCTGGGGCATATTTTATTTTCCAAATTAGACTCCATAATGTTTGAGGGATTTTAGCCATCTTCACTAGGTTTTAAATCTCAATGCTTCAATTATAATTTTTTGATCTCTTAACATTATTCCTCATGAATTTGGCTTGCAAACCGTATCCCATGTCGCTAGATCCCACTTTTGTTTGATATTTTCTGCTCCCTAAAGGAACAATCATTGAATGTTTTGGTCTTGTACAATATGGATTTAGGAGTACCAAGGGCTGAGAGAAGATAAAGAGGAAGAGCTATTAAAAATGGATTAAAGAGGATCATTCTTCCTACAAGATTCAATTTTCTGAAAGCCCAACTTGATTGATCTAAATATGGGCAAACTATTTTTATTGTGCTAGCTCCCTCATCAATATAAAATAAATGTGTTTAGGATTGTTTTAAGTTAGCCAATTGTGAAGGGGTTTGTGTCAAGTTTTAAGTATCTTTTATGATAAATTTATGAGTTAATAAGGTATTAAAAACACATGTAAAAGAAGTAAATTTTTGAGAAATAAAACACAAAAAACTTTACACAATAGATAATAACAGAGTTCACCCCTCCTAGGCTACATCTCCATGGACTTGCCTTAACTAGTTAGGCCCTCTTTGGATTAATGGTCAATTCTATGATTACATGCACCTACAGTGCTCCAATGGCTTTGAAAACTGCTCCAATGGATTTAGAAGACCCAAAAACCTCAAAATAGACTCTTCAAGGTCTGCAAATGGTCTTCAGCTGATCTAGGAATGGCCTCCTCTCCTGATGGCCCTACGCTTCTTTAATCTCCAAAGTGGAAAAATCACTTATAGAAGTGCTCCAACACCTCTGCAACCCACACCATCATGCTCAAAGCATTAGAATCATCTGGGAATGACTCTTCCTGAGCCAAAATTGGTCGAAATATGCCAAATTTATGGCTTATTGAGTTTTCCCTGGGAAAACTCCTCCAAATCTAGTCTGCTAATTTTGGAGTTGGCGTCGAATTTGGGAGATATGCCAAACATGCCACTGAATTAATCTCAAGATTAATAATCGTTAAGTGGGATTTAAACTCGGATTAGGTGCATTAAGCATGTTTTAACAAATTTTGAATTAGTAATTGGATTAATGTGTTTTAATTGGAGTTTAAGGGTTAATTAAGCCCGCCTTATGCTAATTACACACATTAAGCATTGGCCCTCTGCCCGGTTCTGGGGCCACAGTTCTGTGGCAAGGGTTGGCCATTTGGGGTTGGACCTTCTTGCCTCCACCCAGACCTTTTATAAACTTCAAATATATCTTTTGCGCTATCTATATTAAGTCATGTTGTGTGGTCTATTGGTAGATGTGGTGGTTGGTGCAGGGGAGGTCACAGGGTCAAGCCCGACCTCCACCCTTCGGCTGATATAAATTTTTGAACCGAAATACATTTGATTCTGACCTTTGAATATGTAATTTTGGACTTTGGACTCTATAAATATTTCAGCCTTTGATATAAAATATTTTAACCATTGAAATATGAAAATCCAACTTTAGAAACATGAATTCGGAATTTGACCTTCAATTGTTGTTAAAATTTAAATCTTGAAAGGGAGGATGTGGTGGCCTCCAGGATAGCCAGGTGTCCTCATTCCATTGGTTATTCTCCCAAGCCAATGAAAGTACAAAAAATCACCCTCTTCAACCACCAACCACAGATTTACACTTGGCATAGTGTCATTGGGTGAAATTGAAGGAATATTCCAAGAATATCCTTTTTTTCTGACTAGGCTTCCATGTCACATTCTATCTTTTTCTGCAATTTTTTTAGTTGTTTAGGAAAATGAACGGAAGGCTCTATCTTCCTCATATGGACTATGTTTTGAGTGAAATGAAGTGCGCTGGATTCCTAGGGATGAGCTCTATCGGGTCATTCTGGTTTGGAGCGATTATGAGTACTTTGAATTTTTAGCAACTTTTTTCCCCTAATCCATATTCCAATCATTGATAAGTCTGTTTTCAAAGAGATGAAACAAATTATAATTTTTTAGCTGGAGATGGTTTTCCATGAAGGGTTTCCTAGATATATGGATGAAATGGAACCCTTTTGAGAGCATAAGAGTCTAGAGATGTGTAGTCAATGGCTAATGGAGCATTGAAAAATTAAAGGTATTGAACGCTTAAGAGAAATCGTCAATAATTTGTCTAAGGGATGCAACTTCTTAGACCAAAATATGCCCCATAATAAGAGTTTCATCTATGAATTATTAGTGAGGATTTGATGTATCAGGTGTACCTAGACTGAGGCCCTTGATTTTCTTGTCCCTTATTATAGATTGGATTGATCACCCTAACTCCTTAACTAATAAAAGAAAAATGTAAGGAAATATGGGATCACCTTGCTTGATGCCTCTAGAGGGGGTGAAGATAATGTAACTAGGAAATCCATTGAATATGATCAAAATTAAGGGCTTTAAGGCTAGAGATAAGACCCAATTGATCCACTTCTCACCAGACTCAAATGTTAAAAGTAGATGGAAAATGAATTGCCAACTTATGTGATCAAAGGATTTAGACATGTCAAGTTTAATGAGCATACCAAGTTTTTTAGAAGATTTGAGGGAGTGGATATGTTCATGATCTAGAAGGATGTTGCCTATAATTTTCCAGCCTTCTACATAGCTAGTCATCTCTAATGATATGAGGAGGGTATGTAAGGGCTTGAGCGTATTGACGATGACTTTCGAGATAATTTTATAGATATAGTTACAAAGGGATATTGAGAGGAAATTAAAGGGATGCTCATATTTTAAATTTTTGGAAACAATAATGAGGAAGATGACATTTAAGGCTAGGATGATTGAGGCAGAATTATAAGAATATTCCACCAAAAGCTATACCTCTTCCCTGAAGACATTCTAGTAGTCTTGAAAGAAATCAATAGTGAAATAATCTTCCCCTAGAAATTTTCCTTTGGGCATCTTTATGATGACCTCTTCCACTTTTGACTGTGTGATTTCCCACAAAATTCCATTATGTTCTATGGAAATAATTCTTGGAATGTGCTTGGTTATCTTTCTAATAATTGGTCTCTTATCCCAAATAGATTTAGTAGGGATGTTCTAAGAAAAACTTACCAATTATTGTTTAATCCCTCTATAGTCTTCTAGTTTTTACTCTTGAGAATTTGGTAGGCTAGAGATTCTATTATGTTGCTTGTGTTGTATCATAGAGTAATGGAAAAATTGTGTTTTTTTCTCTTTCCTTAAGCATTTGAAATATGGAAATTTTCCACCATAATATATCTTCTTGTGTAATTACTTTCTCTAATATTTCCTATGTTATGGATTCCTTATGATCTATTTCTTCCAATATTCCTTCCTAAATGCTAGTTTTCTAAATGGACTCCATTTCTTGTTTCAATTTTTTCTTTTCCTCATATATATTTTTGAATTCCTTCTTGTTCCAAATCTTTAATTTCTGCTTAAGGTATTTTAGTCATTGTTGGAAGCAAAATACGATAGTTCCATTAAAGGATTCATATTATTTACACCAAGCTTCTATTGCTCATAAAAGTAGTGTCTTATCCAAAATGGTTCAACACTAAATGATTCATTTTCTAGACTACCATTCCAATCCAAAAGAAGACTTATTGGTTAATGATATGAGCCATGGCAAGGTAAATGGAAGCTTCAAAATGGAGACATGTGAAAAATAGAGATTTATAGATGAGGAATATAAATAGTTGAGAGGTAATCTAAGAGGATCCTCCCATTTTAATATTCCATGTAAATACATCATTATTTGTTTCCAAATATACCATTTTGGAGTGGTCTAATAATTCCACAAATTGTGCAGAATACTCATCAAGGCTCTTGAAGCCTCTCTTTTCTCACTTAGGGATTTGATAATATTGAAATCGCCTCCTAGAATACAATATGCTTTCCCATTTATACTGAAAATATTGGATGAAGTTTGAAGAAATTATCTTTCCTCTCTTGGAGTAATTGGACCATATACATTGGTTATATACCCTGAGTGGTTAAACCAATAGGGAAAAACTTGAACTTTAAATATCTTGAAGTAGTAAAGGTATCATTTAGAGATATGGTCGTTGATACAGGTGGCTCGAGAGACATGCACAGGACAAAGATGGCTTATGAAAGCTCAAAAATAAAAGTGGTAGAAATGTGGAAAACTCAGTTTCAAGTTGAATATCTCGTCATCCTAATCGTAACAGTGCGAACGGTTGGTCAAACTGAGTTCGTATGCGAAAGTTAGAGGAAGTGAAAGTTTTTGGGTTGAATTGATGATGTTGCAGGTTAAGGAGGAAACAATGCGAGTTTCGGTGGCCAGGATTAGAACGACTCCCGAGTGTAGAATTGCGGGACATTTAAAATGTCTCATTTGGCCTAAAAACCGTATTTTAATTTAAAAGGGGTTGTTTATTAAATATATATATATATATATATATATATATATATATATATATATATATATATATATATATATATATATATAAAATTGGAGGGGCAAGCCATGACTCCCTACCCCCTCGCCCCCCAAACCAAAATAATAAAAATATATTAAAATTGGTGGGGTCAACAGCCATGACCCCGTCACCCCAACCATCCAAAAATTTCAACCCATATAACAAATGTTGCAACAGGGACGAGCCACTGGCGGTGGACCCAGCCCCGACACCATATCTAATATCAAAACAACGGGGTAGTGGGGTAGACCTCCCAAGGTGGGCCCAACCCCTCCCAAGAATAAAAAAAAACGCTCCCAAAAAAATGTTTGCATGCGGAATTTTGGGGAAGGCAGGATTTGATCCCTCGACCTCCCCTTAACAAACTACTTTTTTTTACCATTGTGCCAGCCCAATTGGGCTTTGGTTTATCTACCCAAATTTCTATACTTAAAAACGTCATTTCATCAATGCGCCCAAGCAGAGGAGGAGAGGCATGAAGTTCGAGAAACATTAATATTTTAATTGCACGCAGGTGCGGAACCATGAGCCAGCATGCAGAGGCGGTGGAACCATGATTGAGCCTCATTTCCAGAGGGGCCAAATTTTCGCAATGTCCAAATTGGACAAATTTTATAAGTATTTTACACCTCTCCACAACACGAGTATGATGGCAGTGTCAGTTTCTGCTACAGAGGTCTCACTTTTTTGGTATTTTTCCAACATGGGGTGACAGTGTCAAATTTCAGCATGTGGACAGTCGATTTCACGCCATTCGACGCCATGTTTGCGATGGTGCTTTCAGATCCAGCGAGTGAGCAGCCTATTCTTCAGCCAAAATTAGAGTTGAGGTATATGAAGTGTTGTTTCCATATAATTCATTGAATATTTTTGTAGAATGCTTTATGTCATGTCGATTCCTGCTTGATGTATGATGTGGATTCTTCATGTTTATTTGTTGTTGTTGATTCCTACTCATGTAAGATGCAGAATATTTATGTGTATTGATATGGTATGTATTTTTCATGGGTGGTGGTTTTTGTTGGGAGATCCCTTTTTTCCTTGATGGTGGGAACACTTCACCATCATCTCATGGCAGCACATATTGCAGAGAGAGAGCTGAGGAAAGCTCTCATCGCCATAAGGGCATCAAAGGCAAACATACATTGTTGAACTCACTAGGGAAGAGGATTGATGGGAACACTTCACAATCATCCCATGGAAGTGCATGTCACAATAGAAGAGTTGAGACAAGTTCTCATCACCATGATCGCACCAGAGACCACCATGGAAGTATAACAAGTCTCAATATTCTCGAGTTCATTTTGATTATAAGCATGTTGTTAATCATGAACATAAATCATGGCATAATAAAAATTCTTGTTTTTGTGGATTATGTTGGAGCCCCGTGATATGCAAGATTGGAAAAAAAAATCTGCAGGGAACCACATTAGATCACTTTGGAGTCCAAAGACCTAGCCTTCCTGGACTCAGAGAGGGCTCTCTCTGCTTGTGTTTTCTGATATTAGGCTAGTTATGAAGTCCTGGAACTATTTTTTGTTTGTTTGATTGATTGATTGATTAATTGGTTGATTATTTCAATTGAATAGATAGACTGTGAGAAACATTAATCCATTGGGCTATGGAGTCATAAAAGGATTTAATTGTACATAAACTCTGTAAGGGTTTTCATAGGGAAAGCTAACTATATCAAGTGGATCTTTTAGATTAGATGAAATATGAAATGACAGTGAGTTGTGAATTCAGTAAAACTAAAGGGCAATTAAGAATCCTTTAACTATACTTCAAACAATAAAAGCCTTTAAGATAAATTTTTAATAGAAACTAAATAGCAGGACACCCCTGAATTATTTAGCCAAAACTTTAATAAGAAAACCTTTAAGAAAAACAATCCACTAATCCTAGAGAGCAGAACACCCCTGAGTTCTCTAGCTATCACTTTTAGATAAAGAAAACATTCAAGATAACAGCTAGTGAAACTAAAGAGCAGGACACCCCTGAATTCTTTAATCAAACTTCAATGAAGGCTTTTAAAATAACAGTTTAAGAAAAACTAAAGAGCAAGAAAACCATAATTGTTTTAGCTAAACTCTATTAAGTAAACTTCAAGGCAACAAGCTAGTTGGAACCAAAGAGAAGGACACCCTAGAATTATCTAATCATACCTTGTAGGCTAAAACATAAAGATAATAGAAATAGATAGATTTAAGGTGCCCAAACAGCATATCTCAACCTAAAATTTATGTTCTTTTATCAAAGAAATTAATGGACAATATGGAAAACAAAAGAGAAACAATGACAAAGAGGGATAACATCACCATTAACATAGCTCAAGAATCCTGTGAAAGTGCCTGTATTACTGATGTCCAAAATAGTTACAATGCTCTAGTGAAATTATCTTTTCAACTCAGAGTCTGATCAAAATCCAGCCTAGCATCTCATCAACCAGCCAAACAACCAACCAACAATAATAATGAACAATACATGAAATATTTATCTGCAGATGAGGAGGATGAGGAGGTGATCCTAATTTAGGGTTTCAGGTTGTAGTTATTATAGAGTAAATGTAATCTTGACCTTTGAGACCATGCAAGGCCCAAGGAAAAATATCACTGACTAACTTGTTGTAATAATAACTTTTAACTTAACTGCTGAGCTAATTTTAGGATTTTTTTGACTTTTTGGCTTTTACATTAACCTTTGCAATAATTGTTTGAGCTATTTAAAATATATCTGACTTCTTTATCAACTGTGGTAGGTTTTTAAACCAAAATTTGGCTGTAGGTGGCCAATATGATTGTGAAGAACTAAATGTTGATTTGGCCTTTGTCATTCGAATTTGTTTTCCTTTGTTGATGTGCTTCTGATTTGTCTCTTCCTTAACTCTACTTTCTCTGTTTAATTCTTATAATCTAATTTTATCTATGATCTCTCTTTGACTGCCTTGGGTTACTGTAATCTCTCTTTTAACCTTCTCTTATCTCCTTTTTATCTTCACTTGATCTTCTAACCATGTATTTTACCTTTAACCTTTGATTAAACCTTTAATCTATTTACCTTTCACTGTCACGGTGAAACTTTTAACTGTTACTGTTCTTTGGCCATGTTTTTTAAATATGTCTTCATCTCTGTGTAGCAATGTATAATTCACTCTTCTCCTTACTTTCTCCTTTGATGAAACTTTTTGTCTCAAGAGTAATTGCATGATCTTGATTGATCATGATTCCATCGCTGCCACTGATTCTCTTGCACTCTTAATCCCTTTAATAATTAAGGTTACTGGATCGTCACCCAGAGAAACTTAATTTAACAATTCTTGGATCAAGAAATGAAAATTATGCATTTTTCGATACATCGATCACCTGCACAGTTTAAAAACAATTTGTTAATTAAAAACTTGCACTGGGGAAATGATATGACTTGGAGGCAGCAGAAAAACTATGAACATAGTCCGGGTATGGAGGCTTTTGGTCTTCTGTGTGTGGCTATGGCCTTATGAGCCTTCAAAAGTGTTCCAGAGGATTTACATGTAGATCGGGGCCTCTCGCAGGGTTTCCAGGGCTTAAAAACAGGTTTGAACGGGTTAATGGTTTCGAGCTTATGGCATGGGAGTGGTAAGTGGTGTTCGCATGGGGAAATAGTGGTAGGGTGGTTTTATCCACGGGGATGCGATAGCATGGAGGGAATGACGCGTGGCGGGATGGGACGGTGGTAAAATGAAAATAATGAAGGCAGTGAGATTTTTGAAAATAAATAACAGTCAGGGAATGTTATTTTCAAAAAATTGTAGAAAATCCACATTTATATAGTGATATTGTGAATACAGGGGACTAAAAATGGCTCTAGCTGGGGAGGCCAGCTCCTTTAGGAGGTTTCAAGAATCTCGGACCTCAGATCTTTGGATTTTGTAGATCAGTGCCTTATGTACTTGGTTGATTTTCCATTATGTGATGTTGATCTGCTACAACTTTTGTGACTGTGATCTTCAAAAATTGACAACCATGCTTCCTACAAACAAACTCTACCTACCCATTACCTAATCATACATTTTTTCTTCATTTTTGGGTGCATTTAGACTAGCAAACCCTTGACATCATTTTTCTTTTGAAAGAAAAAACTATTTATTTCTACCCTTATAACATCCAAAGGCTCAGATTAGACTAATGAGCTTTTTTGTTCTCTACCTAACTGCTTATCTGTCAAGATTAAACATTTTGACAGATTTTTATTCACTAACTATCAACATGAAATTTAAATCATGACTGAATCAAGATTAAGTAGTTTGATTGTCATGAATAGTGGCATTTGTGGACAAGCTTCACACAATATTATTTTGAAAAAAGTAAACTAAAACTGAGGGTTTTTTTTTTAATCTTTCATTTATCACTCATCCCTTACTTTTATTTTTGGTCCAGATTTAGACTTTGGAACCAATGTCTTTTTCTGTATAATAGTTGATAAGCCAAGTTTAAACAGTTTGGAAAATCTTCATTTCTAACTTATCAGCAAAAATTCAAAATTTGTCCAACTATGATTAGGCTGTATGATTGAACAAGACTTCCTTTTCAAGGTAGTGGCATTTAGACTTGCACACTTTCAGAAATTTTTATTTTTCGGTATGGGGCTTACCTTTTTATTTTATCTGCCCTCTTTTCTTCTTTTCTTTCTTTCTTTTTGTATCAATTTTTTTGAGTTTTTTGTTCAGACAATGTTATATACAATGAATAAAAATTTAAACTGAGATTCTCAATTGAAATAATGCTTGAGCATCCTTCCATTGACAGGACCTCCGAACAATTCCATTCCTTGCAAGAAAAATGCATTTTACCTCTTGTACTAGAATGAATGATGTATGGACCTTTCCATAAGTTGTCAAATTTTCCATGCTTTCCTTTGTCCTCTCTTCCTGAATCCCACTTCAGCACTTTGTCTCCAATTCTGAAATCATTTTCCTTGGTCCTTTTGTCAAAAATATTCTTGATATTTTCTTGTAATAGCTATGTTCTATTGTATACTCCTTCTTTGGTTTGTTTCAGCTGAACAGTCTGGTTTATTCTTCTTTATATGTCATTTTCTTCAAACTGCAACTCCTGAATGAGATTCATTAATGGCACTCCCAAGCTTGTTGGGAAGATTGCATCTGTTCCATAAACTAGCTAATAGGGAGACATATCAATTGATTTCTTACTAGTTAGTCTGTCTACCCATAGTGCATGAACTAGTTTGTTGTGCCATGATTTCTTGTTCTCTTCCAGCAATTTTCTAATGATGTTCACCAAGTTTTTGTTTGAGGATTTAGCCAACCCATTACCTTGAGGGTAGTAAGTTGTAGAATGCCCTAAAGTAAGGTTATATCTATGGAAAAAATCCACCATTTTCATGGATATAAAACCAGCAGCATTTTCAGTGATGATTTTCCTAGGACAACCAAATCTAGACAAAATGTTATTTTCAAGAAATTTGATAATTACTGAGTCTGTGGTAGTCCTGGAGGGAATGGCTTCTATCCACTTTGTAAAATATTCAGTTACAGTAAGGATCCATTTATGATGGGAAGAGGAGATAGGGTGAATTTCTCTAATAAAATCAAGACCCCACTTTTCAAAAGGAGCTTCAACAGAAATTGGATGTAATGGCAGAGGCAGCAGTTTTATTTTACCCTCAAATATTTGGCATTAATGACAGGTAACTACCATTTTTTGGATGTCTTGGAAGAGGGTAGGCCAATAGTAACCAGCTCTAAGGATTTTTATTGATAGTGGTTTTCCAATAGAGATGGCCTCCACACTCTCCTTCATGAAATTCATGCATAATCCTATCAGCAACTTCTTCAGGAAAACATTTAAGAAATACACCACCAGAATTTTTCCAATATAAAACTTTGTCTAGAATGAAGAAATTCACAGCTTTTAACTTCAAGAATCTGACCTTTGTTTTGGACAAACCAGGAGGAAAATTTAGATTAAAAAGCACATATAATATATCAATATACCAGGGTGAGTTAAGAAATGTTTCCTCAATAGGTGGAGTAGCCAGCTCCTCTTGTTCATCCAATGAGTGAATCATATTTATGTCCAGTGCTTGAAAATTTTATTCAGCCATGAGTTTAGTCAGTCTTTTTCCTTTGATTATCTTGGTGGGCTTGATTTCTAGATCATATTATAAGATAACAGTAATCCATTTACCTGTTTTGCCATCAGTATCTTGTGTAAGTATGTCTTTAACCACTGTGTGAGGTACAAATGCAATGATGTGAGAATGTAGAATGTAAACTCTGAAATATTTTAGTGCCTTGACTAAAGCAAAAGCATGCTTTTCCATGATACTGTATTTCAGAGGTGCATCTCTTAATTCTTGGTTGAAGAATGTTATGGGCTGCTCTTGTCCTTTTATATTTTTTTGCAATATGACAACAACAACTGTGTGTTCTGATGCAAAGGAGAAAATGAAGAAATATTTGGTGAAGTCAACGCTGATTAGAACAGGTGTTTGGGTAAGAGCCTTCTTCACCAAATAAAAAGATTTCTTTGCTTCTATGGTCCATTTGACTCCTATTTCTCTTTTCAGTATGTTAGTAATGTTTCTTAGGAGTTATGTAAAGTTTGGTATGAACCTTCTTAAGAAATTTATCTCTCCAATAAAAGACTGCAATTCTTTGATGTTTCTTGGGTGACTAATTTGCAATATTCCCTCAATCCTTTTTAGGTAAATCTTGATCTCTTCTTCAAATATTATGTGGCCTAGAAACTTCCCTTCTTGAAGGCCAAACAAATTTTTCTTGGGATTTAAAGACAAACCATACTTTCTGCACTTTTCAAAGACCTTTCTTAAATGAGCTAGGTGTTCTTCATCATTTTTTTAATAGACAGTGATGTCATCAATGTCTATCATAATGAAGTAAACTATTTCTTCTGAGAAATTAATATACATTGCTCTTTGGAAAGTAGCTCCAACATTCATTAACCAAAAAGGCATTTTAACATACATGAAGGTGCTCCAAGGTGTAGTGAAGGTTGTTTTGTGTTGATCATCTGGGTGTACCAGCATCTAATTGTACCCTGAAAATCCATCAAGAAAATATATTCTTTTGGAGCCTACTACCCTTTGCAGTATGTGATCCATTTTTGGTCAAGGGTAGTTTTCCTTCAGGGAGGCTTTGTTTAAATTTCTAAATTCTATGCATAGCCTAATTTCCCTCATCTTCTTCTTCACTAATACAATATTTGACACCCATTCTAAGTATTTGAGAGGGACTATTATTCCAACATCATACATTTTCTTTATTTCTTTCTCAACCAGTGGCATCTGAATAGGGTTTATTCTGCGTAATTTTTGTTTAAAGAGCTTCTAGTTCTCTTTTAGAGTAATCTTGTGCTGAATGATATCTGTATTATAGGATTGCAAGTCCTCATAGCTCCAAGAAAAAAGATCTCTAAATTCTTTGAACAACTCTAGATATTTCTGTTTTTATAGGTGTTAGCAGTGTCTTTGATAGTTTTATCATTTTGGGTTTTTGTTCACTGCTTATATTGCATTCTTCTACATTTTCTTTTGTGGATTCCATCTTTGGCTTCTTAGCAACATCATTAAAATCAAACAATTCTTCTAGAGGGTCAAGTCCTTTTGGCAAGGTATTGTCTCCGAATTGTAGCACTTCAAAGTCTTCTTTTTCTGGTTTTTCACTCAGTTCTGTCTCATGTGAGTCACCTTTTGCTAACAAATTTATATCAGCCTCATCAGGGGGCTCTTCTTTGTATGTTTGTTCCTTATCAGAGTAGTCTTCCTCATGATTTGAGTTTGAATTTTGCATTTCAAACTCATTTCTAGACTACAAGAAATCTTCAATATGTTTGTCACCTTCAAAAACTTGCCAATATTTTATATTATCAAGGACTGCTAGTCTGTATTTGACTTGTACTATGTATTGTTTGTTATGATAAGGTTTTTAACAAGTACTGGCTGTAAAGGCTATATCGCTGGCAAGGATATTTTGATTTCTTGGGACAAAGAACACTGTTACCGATGAAATAGGTAACAGCCTCAAAACGGGAACTCTAGCCCAAAAAGACTCAAAAAACATGAAAAAACACCCCAAAAACAAAAAAGTGTATTTCAGAACGCACTTGGTTTTTTTTGAAGGTCAAATTTCAACATTTTATAAAATTATGCTAAAAACAAAATTGTTTCCTAAAAAAAGGATTGAAAAAACACCCTCAAAACAAAACCAGTTGATGCTGGAATAACAAAAAAAAAAATTGTCATATTTTTGACATTTTAAAAAATAGAAATAACATTTTTTTAATTTTTAAAATTCAAACATTAAAAAAACCTAGAATTTAAGAAAAAAATAAATTTAAAAAATAAAAACATTTTAAAGCTTAAAATTTAAAAATATATAAGAATAAAAAAATAAAAATAAAAACAAAATAAAAATTTTAATTCAAACATTAAAAAGAAAACCTAAAATTTAAGAAAATTTAAAATTTAAAAAAAAATTAAAGATTAAAATTTAAAAATATATAGAAATAAAAAATTAAAAAAAAAAACAAAATAAAAATATTAAATTTAAAAAAAAAAACAAGTTCAAAAAAGAAAGAAATTATAAAAAATAAAATATAGAAATTAAATTTAAAAAAGAAAAAGAAATGTTTATTAAATTAAAAATAATAATAATAATAATAATTTTAAAATAAAAAATTGAATTTAAAGAAATATATTAAATTTTAATAAATTTAAAACTTTAAAATAAAAATTAAAAAAAAAAAGGAAAATACATTATTTAAATTAAAAGTAAAAAAATGAAAAATTAATTAAAAATGAAAAATGAAAAATAAAATACAATAAAAATATTAAATTTAAAAAAATATATATTTAAAAAATAAATTAAATTTAAATTATAAAAAATAATATATATATATATATATATATATATATTAGATTTTATTAAATTTTAAAAAAAATGTTAATATTAAAATAACAAATTAAATTTAAAAAAGAAAAATATTAAATTTTAATAAATAAATGAATAAACAAATAAATTTTGAAGTAAAAAATAAATTTTAAATATAAAGAAAAAAAAAACATTGTTAAAATAAAAAGTTAAAAAACTTTAAAAATCAATTAAAAATGAAAAATTGAAAAAAATAAATTAAAAAATATATATATTAAATAAAAAATAAAATAAAAAAACAAATTAATTTGAAAATATTAAGTTTAATTTAAAAGAAAAAAAAAAATCTAATTTTAAATACACAATTGTAATTGAAAAAATATATATATAAAAATTTTATGTAATTAAAAAAATAATAATAATAAAAATTTAAAATTTAAAAAAAAATATTAAATTCAAATAAATTTAACAAAAAAATACAAAATTTATTAAATTTTTAAAAATTAAATATAAAAACTAAACATGAATTTAGTAATAAAAAAAAAATATGAAATTTAAAAAAAAAAGAAATCAATTAAATAAAAAAAAATACAAAATTTAATAAAAATTATTAACAAAATTTAGAAAAAAAAAAAAAATTTAAAAACCAAAAAATGAATAAAATTTAAAAAAATAAAAAATTTAAACAAATAAAAAAATAAAAAACAAAATAAATTTCAAATATAAAAATTAAATTAAAAAATAATAATTTTAAATTTTTTGAAATTAAAAAAAAAAACTAAAAAAATCAAATTAAAAAATAAATAAATAAATAAATAAATATATATATATATATATATATATATATATATATATATATATATATATATATATATATATATATATATATATATATATTAAAAATTAAAAAAAAAAAAAAGAAAAAAAAAAGTTTTTTGATGGTGGAGCGCGCGATCGGCCTCTGCTCGAGTGGCGGTAGGCGGCCGAGCGAGCGAGGAGGCTGCCGCCACGGCCCTCGCCGCACAGCGGCCTCCGTCACCTGGGCGGGAGCCTCACGCGTCGGGAGACCGATTCCGGGAATCGCCCTCCCGTGACGGGAGGGCGATTTCCGGAATCGCCCTCCCGCCGTGGGAGGCCGATTCCCAGAATCGGCCAGAATTGGCCTCCCGCCGCGGGAGGGCGATTCCCAGAATTGACCTCCCGTCGCGGGAGGGGGATTCCCAGAATCAGCCTCCCGCCGCCGGAGGGCGATTCTCGGAATTGGCCTCCCACCGTCGAAGGCCGATTCTCGGAATCGGCCTCCCGCCACGGGAGGCCGATTCTCAGAATCGGCCTGAATCGCCCTCCCGCCGCGGGAGGGCGATTCCTGGAATCGGCCTCCCACCACCGGAGGGCGGTTCCCGAAATCGGCCTCCCGCCCAGGTGGCGGCGGAGGCCAGCCACTTGGCGGGCGGGGAGGCTACACTTGGGTGGGAGGCTGATTGGAGACGCCACCACGATCAAAAAATTCTTTTTTTTTTTAATTTTTTTTAATTTTTAATATTTTTTTTTAATTTGATTTTTTTAATTCAAAAAATTTAAAATTATTTTTTTTTAATTCAAAATTTTTATTTTAAATTTAGTTTGTTTTAATTTTTTTGTTTTTTTTTTTAGATTTTGTTTTTAAATTTAATATTTTAGATTAATTATTTTTTAAAATTTAAAATTTATTTATTAAATCTATTAAATTTTAATTTAATTTATTTTATTTTTAAATCTTTTAGTTTATTTAGTTTTTCATTTTTAAATTTTATAAATTGTTTCATTAAAAAAAAAACAGTAAATTTATGGATATTTGTTTTTTAATTATTTGCACGTGGTTTTTTTCATTTTTTTTTGTTTTTTAATGATAGTTTTTTTAATTTTAATTCTTTTATTTTAATTTTCTTTTTCAATTCTAAATTTTGTTTTTTTTTTTAATTTGTTTTTTTTTGGTTAATTTTAAAATTTGTATTTTTTTTTTCTTATTATTATTATTATTTTAATTTAAATTTTTAAATTTATTTTTTTCTTTTTTTATTTTATTTTATTTTTATCTAAATTTTAATTTTGTAATTTAAATTATTTTTAAATTTTCTATTTTAAATTTTTTTTTTAATTATATGGTTTTTTTAATAACTTAGAAAAAAATGTTTTTGATGTTTTTTTTTTTTTTGGTTAATTTTTGTTTTTTTTCTTTAAATTATGTGTTTTTTTTTTCAAATTTTGTCATTACCTTTGATATAATTTTCGAATATATTATTTTATTTATTTATTTATTTTTGTTTAAATTTTTTATTTTTACGAGTTAATTTTTTTTTAACATTTTTATTTGTT
Organism: Pinus albicaulis; assembly: GCA_034641835.2. Taxonomy (NCBI): domain Eukaryota; kingdom Viridiplantae; phylum Streptophyta; class Pinopsida; order Pinales; family Pinaceae; genus Pinus; species Pinus albicaulis. The sequence goes on from CM076577.1 coordinate 702,479,169, forward strand.
TTTTTATTGTTTTTATATATTTTTTTTATCTAAGTTTTGTGTTTTATTACCAACATAAAAATCACCACTCTAAAAAAAAAATGTTGATGATGCATCAATACGTTTCAAAATTAGCATGAAAAGCACCGCTCTAAAAAAAAAAGTTGATGCTGCATCAATACGTTTCAAAATTAGCATGAAAATCACTAACATTTTTAAAAAAATATTCATACTTCATAAATAAAAATATTAGAGTGTCAAAAATGTGCACAAAAAAAAGGGGTGATTCTACATCACCACTTTTCAAAATCGGGTGTTTTTTATGCTACCAAAAAAAAATAGGTAACAGTGCAGTTACCTATTTCATCGGTAACAGTGTTAAAGGCAAGATCATATTCTTTGAATGTTTTTAGGAGGTCAAGGGCATCATTCCTATATGCTCTTAATCTAGGATTCTTAGCTGAATATTCTCCCTTAATCTGCCTAATGACTAGCTCAGAATCCCAATGGACAGAAATCCTTTTGGCTCCTAATTTCTTGAGTAATTGTAGCCCTAGAAGGAGTGCCTCATATTCTATTATGTTATTTGTGCATTGAAAGTTTGGTTTAAATGAGTGGCCCTCTGCATGGTTTTTCTCGGAGTTGTGTACCCAAACACCTGCTCTTGAACCAGTTTTACCACAGGAACCATCAAAGCTCATGCTCCAAAGATGTTCAATTTCAAGTTTACCATTATTTTGATCATTGTGGTCGCTACCATGTTGGTTATTATGTTGTTCATTTTTTAGTTGATCTGCCTAGTCTGACTGTTCTTCCTCTTTTTCTTCTTCTTCTTCCACTAATTTTTCATCAACTGCTACTTGTTCATTAATTTTTTCGTCATTGTAAAGGATAAATGAATCAAGGTCTGTGTGGACATAATATAGAGGGGATTTATCAGGTTTTTCTTGAATCTTTACCATGTATTTCATATGAGTCTCCCTATATAGTCTTCTTGGTTGACTAAAGACAGGTATGGTATCGTAGGTCATGTCCATTTGGCGGGTGCCTTGAAGTTTGGCTCCCCATGATTATGAAAGGAGCATACCATATTTATGGGGAATGTTAGCCACTACAATATTACTAGGCTTTTGGCTGGTATTTGTGCTAGATTAACACAGAGATCTTTGATTAGGCCTAGACATTTAACTCTATTGGAATCAAAAGAGTATAAATATTTGTATGGTCTAGTTATCTCAAGGCCTAGTCTTTCCATTACTACATTTGGCATGAGGTTATGTGAAGCTCCTGAATCTAACATGGCATTGTGGAGGATTTTATCATGGATGTTTAAACTGACATAAAATGGAGGTACACCTCCTTCTTGGAATTTACCTTCTACTTTAGGTCCAAAAAAAAGTTCAAGTTTGTCATCATTTAAATTTACAGATGCAACATTTTCTCCTATGTTTAAAGCTTTCAAAACTTTGGGATATATATACATCTTAGCAAACTAATTCAGTAAGAGGTATGGAGATTTTTATCTTGGAAATTTCATTCTCAATACTGAATGGTGTCTATGTTTTTGGCAGATTTAAATCAGTTTTATCAGACATTATTTTTACAGCAATTTCAACTTGTTGTTTTGTACTAGAAATATCAGTTAGATTAGTTTCATTAGGGTTGATATTTGGTCTACTAGTATTGCTTTGGTCACCACTATGTTGGTTGTTTTTGTCTTTATTTTTATCAGAACTTTTAACCAAACTGTTTGAAGTTTCTACTGTCTTTTTAGGATTAGTTTCAGGGGTCTTCCTAGTAGAATTTTCTGGGTTGTTTCTCTTCGGAGTGTCTTGGGTTTTCTTGCTTCTGAGGTCATACTGTGTATGTACTTCCATAATGGCATTTTCGAAGCCTTGTTTATAGTCTTCAGAATCTAGGATTTCTTCTTCAAATTGAGTTGGAGAAAACATGCCTTGCTCTTCCTCAGTGAGGAAAACAGTATCCTCATTATTAACTCCCAATAGATTGATATGACTTTCCTCTGGTTCTTCAATCACCCCCTCATCCTCATCAGCATATTTTTCTTGAAAAGGAGGCCTGATTTACTGGTCAGGACCTCTTTGTCTTATTTGAGGGGGATTTATTCTAAATTTTTTGGTTTAGTTCTGGTTTTGGTTTTGGTTTTGGTTTTGGTTTCTGTTTTGAGGAATTGTTTGGTTTTCTTTGGGGTAAGCTCTCTCATTCATGTTTATTCTCTCCATCATCCTTTCCATGGTTCTAACTAAGTTACCAATTTTAGTATCAGATGATGAGGGTGTAGTTTCTTCCCTATATGTGACTCTTTTTTCATTTTTCATCCTAGCTCTTTTGGCAATCATATTTTCCTCTACACTCACTGCACCCCTTTGCATGTCTTCTAATGTAAGAGGGTCTCTCTCTCTTAGTTGGTAAGCCATTTCTGGGTCAAATCCATCTGGAAATTTCATTAATGCTAGACCTTGTGGTGGTTTCATGTGGGTAGGGAGGGCATTATACACACTATTGAACCTAGTGCAGTACTCTTGGACACCTTCTCCAGCGTTTCTCTTGATGTTTTCATACTCTGATAATATTTGGAGAGGGTTCTTCTTGACTTCCCATTTATCTAAGAACGACTGATGAAAATCAAGGAGGTCATGTATATTATTTGAGGTTAGGCCTTTAAACCATTTTCTTGCTTCTCCCCCTAAGATTTGAGCAAACATTCTTAGTTTAACAGTCTCATAATCTATTTATTGTCTGTCAAAATAGTCATTCATTATATCCACATGTTGTTGAGCAGTTGTAGAATTACTTTCATCATATAATGGAATATTGGAATGATAGTCCTGTGCTAGAAATACTAAAGGCAATGGTATAACTAATGGGTCATACCAGGTTGCCCGGGCTAGGGGATGGGGAAACAAATGAGGGTTAACAAGTGGAGGTAAAGGGTTAAATGGAGGAAGGTGAACAGTGGGGGTTTGAATGGGGGTTGAGGTTAGTACAACAGGATTCTTCTGTAAGGTAGATGGGTCTAAATTTATCTGGGTTATCCAACTCTAGGATCTAGTCCTGGACAAGCTTTGTTCCAGGGGTGAGCCAAATACGATATTCTGCAAGTTTTTAAGGTTTTTAGGTAGGGAACTTGCCTTGTGAATAGGTCTGCTAACAGTTGGGTTTTTAGATCTGGGATATTTCCTTAGGATGTGCTCTATATTGTCAACTATTGCAGGAGGGTTTGGGTCAGGATGGGATCTTGTACATATCCTTCTAGAAGCCAAAATTTGAACCCAAGGTTTAGAAAGGTTTGAGAGTTTTATAATAGTTTTTAAAAAACAAACCAATCCATGAAAGAAATAATTTGTTCACAAAGTATTTTGACTGGCCTCTTTTTTAGGTTTAATGATATCAGGATTTCTCAATAAACTTCCCAGTGGAGTCTGTAGAAAACCAGTGGAGTCAGCAGGCCTACTAAAAACCAGTGGAGTCACAAGGTGGATGGTTTTAACTGTTTTGAGGCTGGTTGTTGTCCACCATCAGCAACCAGATATCAGTCTTGGCTAACACTTGATTCATCAAAATTTGAATGGGGTTTATGAGTCCTTGAGGGAATATTAAGTTGTTTTAATAACGCAGTTCCCCAGTACAGTCACCACTATGTTGGAGCCCCATGATTTGCAATATTGGAAAAAACAAATATGTAAGGAACCACATCAGACCGCTTTGGAGTCCAAGGACCTAGCCTTCCTGGACTCAGAGAGGGCTCTCTTTGTGTTTAGCGTTAATTGATTTATCTTTATGCTTGAGTTTTCTGATCTTAGGCTAGTTATGAAGTTTTGGAACTGTTTGTTTTGTTTGATTGATTGATTGATTAATTGATTGATTGTTTCAGTTGAATAGATAGACTGTGAGAAACATTAATCCATTGGGCTATGGAGTCATAAAAGGATTTAATTATACATCAACTCTGCAAGGGTTTTCATAGGGAAAGCTAACTATATCAAGTGGGTCCTTTAGATTAGATGAAATATGAAATGATAGTAAGTTGTGAATTCAGTAAAACTAAAGGGAAATTAAGACTCCTTTAACTATACTTCAAACAAGAAAAGCCTTTAAGATAACTATTTAAGAGAAACTAAAGAGCAGGACACCCCTGAATTATTTAGCCAAAACTTTACTAAGAAAACCTTTAAGACAAACAATCCAGTAATCCTAGAGAGCAGGACACCCCTAAGTTCTCTAGCTATCACTTTCAGATAAAGAAAACATTCAAGATAACAGTCAGTGAAACTAAAGAGCAGGACACCCCTGAATTCTTTAATCAAACTTCAAAGAAGGAATTTAAAATAATAGTTTAAGAAAAACTAAAAAGTAGGGAAAACCATAAATTCTTTAGCTAAACTCTTTTAAGTAAACTTCAAGGCAACAAGCTAGGTGGAACCAAAAATCAGGACACCCCTTAATTCTCTAATCAGACCTCGCAGAATAAAACATAAAGATAATAGAAACAGACAGAGTTAAGGTGCCCAAACATTATATCTCAACCTAAAATTTATGTTCTTTTATCGGAGAAAATTAATGGACAATATGGAAAACAAAGGAGAAACAATGACAAAGAGGGATAACATCACCATTAACATAGCTCAAGAATCTTGTGAACATGCTTGTATTACTGATGTCCAAAAAATTTACAATGTTCCAGTGAAATGATCTTTGCAACTCAGAGTCTGATCAAAATCCAACCTAGCAGCTCATCAACGAGCCAAACAACCAACCAACAAGAATAATGAACAATACATGCAGTATTTATCTACAGATGAGGAGGTGATCCTAATCTAGGGTTTCAGGTTGTAGTTATTACAGATTAAATGTAATATTGACCTTTGAGACCATGCAAGGCCCAAGGAAAAATATCAATGACTAACTTGCTGTAATAATAACTTTTAACTTAACTGTTGAGCTAATTTTAGGATATTTTTGACTTTTTGGCTTTTACATTAACTTTTGCAATAATTGTTTGAGTTGTTTAAAATATATGTGACTGCTTTATCAACTGTGGTAGGTGTTTAAACCAAAATTTGGATGTAGGTGGCCAATCTGATTGTGAAGAAGTAAATTTTGATTTGGCCTTTGTCATTCGAATGTGCCTTCCTTTACTGATGTGCTTTTGATTTGTCTCTTCCTTGACTCTACTTACTCTATTTAATTATTTTAATCTTCTTTTATCTCTGATCTCTCTTTGACTGCCTTGGGTTATTGTAATCTCTATTTTAACCTTCTCTTATCTTCCTTTTGTCTTCACTTGGTCTTCTAACCATGTCTTTTACCTTTAACCTTTGATTAAACCTGTAATCTCTTTACCTTTCACTATCACGGTGAAACTTTTAACTGTTACTGTACTTTGGCCATGTTTTTTACATTTGTCTTCATCTTTGCTTAGCCAATGTATAATTCACTCCTCTCCCTAATTTTTCCTTTGATGAAACTTTGTTGTCTCAAGAGTAATTGCATGATCCTGATTGATCATGATCCCATCGCTGCCTCTGATTGTCTTGCGCTCCTAATCCCTTTAATAATTAAGGTTACTGGATCATCACCCAGAGAATTTTAATTTAGCAATTCCTTGATCAAGAAATGAAAATTATGCATTTTTCAATACATCAATCACCTGCACAGTTTAAAAACAATTTTTTAATTAAAAACCTGCACTGTGAACTTTTGTGAGGAAATGATATGACCTGGAGGTAGCGGAAAAACTATGGACAAAGTCCAGGTATAGAGGCTTTTGGTTTTTGTGTGTGGCTATGGCCTTACGGGCCTTCAGAAGTGTTACAGAGGCTTTACATGGTGGATCGAGGCCTTTCATAGGGTTTCCAGGGCTTAAAAACATGTTTGAACGGGTCAAAGGTTTCGGGTTTATGGCGTGGGAGCGGTAAGCGGTGTTCACATGGGTCAATAGTGGTAGGGTGGTTTTATCTATAGGGATGCGATAACACGGAGGGAATGACGCATGGTGGGCTGGGACGGTGGTAAAACCACCCATATCGCAAGGTCGAAGGGTTTTTAACCTTCACATTTTTGGGGATGCGATACAGTGTGTGGGTCATTGGATCAAGGGGCGAAGATCCGACGGTGGTCATGAACGGATGGAACACAGGTTAGTTAAGAGGGTGGGGCCCGGGTCTTTGAATACAATGGCAGGTTTAAACATAACGCTTGGGTTTTTTATAAAGTGGGGCCCGAGGAAAGTATTTAAAGTGGAGGTGCTTTAATAAACATTGGGGCTAGGTTTATATGAGGACGGGGGTTTTAGGCTTAGAGCGGGTTTATAAATATAAAGGGGAGTCGGGTTTTTTAAAACAAAATAGAATTTTGTTTAAAAAGGGTGGGTCTTGAATCAATTTTAATTCATTTGGCTTAAAACAATGTGAAAAAAGGATTTTTTACATTGTTTTAGAGGGAGAATGGGGATGAATGAAGGCGAGATCATTTTTAGCACTGAGAGTGGGGTTTTAGGTAGGAAAAAGGGTTTTAAGAGGGATTAAGGTCACACATGGGTTATCAGAATCATGAGGGTATTTGAAAGAGGAAAAAAGGAGAGATAGTGGATAGGTAAAATGAAAATGATGAAGGCAGTGAGATTTCTGACAATAAATGATAGTCAGGGAATGTTATTTTCAGCATATTGTAGAAAATCCACAGTCATCTAGTGATACTGTGAATACAGGAGACTAATAGATTACATAACCATGTCATTGTTGAGTGTTGGAAAAGAATGGCAACACAAAGGAGGATGATGCGTGGAAAGACTTCTCCATAGCATGGAAAGAAATTGGTTAATAAGGGATGGAGAAAGAAGACCTTTTTGCAGCCATTACAACCAAAGTGGCAATCAAAGAGCCATGTGCTTGAGGCTCCATCCAGAGCAGCACCTTAAGGACGAAGTGTTGGTGCATGAATTAGTTGGAACAGTTGGTCGACAAATGAATGCACCACATTCATGGTGGTCCTCTTTATTAGGAAAAAGATGGTTTTCCTAGATATTGTAGTGTGTCATGATCATGTTTTGTAAATCATGTGTTGCATTTATTTTATAAAAGTGATGATGTGATTTTCCATGACTTGCAATGCGACAATGATATTTTTGGCCTTGTATTGATATCTCAGGTATTATTGATTCTATTTGATGTAAACTTGACCACCGAGTATGTAAACTCATGGAAAGTATGGAAATTTTTGGGTCGTATTTGGTCATATTTGAGCATATAATTTTTAGGATATTGTACTACAGGTTTGCAGAGGATGCAGGTGTTGGCTCATCACTTAAGTCTCCGAAGAAAAAAGGTGAAGGAGATGGAAGGGTGACCTTTTTCAGGACACTTGTGGTGCAGAAATTGTACACATCAGTTGCAGATTATTGTTGATGATTTTGGAGGACCAAAAGCTCCTCAGTTAGGAGGAATGATCCATGTGGCTCTAGAGACACACACGAGACAAAGATGACTTCTGAAATCTCAAAAATCAAAGCAGCAGAAACGTTACAAGCTCAGTTTTAGGTTGAAGATCTCATTGTCCTGATCGCAACGGTGTGAACGATTCATCAAACCGAGTTTGTATGCGAAAGTTAGAGGCAGTAAAAGTTTCTTGTTGACTTGATGATGTGGCAGGTTAAGGAGGCAACAATCTAGAAGTTTTCTGGTGACCGGATTCTAACCAGCTCCGGCCGATTTCTGGGTGAAATTGTGGGAAATTGAAAATGTCTCCTTTAGCCTAAAAACTGAATTTTAATTTAAAATGGGTTTTTTATTAAAAACCAAATATATATATAGATATATATATATATATATATATATATATATATATATATATATATATATATATATATATTAATTAAAAAAAAAAAATGTATATATATATATATATATTAAAAAAAAAAAAAAAACAAAATATATATATATATATATATATATATATATATATATATATTAATTAAAAAAAAAATGTATATATATATATATATATATATTTATAATAAAAAAATAAAATATATATATATATATATATATATATATATATATATATATATATATATATATATAATTGGAGGGCGAGGCCATAGCACCCCCCCCCAACTAACATAACAAAAATATATTAAAATTGGTGGGATCGGCGACCATGACCACGCCGCCCCAACCATCCAAAAACCGCAACCCATATAGTAAATGTTGCAACAGGGGTAGGCCACCAACGGTGGACCCGGCCCCCACACCATAGCTAATATCAAAACCGCAGGGTAGTTGGGTGGGCCGCCCAAGGCTAGCCCAACCCCTCCCAAGAATGAAAAAAGCGTGCCCACAAAAATGTTTGCATGTGGAATTTTGGGGGAGACGGGATTTGATCCCCTGACCTCCCCTTAACAAACTACTATTTTTTTCCACTATGCCAGCCCATTGGGCTTTAGTTTATCTACCATATTTTTTTACTTAACCCGTCATTTAGTCAATGCGCCCAGGCAAAGGAGGAGCGGCACACAGTTCAAGAAATATGAATATTTTAATTGCAGGCAAGTGCAGAACCATGAGCCAGCATGTAGAGGCAGTGGAACCATGATTGAGCCTCATTTCCAGAGGGGGAAAATCTTCTCAGTGTCCAAATTAGACAAATTTTATATGGATTTTACACCTCTCGGCGACACAAGTCTAATGGAAGTGTCATTTTTTGCAACAGAGGTCTCTACTTTTCAGCCATATTCCAGCATGGGGTGACGGTGTCAGATTTCAGCATATGGACAATTGATTTCACGCCATTCGATGCCACGTTTGCGATGGTGCTTTCAGATCTAGTGAGTGAGAAGCCTATTCTTCAACCAACATTAGAGTTGAGGTATATGAAGTGTTTTTTCCATTTAATTCATTGATTATTGATGTAGGATGCTTTATGTCATTTCGATTCTTGCTTGATGTATGATGCAGATTCTTCATGTTTATTTGTTGTTGTTGATTCCTGTTGATGTAAGATGTGGAATATTTATGTGTATTGATGTGTTATGTATTTTTCATGGGTGGTGATTTGTGTTGGGAGATCCCTTTTTTGCCTTTGTTGAGATTGCAACAAGATGAGGAGCTTAGTGGAAAGAAGTCGCCTTCACTAAGTGGGCCCGCAGGCTATTTTTGGCGCAAAGTATATTTTTAGACTATGTCTATTTTTAGACATATGGATCATGTTCTATGAGTTGCAGGATGCTATTTGTGGATGGTTGGTCAAGTCGGAAAAAATAGATGGACTTCTATTTTTAGACATACTGGGCGGAATCTGTTTTTAGATTGCCAGTCTAAAAATAGATATGTCGAATATTATTAGCTCTTAATAATATTTGGACTCTAAACATTATCTTATCCTCTTGGAGCACTTCAGTTCGAGTCACGGATGTGGCACATGTAGCTGACAGAAGGAATTACGCTATTCCTAGGGTTTAGTGGAGCTATTGCATGGTTGACTTCAGTTAGAACTCATGTGACAGAGTTTGGTGGAGTTGATGAGGCAGTTAATGGAGTTGTGTTCAGTTTAACTTAGTTGAGCTAGTTGTATCTAGTCTAACTGATTGATACAATTAGTGAGAGTGGTGTGAATTAATTATTAATTAATTCACTAATTATTAACTCATTAATCAACTAAAGAATACAACATTTAGCTGGGTGCATGGATAGTTTCGGTGGATACCGATCTGAAGGTAGGTGAAAAAACAGAGTGTGACTATCGGTTGTGACTGAATGTTTGATTATGATCTGAGCTTGTGTAGTGTGTAACAATTGAAGTTGTCTTTGAGAGCTGTGAGGATTTTGTGCAATTGTTGACCGCAGTCTCTGTATCATTTTATAATATACGGATAGTTAGGGGTTTTCATAGTTGGGGGTTTTTAGCTTTAATCTTTCCCATAAATACTGTGTTTATATGTGTGATTGTTTATGGTTTTAATGTGCGCATGCGATTGTTTATATTTCCGCAATTAATGATCAATGGTAGAAGAGGTTATGTATTATGCATGAAGCTCAAATAGTGTGTGATCAGGATAATCTCGATGAATAATTTAACAGTTATTCTAATTTCTACATGGTATCAGAGGGATATTGATCATTGCAAAACATTGAATCGGTTGAGTTTTGTGCCGGTGGAATTCGAATTTGCGGCAGTGTTTTCTTGATGTCGAAGTTGAGATGTCTTTCAATGGATTGCGATTGGAGTATGCCCTTGAGGGCAGCTCGAATTATATTGCATGGAAGGACAGGATGGAGGCGGTGTTAGATGACAATGGGTTGAAGGAGTTCATAGATGCTGAAGTCCCAAAGCCTACTTCTAGCGATGTTGCCGTAATTGAGGCTTGGAAAAAGAAGACAGCAAAGTGTCGAAGGATTCTGTTGGAGGGCGTGAAGGATCACATAGTGTCCAGCCTGCATGGTAAGGCTTATCCATTCTTGATGTGGAAAGCCTTGACAGATTTATTCCAAAGCAAGAGCGACCAGAGGAAGTTGGCGCTCAAGGATAAACTCAGAAACATAAAGATGGAGAAAGGCGACAGTATGCCCAAGTACCTCACGAAGTTCACCCAATGCTGGGATGAGCTGGGAAGTGTGGGGGTGACTGTAGATGATGAGGACTTGGTGAGCTTGGCTCTCCTTGGTCTTCCGAAGAGTTGGCATTCCTATCAGGACTCTGTCAATGGTCGGGAGAAATTTCCGGGATGGGAGCGACTTTGGTCGGATCTCATGCAAGAGGAGATAAGGCGGACTACCAGGGATGGACCTTCATCAAAGGCATCTGATGAAGAAAATTGCACTTTGGCTGCCAAAGCAAAGAAGGGGAAGAGCAAGAAATCTTCTCATTCCGGTGCGAAAGGCAAGAAGCAGGACATGTCCAAGGTGAAGTGCTTTCATTGTCACCAACACATACATTATGCCACAAATTATCCGCAGAAGAAGAAAAATAAGCAGGCTGCTGGATCTGCAGCTGGAGAGGCCTTAGCCTCGCAGTTTGAGCTGGATTTTTCGTTGATCGCATGCTTGGTGTCAAGTGTGGCGGGATCAGTATGGTTTCTGGACAGTGGTGCGTCTTTTCACATGATAGGAGATCGAGATTTGTTTACTGATCTAGATGAGAAAGATCTTGGAGTGCACATCGAGATGGGCGATGATGGTAGATATAGTGTGACCGGTATCAGTACCATTTCCTTTGAGAGGGAGTCTGGTAAACCCTTCGTATTGAAGGAAGTGATGCATGTTCCAGGATTGAAGAAGAATCTTATCTCTGTGGCGATGTTAGAAGACAAGGGATATGATGTTGTCTTTAGCGAGGGAAAGGCTTTCCTACACAGTAAGGCAACTGGTGAGACTTGGAGAATAGGGGTTCAAGTTAAGAACCTTTATCAATTGCGGGTAGATGGCTGCGCAGCAATGGCAGGCAAGGCAGAAGGAGTGGTGAGCTGGGATGATGGCGAGTTGTGGCACCAGAGATTGGGCCACCTTCACCAAGGAGCTTTGAAGATACTACAACATATTTCTACTGGGCTTCCTAAAGGGACTCTTGCGCAGTCAGATCAGTGCAAGGGGTGTACCTTGGGAAAATTTGTGAAATCCACCTTTCACGAGAAGGATAGTCGTGCCACGACGATCCTTGAGAGAATTCACACAAACGTGTGTGGACCTTTCTCAGTAGCTTCGACAGCAAAGAACAGGTACTATGTGATCTTTGTTGATGATTTTTCTCATAAGTGCTGGATCTTCTTCATGCAGAAGAAGAGCGAGACATACTCAAAGTTGCAGCAGGTTCAAGGCAACGGTAGAGAAAGAATGAAGTAGGTAGAAAGGCTCTTAGGAGAATTCACAGTGGTAATTCATCTTTAACGAATTCGAGAGACTTTTGCAGCGCAGAAGGAATTCGAAGAGAGCTCATAGCACCTCATAACCCACAACAGAACGGGGTTGCTGAGCGGAAGAACAGAACGATCGTGGGTGCTGCACGGGCGATGTTGCATGATCAGGGCCTACCCATTCACTTGTGAGCGGAGGCATGAAATACTGCAATATATGTGTAGAACCGTTGTCCTCACAAGATACTTGGCATGAGTACACCCGAGGAGGCGTTTTCTGGTAGGAAGCCTGATATTTCCCATTTTAGGATTTTTGGTTCACCTGTTTACATTCATGTGACGAAGGATGCCAGGAAGAAGCTAGAGCCGACTGCAGAGGTTGGGATACTTTTGGGGTACAATGATACACCCCACAACTATCACGTGTATTTGCCAGATAGTCGCAAGATTGTTGTGCGACGGGATATCAAATTTCAGGAGGAGAAAGCCATGAAGTGTTCGCTTGAGAGGGAGCCACACTTGCATGTAGAGAAGTAGCTATTAGTTCCTAAGGATGAGCCTCAGGATGTGGATCAGCCACAAGAGGAGGTTCATGGAGTGGAAGAGACCACTCATGCAGCACCAACCATTAGAGCGTGGAAGCGCACTACAGAAGCTGAGCGAGTGGCTCAAGATGCAGAGAAGGTTGTAGGAGCACCTACAGCACAGTGCAGACAGAGACAGTCACCTGACCGGTATACTGGATACATGGCTCTTATGAGCAAGTATATCGTGACAGAGCCATCCTCTTTCGAGGAAGCTGTGGAGGAACCCGCATGGGTAGATGCCATGGTGGAAGAGTATGATTCGATTGTCAGAAATAGTGCATGGGAGATTGTCCCGAGGCCGGAGGGGAAATCAGTGGCGGGTTCGAGATGGATCTACAAAGTGAAGCAGGCAGCTGACGGGAGTGTGGAGAAGTACAAGGCAAGATTTGTTGCCCGAGGCTTTTCACAGATTGAGGGGATCGATTATGAGGAGAACTTTGCTGTCACAAGGTATTCTTCCATATGGACGATTACTTGCTCTTAGCGCAGATGGGCGACACATTCATCAAATGGATGTGAAGGCTTGTGTTCCTCAATAGGTCATTGAGGAGGAGGTGTACATAGAGTAGCCCGAAGGTTTCGAGATCTTCAGCAGTGAGTCGCATGTGTGCAGACTCAAGAGAGCACTGTATGGGTTTAAACAAGCACCTCGTGCTTGGTACACACGGATAGACAGTTATTTCACCGGACTTGGATTCTCCAAGAGTGAGGCGGATCCTAACCTGTACCAGATTGTGGTGGAGGGGAAGTTGCTGATCATTGTATTGTATGTAGATGATCTGATTTTGACGAGTGATGAGTTGTTGATACTTTCATGCAAGGAGGATCTTGCTAGAGAGTTTGAGATGAAGGACTTGGGCCTCCTTCATTATTTCCTGGGATTGGAAATTTGGCAGCGCAGTGATGGACTATTTGTTTCTCAAGGTAAATATGCCCGGGAAATACTGGAGAAGTTCAACATGCATGGCTGCAAGCCTGTTGATACTCCTCTTCCTGGAGGTTGGAGGAAGGAGGATGCTACTTCGGCGGAGGTAGTGGATGCCACTGTTTATCGACAATTGGTGGGGTCGCTTATGTATCTGGTCAATACACGACCTGACATATGCTATGTTGTTAACCAGCTTTCACAAGCTATGGTTAAGCCTACCAAGCTCTACTGGAAGGCAGGCAAGCATGTATTGAGATATCTCAGAGGCACATCGGGATATGGATCATGGTATAGACAGGAGGATGAGTTGAGGCGGCATGGCTTCACGGATCGGTATCATCATATCAAATATTGTGTGCAGCGGAAGATCATGTTACTTTCATACATTCCCACGGAGGATCAGGATGCTGATATCTTGACGAAGGTGCTCAACGAGAAAAATTCGAATACACGGAAGCGAGGATAGGGGTTGCAGATAATCCTTATCTTGTTGAGAGGGAGTGTTGATGTTGCAACGAGATGAGAGCTTAGTGGAAAGAAGTCGCCTTCACTAAGTGGGCACAGTAGGGATATTTTTAGACTATGTCTATTTTTAGACATGTCGATCATATTCTATGAGTTGCAGGATGCTATTTGTGGATGGTTGGTCAAGTTGGAAAAATAGATGGACTTCTGTTTTTAGACATATTGGGCGGAATCTATTTTTAGATTGCTAGTCTAAAAATAGATATGTCGAATATTATTAGCTCTTAATAATATTTGGACTCTAAACATTATCTTATCCTCTTGGAGCACTTCAGTTCGAGTCACGGATGTGGCACATGTAGCTAACAGAAGGAATTACACTATTCCTAGGGTTTAGTGGAGCTATTGCATGGTTGACTTCAGTTAGAACTCATGTGACAGAGTTTGGTGGAGTTGATGAGATAGTTAATGGAGTTGTGTTCAGTTTAAATTAGTTGAGCTAGTTGTATCTAGTCTAACTGATTGATACAATTAGTGAGAGTGGTGTGAATTAATTATTAATTAATTCACTAATTATTAACTCATAAATCAACTAAAGAATACATCAGTTAACTGCAGTGCATGGACAGTTTCAGTGGAGACCAGTGGAGAGGTAGGTGAAAGAGCAAGTGTGACTATCAGTTGTGACTATACTGGTGCATGAGATTTGCACATACATTGATGGAGAAGCCAATGAGGATTGCGCGGTATGCAGTTCGAGAACGGATATGGGTATTGTCCATATTGGATAGCGCGATGGGCATTAACAGGTGGAGCAGATTGGAGCATGTGTTCTGTATGATCTGAGCTTGTGTAGTGTGTAACAATTGGAGATTGTACTGAGAGCTTGTGAAGAGTTTGTACAATGATTGTTACATGATCTCTATCATTATAATATACAGATATTTGGGGGTTTTCAGCTTTAAGCTTTCCCATAAATACTGTGTTTATATGTGTGATTGTTTATGGTTTTAATGTGCGCATGCGATTGTTTAATTTCTGCAAATTGATGATCAATAGTAGAAGAGGTTATGTATTATACATGAAGCTCAAATAGTGTGTGATCACAATAATCTCGGTGAATAATTTAACAGTTATTCAAATTTCTACAGCCTTGATGGCGGGATACTCTTTGTCACCATGTGTGAAGTTGTCATGTTGATAGGAGGTTTGTGATGAGTGAGAGTTCCTTGTAACGGAACGTCTCGTAGAGATAATTTGCCACTCATGTTGAGGGCCTTTCCTTTTATGACAAGTCAACAACGTCCATGTACATTATCACTAGTTACAACACTGAATGAATTGGCCAACACCATCAAGACACGGAGGCCCGAAGATGTATTCCACACTAGATGAACTTCGTTATTAAACCTCTTGCA
Organism: Pinus albicaulis; assembly: GCA_034641835.2. Classification (NCBI taxonomy): domain Eukaryota; kingdom Viridiplantae; phylum Streptophyta; class Pinopsida; order Pinales; family Pinaceae; genus Pinus; species Pinus albicaulis. The sequence continues at coordinate 702,494,412 of CM076577.1, forward strand.
TTTTTATTTTTTGTTGTGTGATTGTTGACATGTTTTCCTCTTGATTATATCTGCATGTGTTCATTGATGCTTTTGATAAAATGTAATTCTAATACATCAGACGAATTAAAAGGTCTTGGTTAAAAGGGTAGCAGAAATTTACGTGGTTTAGTCATTGGGTTCCAAATGATAGTTATAACCCCCGAAGTTCCCAGTGCATCATTGAAAATTTCGTTGGAACCTTTAATAAATTTTCCTAAAACTTGAAAAGAATATTTAGTTTCTTGTAATGTTAGTATATCACATTTTTCCATACCCAATTTATTCTTAAGAAGTCCCTATTTGGTTTTTCCATTAAGGCCTCTTATATTCCAAGATATGACTTTTAATGGAAACTATGAGTAGTAGGTTAGTAGGCCTCCTTCATAGTAAAACCCTACTAGAGTTGATCAATAATTCCTCCATTTCCTGAATAATTTTCATGTTACTTTTCCTACCTTGTCTTTTATCATCCTTCCCGTATTTTGGGATTCCTTTGTAGAGTAATTTTTAATCTTTAAAGAAGAAGAAGAGGTTGTAATATTACCTTGAGCTTTCCAATGCAAGGAATCTTGAGACTTTATGTAGGCCTATGTTATAAGTTGTACTTCCTCTTCATGGATGGAGACTAGATCCTTTGCTCCATTCAAGTGCTAAAGTGTGAAGGTTCAAGTTAGTTAATTTTGTGTCCTTAGAAACTTCAATTTCTAAGGTTTCCTGCTTCTCTTCTCCCATATCCATGTATTTCAGCTGCTTTTTTTTATCTTCTTGTTTTGGGATGCGCCCCATTGAGTGATCAATAGTTTTAATGGGGTTTGAGTCATCATACCTACTCATTATTTTCGCTCTTGCCTCTAACGTGTCTTCTTCCAACCTTTGAAGCACCATATTTCCCTCCTTGTTTCCTCCAACATGTGTGTCCCCTATTCCTCCTATAGATATTTTTTCTCTTTTAGCAACTCTTACATATCCATCCTAATTTATTTCCTTGGTGGTATTTAGGGGAAGTTGGTCCTAATTTAAATATATTTCCCATTCATGAGATCTTCAACAACAAAACAAAAGAGGATCTGCTCATAGCCTATAGGTCGACCCTAATGTTATCATGGTAGCTTAGTTATATGTTGGTAGGGAGGGGCTGCCACCTCTTGCTCCCCTTGGGACACCATTATGAGTTCAAGAGAACCTTGCTATAGAAAACCCTAAGGTGAAACCCTTTCAAAGAAGCCAAGTCTAAACTAGTCCAAATAATGCAATCCTCACAATATACGATTTGCTATTTCATAATATGCATAGTAATTTTATAATTATATTGGGTAAGTGTAAAAAAATAAGCATGGATTTAGAAATTCAAAATAGTTAGTATTTAAAATTTCATTTATTAAGATAAACATGGAAACTAAAATAAAATAAAAATTTGAAACTCAAATAAAATAAAATAAATGGAAATTTAAAAAATAATAAGAAGAACACATATTAGGTAATAATAAAAAACAACTCATAAACAAAATTGAAATCATATTTCATAAAATAAAGTTCTATATGTGATCATAGTTTTCTTATTGCGCCCAAAGACATTCTCTAGCCTAGTATGGTAGAGATGTTCTCTAGCCTAATATGATAGAAATGTTGTAATGTAATGTTTAACATTTTAACTAAGGCATATTACATAAAAACAAAAATGGAATTAAATTAAACAAAATTAATATAATGTAATCTAAACATTTTAATTACATCAAAATAAAATAACAAAATTAAAATAACTTAATAAAAATAAAAATGAATTATAGTATTGATTTATGATATGTATGTGAAATATAGCCTATTTAAAAGAAAAATAAAACCAGTTTAAAATCATATTAAATTCAAATCTATACCATAAACAAAATATCTTTTCGAAATCAATCATATTTCATAAAATTAAATTATATATATGAACGTAATTAACTGGCTAGTCTGTCACAACCAGTGACAAGTTTATTGCAAAAAAATAAATCATTTACAAGGGAGATTTGCCAACGTTTATTGCAAAAAATAAATCCTTCCACGTGGTCGCATTTGCCAACGTTTTTGGCATATTTGTGCACATTTATAAAATTTGCACTCAAATTCCATACTCTGTCGCGGGGAGATTTCATTATTTTTGTAACAGAGCCGTGCCATGTTTTGGCTTCCTCCCTGCAAATGGGAATAGTTACTCACATCCCATTATTATTAGCTACGTTCTGATCCATCTGCTACAAATAATTGGCAAAACAATTAAGACCCAAATGATGATAACAGAACAAACTTATACAACCAACCATGAACCATGGGCGGTAAGCAAGAAGCGAGAATAACAAGACCCCTCTATATGTAACTTTACAAAGTAGTGGCCAGTTTTCTTTTAGCAGGTCACTGCAGTGTGATTTCAGGGTTTGTCACATACATCCCATACAAAGATCCAGTGGATTGAACCTGTTAAACTCTACTGAGTATAATCTGACAATGGCCTATTAATATTTAAAACTAATAATGGTTGCATAATGACATTAGGAGTCTGAGGTGGGCATATCAAGCAAACGACAGATGTTGTAATAGTTAAATTTAAAATTAACTACCCATGTTCAAGCACGTACCCATCAATGTCCAATCTAGGCTGCTGATGAAGTTATCTTGGTCTTGCTTTCTTCATGTAAAGAAAAGAAGTTTGGTGTCATTTGAATGTAAATGCTTTATGTCTACTTAAATTCCATGGAATAAGTTCATATTTCATAAAATGCCATTAATACCCTATCTCAAACTGCTGAAGGTAGAATGCCATTAATACCCTATCTCAAACTGCTGAAGGGTACGACTACCTGAACATATTCCTATTATAAGTCACAGTGTCTTACATGGAATAATGGAAACCAGTTAGCCATTTATGAAATATTAAAACTTCTACCTGCCAAGTTGCCAACTGCCATCCCCCAGGTGCCTTAAATGCCTCCCCTGTAGATTTCTGCATGTTAGATAGGTATTTTCAACTTCCAAGTGGCTGACAGTGACAATGCAATGACATCACGCTCACAATGACAATGCAATAATAATAACACTAATCGTCATGACCTTGGGACTCAACGAGTAGCAGGAACACCGTATCTCACAGTCTACTAAAATTCTCTATGATTAAGCCTCTCTTCTGCACTCTAAAATTCTTCACATAATAGAATTGTTGTTTTTAAGATGCCATAAATAACACAGGACATAATCACTATGAAATTTCAGACGTCAGAATGAATGGATACCTTGTACAATGACCAAAATTTGAAGTTGGGTGCAATTTTCTTTTCCCACTGCTGCCAACACGGAGTATTTTGGTTGATTCTGACTATAGATACATTGAAGGGAGGAACAACACTACATCAGTTAAAGGGCTTATAAGAATTGAAACAATTCGGATTTTCTAGGTAACTTTGAGGAACCCTTTGCCTTTTGTTTTGTAGATTGGTTAGAAATTTCATATTTACAAAACATTTTTCATCATTCTCTTAGTGATTGATTACAGTAAGGATTTGGGTTGACTTTGTTTTGTTTTATAGATTGGTTAGAAGTTTTATATTTACAAAACATTTTTCACTATTCATGTAGTAATCACCATAGATTTACAAAACATTTTTCACCATTTAGTAGGATTTGGGTTGAATTTGTCTTATTTTATAGATTTGTTAGAAGTTTCATATTTACAAAACATTTTTCACTATTCATGTAGTGATTGATTACTACAAGGATTTGGATTGAAGGTTTTTTCATTAATTGATTAGTAGAATTGGGATTGAAATCTCTCTCAACATGCACTAGGATGACAATCAGTTTTCACTTTGAAAATGTGTATCTTTCAAATGAAAGCGTAGTGAATTTTGGCTAAATAGGCAGGGATGGAAATCCCTTCTGACAAATATATATATATATATATATTAGGAGCACATTTGGTTGTGCAGGTCTTAATGTCAATGACAATTGTTGGTTTTGAGTCTTGACCTCTTTGTCTATCTTGATGTAGCTAGACCATCTCTTATTCAAAATTGCTATTGAATTTTGTATGTATCTTATATAGCCTTAACTGGTATTTTGAGAAGAATGCATTTGAGTTGGTTGTGAGATGAGTTCTCTATTAAAAAAAAAAAAATATACGCTTTTCCCTGTTTTTTTACATATGTGTAGTTTGTATAGTTTCTTAATGTAGAAGAGTAATGTGATCTTGTAGAGTCTCTTCTTAGAACCAAAAGAAACCTCAAAAGGAAAATAGTTCATGCCACATGGACACCTATATGTTCCAATGCTATGATGTTGGGTGACTTCTTGATTTAAGATTATTCCTAATTCAAATTGAGATACACTTGTATCAACACAAACAATTGTCGTATATAGAGAAGAACAAATAAAACTCCAGAACATATGAGATTTTTTAAATATTTAAATCTTGTTAATTGACTATGGGAATGAATACACATCTAGAGCACATCATTATATGAATATTTTTTTTATTCTTTCCTTCAGTACATGGTCGTATGAAGTATGCTTTACTTTTTGGCTTATAGAGATGATTTCACACTCTTTCAATATATCTCTTGGATCATACTTTAGAGTCTCATTGAGCTATTTTTTAATTCATTCATGGTCTAGGTAGTGTAATTTTAGGAGTGTTCCTAACCATGAAAATACAATTTGTTGAGTGATGTTGGCAAGACTATAATATTTCTAATAGTGGTTGATGAAGATTGAAATTGGCGTGACTTATTATCTTAGTTTAAATTGTAATTTTCTTGTTAAGAAACATTATATTTATACACTTGTTTGTTTGTTTCTATTTCACATTAGTGTTGATTTATCTTTTTCCCTAATGTTGCCTTATTTTTTTCTTTATGATGATTTAGGGTTTGTTGATGGTTCCTTTTGATCATTGTGCTCTCTCTCTCTCTCTCTCTCTCTTTAAATATCAACATGGTCTTACACAACATGGCACTAGAGTGAGTGTGAACCCCCCTCATTGAACTCATCATTGTCTTCCCATGGTTTTCTTAGGGCATAAATTTTCCTTTTTGGATAACTTTTTACTATTGTTTCCCTAGAGTCTAACCTCTCCCTTCTAGTTATCCAAAAGGTTTTTCGCTAGAAACATTGCCTTAAGAGTTGAAAATCTAGGATTTTTAAACCATCTTACTTATTGTTTCTTAAGGTTTAAGCCCAAGCCCTCCATCAGGGCTAACTTCACTAGCTAATATATATTTTGACCAACAAAAATCACCTGCGTGGTGCTAAAATTGTTTTCCAGATCATCTCTTATTTCAGGGTTTTCACAAGTACCAATTTTTTGATGGTAGTATTGTGGAGTTAAAACAATAACAAGAGGGTATTTTTATGAGGATAAGATCGAGTCATCTTCTCCCTATAACATCATTACCTTTGTAGCTCTTATTTTATGCTACTTTTTGTTGATGCATTTGTGTTATTCCTAGCCAAATAGGGCACTACCTTTGAGAGACTTATTTGTTGGTTTGTTGATATTGTTTTTTATAGATATGGTTGTTGATTTAGGGCTGATTTTATGCTATTTACAAGTGAGGTGTTGTCTTGGTGTTTTTCTTGCTTATAAATATTTAGTGCATCTTATGAAAGTGACATTTTTAGAAGGAACCATCTTTTTGACTTATTTTCAGGAACATGTTTGAAAATTTTGGTTAGTGGCATAAGGGTTATTTCGTGACTATGGAAGTTTCCCACAGTTACTAACCCAACAAAAGAGCCACAACTTGAGAGTGATGAGTTCTTACTATGCATGTTTGACTAAGAATCTAAAGGATGCAAAACATGAAGAAGACTCAATGGTTGTCATTACTAGTTTGTAACCAATCACCAATGATGTATGTCTCATGACTAAATTCCATCGAGAATGCTTTACAATGGTTTATAACTTCAAAATTATGACTAGAGTATTGAAATTACACCAGGCAATCTGGAGTTTTGAAAAATAAATCATGATTTGTTAAATTCAAAATTTGATTGTGATACTATCATTATCACATTTGATATTATTTACATTTCTTAGTTAGTTTTATGTTTTTCTAGTTTCCAATTTTAATATTTTAAAGCACACACTTGTAAGTATCACACTCATCCCATTGCACCCAGATCTCAATACTTCTGCACAACACCCACACTTGCATTCAAAGCCTACAACCAGATATTTTAGCTACCTTTGTAAGATATGTATGTACATATATTGTGTATATTGTATAAATTTGTACACTCTATACATAGTACACATAGTACACTATACCTATAAATTATTGCAATATTATCTAAATACTACACAGGTTTACCATTTTTTGAAAAATTTGTCAAGAGGTGGAAACATGACGGGAATACCATTTTTTTGGTTGTTTCTTTTCCCATGATGATAACTTTAAAAACAACTACAATAAAGAAAAACAAAACAAAAGAGACATGTAAATGTTATGCGATTGTAATTTCCTTTATCACATTGGTCCATGACACATGGAGGACTAATTTTGTGCCTCATAAGGATTTGGATCCACTAAATTTTTTCTTATGTACATAATATGCATGGCATAAGGGGTCCTTTTCTAACGTTGAAACCCTTGACCCTAGTTTCTTGTTTATCCTTTTTGGTAATAGTGGTATACCATATGCCAGTGAGGGTTTCGCCGAACAATAGGCGTCTCGCACCATAAGGAATTTGTATAGAAAATTGTTCATTCAAATTTGTCTCATATCCTTACCCAACGAAACAAATTTGTATAGATCTAAATCCGTAGTCTAACTAGCCGGAGGAATCACCCTGAAAATCATGAAAATTCCGGTAAGATTTTCAGAAAATCTGGCAGGAATTTTTCTAAATCCATGTTATAACTATCAAAGTTTAATATTTTGGGTGTCCTACAGGTTTTTGATGGTGCTGAATCCATTTCCAATGTCAAAATCAGGATTCAAACACTGTTTCTGCAAGATTTTTAAAAAAAAATTGGCCCGGATTCCGGCCAATTTTGACGGTCCGGGCAATTCCTCCGGCTCGTTAGACGACCTAGATCTAAATTGCATGATGCGAGAAAATGGGGGAATTCTGTAAAAGGAATGCCCAGAAACGTGACCTTTCCTCCAACGTATATATAAAAAGATATAGTCATTTTATGAAAGAAGTATATAATTAAAACATAAAATTACTTTGAAAATATTCCATAATATATCATATGATTAAGTCCATGTCCAAGATGGATCTTGTTCAAATTTGTCTCATATCCTTGCAACAAGCAAATTTGTATAGATCTAAATGGCATGGTACGAGAAAATGGAAATTCTTATGTAAAAAAGGAATGCCCAGAAACGTGACCTTTCCTCCAACGTATATATAAAAAGATATAATCATTTGAAAGAAAGTATACTAGAAATTGCAACAAGAGGCGCAAAGGAACGCCGGGGCGGTAGATATGTAAGGGGAGTAATTTAATGGAAAGAAAAAAGTTTCTGACGGTATGGAATTTTGGATTTTAAACTGTCAGTCATATTTTTTCTTTTTCTTTTTTGTCAAGGTATGCACACAATTAGTAAGCTGCTTAAAACCCTGAAAAAGGATAACTCTGAAACCCATGAGTCATTGCCTGAAACCAAGAAATTATCAAAAACTTGAAATTATACTGTGTACAAGGGCTCGATTCGCATTAGCAAGTGAACACCATATGTCCGAGCCCAAAGCCAACTACAACACACCTGGGCCTAAACATCGAACAAATCCGACGGTTTGGCGTACGTCGCTCTTCCACCTTTGTTTGGACGACTGCAAGCGAACATTGCAAAATTTCTTGGTCTGAGCTTTGAGGGCTCCAAAGGACGCGGTATTCATTTTTTTACGAAACCACCCTAGGCCTACGTGTCAAGGACAGGGGTGTATTGCGTTTTTTTTTACAGAAACCGCTCACTACCTTATGCTTTGTGCGAAAACCGCCTTTCGCCTCCAGAAACCGCCATCACTCTTCACACAAGGTCCCACTTGGTACCTCAAGGTTCTACCTATGGTTTATTACACAGTTCGATCTTAGCCTTCGTAATAACACTTCCAACACTAATTCACGGCACCTGCGCGATCTATACATTCTGGGTTTGTGCGTCTTGCACAACTAAACCTCATCGCTCTCATCGGTACCTCACTCAGATTAAAGTTGCAATTTCTGCTGTGCTTGGGCTACCACTGGCGATAATTCCCGGTTAACACATCGAAGGTAGGGTGTTCCTTTTACCACTGGAAGCTGACATCCATAAACCAACTGATCGGATTCAACGAGGAATCAAAATTTTCTCCTCAGGAAATTTTATGCAAAGTTAACGCAAATAGGGGATTTCTGTTGCGTTTCGTGAATCCCATAGCGATTCTCTTCGACCTTCTTTGAGATACTATCCAAAAAGAAATTAAAGCAATTCTCCGCAACATGTACAACCCGGCACTTCACGAAGGGGAATCCTCCTTCAGTTTCTAAAGGTTAATTACACCCTTAACTCAATTGAGTCGAATAACAGTGTTGAGTCCGGCACGTTAATTAACTTTCCAAGGGTATGTGGCGGCACCTCCTCTACAGTGGATGTTGCCAAATGAGATTGCACGAATTTCTTTGAGTTTGAAGGTGCTACCACATGTCGTATTCTCCCAAATCAACTCTGCAATTGCCTCGTCACCTTTCCTCTGCGTTCCTAGGGCAGACCCTACAAAACACACCGTTAATACCTTGCAAAAGCGGCCTGGAGCTGCTTCGAAGTAGCCCAATGTGGACTGTGTCTACAATTTATCGCAGGAGGAGCTCTGTACAAAGATTTCATTTTGCGACGCTCCTGCGGGAGGCTCAAGGTTGTCGGAAGAGCGGGTGTGGGTATAGATAATGTGGATCTGCAGGCAGCCACTGAGTTTGGGTGCCTGGTCGTCAATGATCCCATTGAAAATACCAGTGCGGCTGCTGAACACAGGATCGCCTTGAGCGCATCCATGGCGCAGGACGTCCCCCAGGTTGATGGATCCCCTGGGCATGATATCCACATCTTGGAATTTTCTCGTTTTTCCCAATGAACAGAGAGCGCAGGAGGATGGCAGGGGGCCTTGAGCGCGCAGCCGAAGTCATCAGCTCAACCGGATCACTGATATCGCCCTCAACGTCTCTTCCGCGAATCGATCAATGTTAACAAGCGCGCGTAGAACTGGTGCTCAGACCCCGTACACGTGGCAGAATCTAATTGGTTCCATGTGCGGTAGGAAAACTGTTTCTCATTGGCTGGGGTGAATAGTGTTTGCTCACCCCAAGCCCGCAAAGAAAATGCCTCTGGCGTAAAAATGTGAGAGGTCATGATGACTTTATAAATATTTATAAAGTGACATTACATAGTGACAATAAAAGTGATGAAAAACATTAGAAAAGCCAATGACAATACAAGTGATGAAAAACATTAGAAAAGAAAATAAAAATTAAAAGGAAAAGGGAATAAATTCAAATTGGAGAAAATGAGAGAAATTGGAAAAATGGAATTAACAGAGCAGAAATTGATGTCTCTCTCATTCCGCATTTTTTTCTATTTTTTTTCTCCGGATATTGGATTGGTCAACCTAATCAATAACTTTATAATATATTTATATACTATATAACATATTTAATTGCTTTAAGAAATAGATTGTTCAAAAACTAATAAGGGTGGGGATAGTTAAAATTTATATTCACATTACTTACATTAAAAAAAATCAATATATAATTAAAAAATTAAAAAATTATATTTACATTAGCCACCTAAATATAAATAGGAAAAAATTAAAAAAATTATATTTACATTTTATATTTATTTCACCTACAATAAAAAAAAATCAATCTACATTCAAAAGAATCAATATTAAATTAAAAAATGTAAAAATTATATAGCTACATCACCTATGTTAAAAAACAACATTTAATTCGAATGAAATGCTCATGATCACACAATAAGTTTGATTTTCAGCGGTGACCGACATCCAAAATTTGCAACGTACACGTAGCCTCTATTCAGGATTTATTTTCTATGTGGAACCGTTGTACATGGCACTGCAAGAAGTCGCCTGGCTATGGCACACGTGGTAAGCAACGTGTCAATCCATCTCATTATTCGGATACATCTACAACTTAATCAACCTGAATCGAATTCAATGTGAATTTTCAACCTGAATTGAATTCGATGTGAATTTTGGCCAGGGAGTGAGAGGCCTCTACTGGACTTGCAGTGCAAAACAATCCATATTTTTAATGTGTTGCAGGGATAAGGCATTGTCTCGGCTTGCTTAATGATAGGCCTATGTCTCCCCTGGTTCATGGAATGAATGTGTGTGGTGAACGACGGAGCATAGATGTTCACTTTCACAACGTTGGCCGATGTCAGTCTAGCATGCACGGAGAAGACCACTTTGAAGGAGGCGCCGTAGCTGATGGAAGCGGAGGAAACCGAAATTATGCGAGGGCGGAGGATGGTGTAAACAGAGTCCAGATAATAGGGGCTGTAGCTTTCCAGGCGAAGCTCTGTTGGGAAGGGAGTCCCAGTGAAAACATAACCGAAGTGGGCGTTGAAGCTGCCTACGAGAACTCTTCCGTTGGCCAATAGACTTGCGGTGGAGTGGTACATTCTGGGATTTGCGTCCGTTATCACCATTCTGCCGCAAGTGCTAAGGGCGTCGATGAAGCTGCTTGCCTTTGCTGAAGCGAAACCATTATCGGGGCATCCCCCGCAGATGAGGACTTCCATCCTCTTAAATCCGTCGGAAGCGGAGAGGGGAAGCATGACGGAAGAGCCCGTGGAAGGGTAGTTTCTGGGGCCATCCCCTAGCATTCTCGGATACGATTTCACCACCAAGTTTTTCGTGTACTGCAGCAGAATCGAGTCTCTATTCGCGAAGATGAAAAGGTTCCCGTCTGAGAAAAGGTGCAGAAATGGATACAGATTGTTCTCCACCTGCGCGCTGGTTCGCGTCTGAGACAGGAATGGAAGGTTGAACGTTCCCTCCCCAGGTTTTTGGGGAACGAATTCATAGGTGAAATCACGCTACTGGAAGGGGTTTCCATGGCTGGCATCGTCGGGATCATGCGCCGGCTCGGGGACCTAGCCGAGTAAGCTTTCGAGGCGCCTGGAGTCCAATTGTATGCGTCGCGAGTTTTTTGGGAATTCTCAGCCTGGAGGAGGCCTGATCCACAAAATTGTGAACGCACGAATGCGCAAAACTGCTGACCAGCCATTAAACAAGCAAACACGTGGCGAAATATTATTGGTTCCATGTGCGATAGCGAAACTGGTTCTCATTGGCTGGGGTGAACAGTGTTTCCTCACCCCAAGCCCGCAATGGAAAACGCCTCCGGCGTAATTAGTTTTAACATTATAATTTAAAATATAGATATTGATTATGAATAAATAAGTGTCAAGGCTCAACTTCCAAGAAAATGCATTTCTTGGAAGTGGATGGATTTGAAAACTAAACAATGGTGGTATGTTTTTGTGGTTATATATATAAGTTATTTCCTTATTTGCATGAAGTTTAGTTTTATTAGGCATCTAAAATGTGGAATAATATAAATTGTTGTTTTTAAACTCTAATTTAAAGAGATGTAATGGATAGCCATTTAGGACTTTATGTGGGACCACTTATCATATATTTTCAATAAGAAAAATAAAAATGTTCAAATATTTTTATTTTTTTGAAATCTGGACAATGGTAATTGTGAAAGTATTATAGTTCAAATATATTTAATATTTAGTCGATATGTTTACAAGTTAGATTGAAGGGAATTACTTCTAAATAATAAATGAAGTTGAAAAATAGTTGTCAATTTTCAAGAAAAACTTTTTTTTTTTTAAATAAACTAGTTAGATACAATATGGTGCTTATTAAAGTGAATTTTAATTATTTTATTCAATATTACTTTAATACACACATTGGTTTCGTTATGAATTTATTCAATGTTACTTTAACCCACACTATTTTTGTTATATATATATATATATATATATATATATATTGATTTTTCTAAATTTTGGTGATAAATAGAAGGAAAGATTTGATCAAAGCATGTTTCTATGGCAATTAATGCTTATAAGTATTTGCTACCTTGTAATGTAATAATGAAGGAAAAAATCATAACATAATCTTATAATATGATGTTAAGAGATTCACAATGCCCATTTGTTATAAGTTTAGTCTTTTAATTTTTAAAAGGTTAAGATATTATGCATTCAATCTTGTTAATATTAATGTACAACCAGAAATGTTAAAATGTTATAAGCATTGAAAAGGTCCCTATGGACTTGAGCTAGACTATAGAATAATAAATAATAAAAATGTACATCAATTAAAGGCATCAGAGTGGTTCATAAGAACCAGATTTAACCATTACAGTATTTGGTATATGAACCCTTTTATTACAGAGTAAAAGATATAATGAAGATAACCTGTTTGACAGGGTCTATGTATACATATATAGATGTATATATACACACTAGTTACAAGCTTGTAAATCAATTTAAGAGGCATGTGTTGATGTCAAGAACGACTTCCTCTTTTAGTTGTAATGACCTGAGATTTTAAATTAGAGGCTTGTCAGCCTCGCATTTTCAGTAATCGTGGAGGTCTTAAATAAGCACCATAGTGTTGTTGGTCAGGGAATTGCAAGCCTCAGGGTGCCCCCTAGCATGAAGATAATCTGGGAGTGTTGATATCCTTACGGCCCTCTTGGTATTTTACAACTCTCGCGGGCTCGGGAGGAGTAGTTTTGTCCTAAGGTCATGAGGGGTAGCGCTTTTGTAATGGCTTAGTAGGCCATAGTATCCATGGTGGAATGTTGGTGCAAATCCAAGCGCCTGCAAATCCACCGTAGCCGAACCATAAGAAAATCCATGGAAATGGAAAAAGGGTGATGTGTGCAACATGTACCCAACCCTTACAAAAAAAACCACTAGGTTCAAGACTAAGCATACTGCTCGTGCTCTAGTAAGACCCTTAGATTAGACTATAACAAAGTTCTGCCAAGAGTAGTTTTGTAGCAAAGTAAGGTGGGAGCTCTAACTTATGGTTTTGACCAGGAAAACAATGTCCAAAGGCTTTCCTGAACCCTAGAAGTGGAAGCTCCTAATTGGAGCACTCCGATGATGCCTTATCATGATTAGGCGATGGAAGGGTGATGGTTCCTGGTGATCCTCACCTAGGAGGTGTAAGAGGAACGAAAAATGGGAAGTGCTAGGTTAAAACGTTGGGATGACATGGTAGGGTCACCACATAAATGAACAATGGCTATTTGTTGCTTGTTGATCCTACGGTGTGCACACCCCTCCTAGGGTGACGTCAATGAGGAGGGGATCCCCCACGCACACCGTTGATCTATGTTTTTGGATCAATGATTGAGATCTTGGCGCACCCTCTCTTGTGACGTCAGCAAGGACGAGTACCCCCCTTGCAAGTCGTCGATCATTCGTTCACGATCCTGTTGGATAGGCAGAGGATTCAAACACAAAAATAACACAAGTATTTCACACACGAAACAATGAGTTGTGACTCTTCAATTAATCTTCAATCACTCTAAATCATAATCTTGCTAAATACAATGAACTCGGTGAAGGGTATTTAACCTAAATTGACATGCACACACTCTCACATAACTCAACATGATCAACTCTCACTTAACTCACTCTCTAACTCACTCACCAAATTTATCTATCACTTAACTCAACTAACTCACTTAACTGATTGTCTAATAATGCATGCAAGAGGTAATTATATATTTTAACACTCCCCATTAATTACGACCTCTAAACTAAAACATAAATCATGACGACTCAAACATGCCTGTTGGTCTATGTCTCAGCTAGGCTTACAACGCCCAATTTTCTTTTGTGAAACTCAAACAAATATACTACTAATGGATTTGTAATTATATCAGCAAATTTATCACTCGATTTACAAGGCTTCAAGTGAACTTCTCCATTGCTCACAAGTTCTCGAATAAAGTGATATCTAGTATCAATATTTTTTCTCTTTTGATGAAACACACTATTCTTGGATAGTGCAATCGCTGAATTGTTGTCACAGTATATCACTGTTGATCCTTGCTATTTCTACTTGAGTCCATCCAATACTCTTCTTAACCATAATGCTTGACATGTTTCTGAAGTTGCTGCTACATATTCTACTTCTTCTGATGATAGTGTCACAATGGGCTTCTTCTTAGATGCTCATGCTATCACACCTAAACCAATATTAAACACATAACCGGATGTGCTCTTCCGATCATCCAAACTTCCTACAAAATCACTATCTATGTATCCAATCAATTCTTTCTTTTATGTACTTGCATACATTATGCCATAATCTCTAGTTCATGCTATGTATCTAAAAATTCTTTTTCCAACACTCCAATGTGTGTCTTTTGGAGTCTCCATAAATCTGGAAATCAAACTCACACCTTGCATAATATATGGTCTTGTAGCTGTGAGATACATGAGGTTTCCAACCAATCTTTTGAATAGAGTTGGATTGACATATGCTCCTTCATCATCCTTACTTAACTTTGTACCTCTTGCAACTGGAGTAGGTATACGTTTGCAATTATCCATCCTGAATCTTTTCAGCAAATCTCTGGCATATTTATTTTGACAAATAAAAATTCCTTTTTCAGATTGCTCAACTTCAATGCCAAGCAAATATTTCATGAGACAAAAATCTATCATCTCAAATTCTTTCATCATGGCTACTTTAAATTTATCTAACTCAAGATCACCTGTAAAAATCATATCAACAACATATAAGCAAACAATCAGAATCTGTCCATGCTCATGTACCTTTGTGTATAAGGTAGGCTCAATTTTGCTTCCACAAAATCCATTCTTGATCATGTAGCTGTCAATTCTGCTATACCATGCTCTAGGTGCTTGCTTAAGTCCATAGAGCGCTTTCTTCAATCTGTAAAATTTATCTTCTTTACCTTCAACTTCATAACCTGGAGGTTGTTGCACATAAATTTCTTCTTCTAGAATTCCATTCAAGAAGGCTGATTTGACATCCATCTGATATACTTTACACTTGTTCTGAGATGCTGTCGCTATAACTACTCTTACGGTATCCAATCTAGCTACCAGAGAAAATGTTTCCCCAAAGTCTATTTATGGTTGCTGCGAAAATCCTTTTGCTACAAGTCTAGCTTTAAATCTGTCAATCTCACCTTTCTCATTCACCTTTGTCTTGTACACCCACTTCACACCAATGAGGTTTTTATCGTTTGGTAAATTAACCAAATCCCATGTATCATTCTTTTCAATAGAATCCATCTCTTCATCCATGGCTTGCACCCAATTTTCATCTCTGATTGCTACTTCAAACAAAGAAGGTTGGAATGCCAACAATGAAAAAATTGAACTAACATCTAAATCATCCTAAATATCTTTCAGACTTGTCATATTTTTCTTACCATCACTTGATTCATTACCTGATTGGTTGCTTGGAGAATTATGGTATGTTGATATGCTTGAAGATCCATGATGCTCTGAAAATCTTGGAGTCCTTGCTGGTGTGACTATGTTTGGTGTCTTCTCTCTTGATTCTCGCTGCTCTTTTCTTCTACGTCATCCTCTTCCATCAATGGTGCTTGTGCATTGGTTGGTTTGTCTACAGTCCCATTCCATGACTCTTGTTATTTGAACACAACATCTCTGCTAATTATTGTCTTCTTGGTGACAGGGTTATACAATTTGCCAGCTTTTGACTGCGCACTATAACCAGTAAATATGCATTTTTCACTTTGATCATCTAATTTGCCTCTTATTTGCTTAGGAACATGTGCACCAAATTTATCTATCACTCAACCCAACTAACTCACTTAATTGATTGAATAATAATGCATACGAGAGGTAATTATATACTTTTACAGATCCTAGTCGCCGGATTTGTTAATGGATAGAAGGGTTCGCAAAGCAGGGCAACGTGGACAATTTCTATTGGCAGAAAAGACTAGTGGATGGTGGAACCATCAAGGTTCCAAATCGAAGCAACGTGGCCAAATTATATTGGCCGAGGGAGGAGGTCGGACGTATGGGTTTCATTTTTGTCATTATGCCCCACTAGAGGTTTCGTTGGAACCAAAAAATACCTCTAGGGGGGTGCCTATGTAAGATTTGGGAAAAGGGGCTTGACCCACTGGAATAATTGTGTGTTATTCATATGTCAATCGATGGTTTCCCCTTAGCGCCCATTCCAGGGGGTGACCTCCCTCATAAACTTCTTGCACATTACCTTGCTAGAATCAGTGTGCGATGACTCCATCATTGAATGTGTGGGGATCTGTTCGAAAACCTGCATGCCTTTTACATGAGCGAGGACCATCAAGGCAAGTGGCATGGTTATTTTTTATTTGTAACAAGGGTGCACATGTGGCGTGGGGGCCACCATAGGCTTAGCGCCCGCCAATAAAATAGTTGAGAAAATTTATAAAAATGTATATGTATGAGATTATATATATGTGGGTGTGTGTTTATAACATTCTAGTGGTTGTCAAGACCTTTGTAAGGACTCCATAAAAAAAAATATAAATAAATAAATATATATATATATACATACAAATTATCTCGTAAATAAGTAAATTGAAGCGATGAAGATCTAAGTTTGATGCTCAATTGAAAATCGGGAACCATAAGACTAAATGAATAAATTAAAACCCCTTGAAATGAATATAAGAGAGAAAAAAAAAATTATTATTATCCTATTATTCTGACAATATTAGAGTCTTTGGCTTAGGAGTAGCAACCACCTCAATGGGGTAAGTTGTGTGTGGTGCTTACAACTTCCCCAATTATACTAAAAATATTGGATGTAGTCTGAAGAAAGTATATTTTCTCTCCTCGAGCAATTGGACCATATACATTGGTTATATACTCTAACATGGACAAACTAATAGGGTGAAACCTGGAACTTAAAGATCTTGAAGTAGCAAAGGTATCATCTAGGGAGATGCTTATTGGGTTCGAAATGATAGTTATACCTCTCCAAAATTCCCAGTGCATCATTTGACATCTAACTAGAACCTTTCCATACAATTTTCTTATTTTTTCCTAAAACTTGAAAGGAACATTTAGTTTCTTGCAACATCATTATATTAGGTTTTCCATACCCAATTTCTTCTTAAGAAGCCTCTATTTGGTTTTTCCATTGAGGCGTATTATATTCGAAGAGATGACTTTCGATGGAAACCATGAGTAGTAGGTCAATAGGTTTTCGTCATAATGAAAACCTACCAGAATAATTACTCCATTTCTCAAATAATTTTCTTGTTACTTTTCCTACCTCGTCTTTTATCTTCCTTCCCTTGTTTTTGGGTTTCCTTTGCAGAGTATTTTCAATCTTAAAAGAAGAAGAAGAGGTTTTAAGATTACCTTGAACTTTCCAATCCAAAGCTTCCTGAAAATTTATGTAGACTCATGTTATAAGTTGTACTTCCTATTCAGGGATGATGACTGGATCCTTTTGTTTCCATTCAAGTGCTAATGTGTGAAGGTCCAAGTCAGTTAACTTTGTGTCCTCAGAAACTTCAATTTCTAATTTGTCCTACTTCTCTTCTCCATTATCCATGTCTTTTAGCTACTTGTTTTGATCCACTTGTTCCAGGGTTTCCCCCATTGAGCGATCATTAGTTATAATAGGGTTTGAGTTAACACCCCTCCTCATTATTTTCTCTCTTCCTTCCAATGTGTCTTCTTCCAAATTTTCAAGAACCATATTTCCCTCCTTTTTTCCTCCTGCATGAATGACCCCCATTCCTCTTCTAGAAAATTTCTGTCTATTATCAAATTTTACATATCCATCCTAAACTATTTCTTGGGGGGTGTTTAGGGGTTGTTAGTCATGATTTAAATGTAATTCATTAAAGAGATGATTATATTCATGACATCTTCGACAACAAGAGGGGATTTTCTCATAGCCTATAGGTTAACCCAAATGTTGTCATGGTAGCTTAGTTATATGCTAGCAAGGAGGGGCTTTGAAATATCTAAATACACACATATATGGCATATGAAGTATACCTTCCTTGTCAGGTTGTTTTTGAGATCATAATGAAAGACCCTAAAGCATTCCCTATTCCTTTGACAATTTCTTATTACTAGAATTCTTGCAAGAGAGAGTAAAAACATACTCATACTAATGTTGAGAAGAAGTCTCGTTTTGGTCAAAGCTTTATATCCAAGGTTTCATGTATAGACCCATTGAAATGAGAAAGTATAGCTCACTTTGAAGTATCATATCCTTGTTCTCTGCATTGTTGAAAATGGTTATGAAAAATCCTATATATCTGAGCTTTAGTTCCATATCCTCTTTCAGTTTCCAAGTTTCATGATCCAACTTATGAGTATTCTTTCTGTGGGCCAAACACGGAAAATTTTAGGGGCTAATATTTGTAAGTGGGCTAATTTTCCATGATTTTTCCAAAAAAAAAGATTTGCTAATTTCCATTTCTTCTAAAAATGTTTCGCCCAAATTTTACAATATAAAATTATTTTACCCTAAAAATCGCCAAAATTATATGGAATCTATCTATAAAATAACTAAAAATTTGGATATTTTTATAAAGATATCAACAAACATTTTATAGTTTTCATATTAGACACTAGTGATATTAGCAAAGATTTATAAACTTTAAAATAAATTTCCATCCTTAAAATTTTATCTCGGACCAAACGCCTACAAACTTGTAAATCAATGCGTGGGCCTGCAAATACTGAGTTTTTGTTACATTTTTCTTCAATACAATCTCATACAGAGGAGATTTTGTTGCTCGGGGCAAGCGTGAACCAATGCTTTTGAGTCCACTCATTGAGGACATTGTTGCAACAAAAGATGCAGGTATCACTACAGTTGAGAGTGAGGGCCCCTTACCAATAGATTTGGGATTGCTATATGTGTTTGGTATCTTCCCATTCACCCTACTAGCCATAACATTGTTGTAAGAGGGGCTGCCACTTCCTGCCACCTCCTACTCCGCTGGAGACACCATTCTGAGTACAAGAAAACCTTGCTACATAAAACCTTAAAGTGAAACCCCTTCATAAAAGCCAAATCTAAACTAGTCTAAATAATACAATTATTTAGAATATTATTTATTATTTGATAATTTACACAACAATTTTATAATTATATTAGATAAATATAAAATAATAAACATAAATTTAAAAATTCTTCAATATAGTTAATATTTAAAATTCCATTCATTAATATAAAAATACAACTAAAATAATAATAATAATAATAATATAAAAAAATAACACCTTTTAATAAATAAGAGTAACAAGCATCATCTAATAAAAAAAGGCAACTCATTGAATTTCATTTCCATGAGCGAAGTATCTGTTCAAAATCAATCACATTTCATAAAGTATATGCGAAGGACAAGTTTATTGGAAGCCAATAAAAGAGTAACAAGTATCATCTAATAATAAAAGGCAACTCATTGAAATTCATTTCCATGAGCGAAGTATCTGTTCAAAATCAATCATATTTCATAAAGTATATGTGAAGGACAAGTTTATTGGAAGCCAATAAATCATTTAGATGAGCGTGCATCACATTGAAACATTGTCACATTGTCCAAGGTCAATGTGAATCTGTTCAAGATATAATTTTCATTATATCTAAACATTATCCATGCACATGCAACAACAATATAGTTTTATTTTATTTCTCAGGTTATGGTTTTCCTTCTGAGCCTATATATATATGAAGACTAGAGGAATTTTAAAACATTATTTTCATTTTTTAACACTGTGATTCAAGTTATGTGATTCCAACGTTTACTAAATTTCTGAAAAATAATCCGTTCTCGCATGGGATCTATAAGATGAGAAAGATAATTAAAATAGGTGCCAAGTTCCCATAGATAATTTATGTTTTTCTTGACACACGAGAGAGGGAGATCTCTCGACAGAGGTAGTAAGTCAATCGATGCCAAACTGTGGGTAGTAAGGAAATTGATACCCTTGTATTTGTAACTTTACAAAACAGTGGGCAGTT
This sequence comes from Pinus albicaulis, assembly GCA_034641835.2. Classification (NCBI taxonomy): domain Eukaryota; kingdom Viridiplantae; phylum Streptophyta; class Pinopsida; order Pinales; family Pinaceae; genus Pinus; species Pinus albicaulis. The sequence continues at coordinate 702,514,501 of CM076577.1, forward strand.
TTCTTTTAGCAGGTTGCTGTCTGATTCCAGGGTTTCTCACATACATCCCATACAGAAAACCAAAACCAGTGGATGGAACCTGTTAAACTCTCTTAAACTCTACTGAGTATATGACAATGACCTATTAATATTTAAAACAAATAATGGTTGCATAATGACATTAGGAGTCTGAGGTGTATCAAGTAAATGACAGATGTTGTAATAGTTAAATTTAAAATTAACAGATGCTTGACAAATGCTCATGTACGTACTACGTACCCATCAATGTCCAATCTAGGCTGGTGATGTTACTTTTCTTTTTATTTTTCAACGTTACCATTATATGGAAGTTGAAGAAGTTGACAACAAATCAGCTATATTTAAAACTAGAATGCACAAAGTCAATGTTGATGGGCCCACTTTCAATAGATTCTGACAAACCATATGCCCTCTCGAACAATGTAGTGTTATGTCCAGATTGGGATATAAATCAAGTAATACTATTTGGAGGGTATTATCATTTTTATTATTTAAAATAGGTTTCCAATGATATTACGTTTTTTATTATTTAAAAAACTATATTTAAATATATAAATAGATGTAATATGTTAAAGATGAAGCCGTAAATTATAAAATTTAAAATTGAATCCGAGTTTGAATTCATTTTAGCCTTGGGTTTTTACTTTCAAATTCTTGGACATTAAAATAAGGAGAAGGAGATATGTTAGCAAATTTGGAAACAAAAATAAAAATGAAAACAATTTAATCAACTCCTAGAAATATGAGCAATGGATTTCATCAACTTCTCTATTGATATCAACACAAGTCCCATTAAGAATCTTGACATGGACACTAGTCACATATCTGATGGGAGGTGGTCGATAAGAGCCCTCACTATCCTCACTTGATTCTCATAATCACTTCACTCAATTATGATTGTCTATCTGTATATAACAAATATGAATTTGAATATATCCCATGGTAGGGAAGTTCAAACAATGACAGGTCCATTATCCCAGTTTTGTTGCAATTCACTCTAGTTGAGGCCTCTTCTAGCTCAAATTTGTTCCATTTGGCATCCCTCCTCCCTCCTCCTATAGGGTTTTATCTCCAACAATGGCGACGGTCTCATGGTAGCTCAATTCAGAGTGAGTTTTCTCTAGCCTTCTAGTTGACTCATCTCTTTGACCTGAGTCCCTACCTTCATCTCCATTTGTTCACCTTTGTTTCAAAGATCTCTTATTCGACTCCGTGAAGCATCAAAATACCAAGGCTACTCTATCCATTGGTTATCATCATTGCAACATCAATGAAGTTGTAGCATGAGTCTTCCAGTGTGTGCTTCAATTTGTGGCAAGAACATCAAATAAGTTTAGAATTTCACACTAGTCATCAAGAATATAGGGGATGGGCTTCATCTCCACAATAGGGACTGCACATAGGTTTGGTCAACCAGACAAATGACGAATGTAACAAAGCCAAGATCAACAACCTTGAAAATCAACTAAAGAATTCCAGAGACAAATTCAATCCCAATGAGATTCATTCTTACTCTGAGCAATTGGAAGTCATGACAAACAATGCTGCCACAAATTCCCTAGTTTTCCAATCTCATAATTTTTCAATTTTGTAGAAATAAATCCAAGATCTTTAGCTACATTTGGTTTGTGATTCACCTTAGACCTTTTCTCCTTCTACTTCATGGACAAATTCTTTTAGCCCTAACAATGCACACTTGGTGAAATTTCAATCAAAGGAAAGCAATCAATAACAACCAACTCCAACAACATCACATCAACACCCAATGAACAACTTGACCACTAACATAATCAAGAACAAGGTTCCTGATGAGTGTCTCTCTTCTCCTGATTTTTGTTTGTAATATAGTATGGTAAAATATACCTTTTAATAGTATATATTTTTTTAATTTATAATTATAGACATTTTAAACACATGATGCACTTGGAACTTCCTACTCCAACTTTACTAAATTCTTATTATAAAAAATACTATCTAGAATTTTTAAGATAAGAAACTCTTTAATACACCCTTGCATCTTCTTGACACACACACACACACACACACACACACACACACACACACACACATCAAATCACAATATGTCATTGTAATAGCAATATAGTTAAATAGTTAAATAATTTTATAACATTAAAAGTAATTAACTATGTTCCAAAATAATTATTTTCTGGTTTTGTTTTAAATGAAGTTTCATGATTTATTCTTCATCAAAATTTATCATTAACTATTAGATTATATGGATAATTTAAAAGCAAGTGGTTTTCATCTTTAACCTTATTAATGTCATAAAGTTGATAGACTCTTCAATCCCATAGTGTTTTTAGGAATCAATTAATGCCTACTTTCATTATGAAGCTATCACATTAGAATAAATATACTAATAAATTATGTCTAACTCTTTATCATCCCATAATTTATAGTGAATCTAGCTATACCAATAACTTATGACTAGTGGATGGGGTCACCTGCTCTTCGAGCCTTATCACAAGGGGCCAAACATGTCCCTTGAAATTGAATAAAAATGGATGAGAAAACAAACTAGAGTCCCAACCATTCAAACTACCAACTTAAAACTTATTAAAAAAAAAACAACTTTAAAAACAACACATCTCACATTCAACAATATATAACTCAAAGGGTTCCACTTAGTTAAATCATTGAGCCTTCTTGATTTGTTTACGTGCCTATCACCTTCAATTGATATGGTGAAAGTTTTCGTAGGTAGTACCAACACATCGTTACACCCAACTGAACCACAAAGTGATTAACAATTTATTTTAATTTATGATTTATTTTAAAACCATTCCATTAATTGATTAATGGAAGCATAAAATGAATATGAAAATAAAACTTGATTAATTTAAGAAATATAACATAGGCATTGGAATCACAATATTGGAAAATGAATTCAACTATATTAAGAATGATGTAAATTGTACATATAAATACAACAATGAAATCGTTGGATTTAGTTTTAAGGTTTATTGGACATGCATTAACTATCCTCTAGAACCTTGACGGATTAAGTGCCTAACATTCCCCCCTTAATTTAAAGGGGTGTATATGAGAGTCCAAGAGGAGAGCTAAAATGAAAAAATGCATGACAACTAATGGATGAATAAGATCTCTAAAATGGTGGTTTTTAATAGAAAACCACAAATAAACCAAAAGGTAGGAGAACTCGAGGTCTCAACCAATGGTGGTTTACAGTTCACCACCAACTCTGGAACTATCAAAGCGGTTCCTAGAACAATTCCTAATCTAGCGAGAAGTTGAAATCTTCTGCTAGTGGAAGTTCTCCCTAATAAACAAACTATAACAGAAACCAAAATATTTTGTAGGTAGCATTCTCATTGGGAATTGATATGTCTCTGACTACAACTCTGATGGCTATGGTTATCTATGGCTATATGCTCAGACAACAAGTTCAATTTGTGGCTCAAACTCACTTGATAAATCCCCAAATGATGAATCTTTGAAGTTGCTAACTGACTATCAATTCCCCCCTACCAGATACAAGGTGAGAATATGAAGTCTTCACTGTAAGATTATTCAATACTCGAGAAAAAAATTCTATGGTATGATTGATATATCTTCTTGGTTGTTAAAGAACATTGCCAAGAAGCGATCTATCCTAGGTGGATCTTCATTATTGCAGGAGTTTTGTTTATGGAAAATTTGTATGAATGATTAGTGTGCTTACCACAATTCTCACAAGGATGAAGATCAAAACATTGATCTTTCACATGGCCAACCCGATCATAATGTTGGCATTTGACAATCTATGGTTGTTGTAAAACAGGAGAAAGTGAAGATGGATAATCTTGAAAGAATCTAGCATTGCAAAACTAGATGGGTTTGGAATATTCTCGAATATGAAATGACACATCCTTGTCATATTCGAGACTAGTTCTATTATTGTTCATAATTTCTTCCCAAGGTATGATGAAGGTCTTGGGAAGTGTGTTGAACCTTCACATGTGTATGCAAAAAATTGGAATATTCCAGAAAATGAAAATAAACATCTACATGAAAATATGCTCTTGAAATGACTCCATTATTCTGATCAATCTCTTACTACCGATGAGATTCAGGCCCATATAGGGAGTTGTTCTGAACCAAAAAAAAATTAGAATCATCAACCTTCCTTGTAGTTCTTCTCGTTAAAACTATGACTCAAGAGAAACTCAACAATCTCCTGTGAATGATGTAGATACATTCTGATACCAGCAAGAGTGACTGTGATGATATTCATTGTTTTCTTGGGAGTAGAAAATATGAGATTATTCAATAATTCTAAAACATTTTTAATTTGAGCCATTTTACAATAATTTAACCTCAGAAAATTATGGGTGTTTATTTCAACCGAAAATTCACCCACTTACAAATGAAATTTAACCAATAAAAAATATATGGCAGCCAAATGTGAGACAAAAAAACTTTCAATAATTTATACAAGACTCTGAGAAGGATGACTAGCCTTTACTGCTCAGAACTTCGGTTTCCCATTTCTCCTTCTTAGCCCTTGACAACACAAAATATTTAACCACAAAACGAAGCTCGCCTAGGAGAGCTCGCAGGAGTATGGCGCTTCAATGGGGAGCTAATCAAAATAGGTGTATTAGAGCAATGAAATGCCTATTGGCACTAGTCTGTGGAGTGGCGAGTGACTTGCGAGTTGGTGTGCGTTTTTGGTAGGGACTGCTTCTCGTGATTTTACTCAATCAAGATTTAGTGCTTGAATAAGGATCACCTTGGGTGGTTTTGGGTGGCAGAGGTATCTCTAGTGATATGTGTCCAGAGAGTCAAGTCTAGGTTCTTTTTGGTTCTACTTGGGTTTTCTAGTATCACCTCTATCGGTTTGGTTCTCATCTATTTCTTTTTAGTCGCTCTTTCTCGAGGATCAGTCTTTCTGGTTTCTTTTACACGCTGGAGTGGGAACATCTGGTGTGAGTTACATTTATCGGTGGAGGGCTTGGTGCATGAGTTCCAACTATGCCAACTATGCTCATGGTGCACTTTTTTCTCATTCATCGATGACTGCAGAGTGGGGAAACCATATTCAAATTTATGGCTTCTTTCCCAGTGTTAATTTTTCGACCTTTTTGCTCAACTGGGTGGCTTGGAGTTGGTAGATGGTATGTGGAAGTTGGTTGGCGGGGGGTTCAAGTTGGTACCTCATTCTACCATGTTCAACAAACATCCCTAGGCACTGACTTGGCTCTCCATTGGGGTGATAGATGGAGGGCATGCAATTTAATTCTTCCATCTGCACGAAGTACTTACTCGAACTTGCCAACTGGATTGAGTCTGAGGCCATTTCGAAGGCAATGATGAACCCATCCTTCCTGCATCCTTCGCTCTCTTCGACCTTACCTATTGCATATGACTTATATTAGAGGAAATTTTAGCCTAAAAGTTCCCATGAAATTTTAATGTAATTTCCATATCATAATATGTAAACCAATCAAAATAATTTAAATTTAAAAAGAGGTACATGTAAATATTTTGGAGGGAAAAGAAGAAAAACTATTTTTTTAAAGTGTATTTTTGGTTTATCTCCTTATCGATTTACTCAAATTTCAAGTGTAGACAGTTGTTGGATGCGGAATTAAATTTTTCATCCAATGAGTACCCATTATTCATACTTTTGAGAAGACCCACATTGATAAAAATTGTAGATACATTAAAAAAGTGTGTTCAACACACTTTTTTAATGAACACACTTTTTTAATGTATCTGCAATTTTTATCAATGTGGGTATTTTCAAAAGTATCCATAATGGGTACTCATTGGATTCGAAATTTAATTTTGCATCCAATGAGCATCTACACTTGAATTTTGAGTAAACCTATAAGGAGATAAGCCAAAAATACAATTGAAAAAGCACTTTTATTCTTTTCCCTCATAAATTCATAACTTTTAATTTACTATTTTAACTATTATTTTATGATATTTCCTTAGAAGGTCACTTTAGATTGAAATTTCCTCTAATGGCAGTTTCACAGTTGGACTCATGTTCTCACAACACTGAGTCGGTTAGGACCAAGATATTTGTCAAGATATATACAGGGATATCAAAGCCTACTCCGAGAAACCCCCCCTTCTATTGGGGGTTTATTCTATTGGGGGTTTACTCTTACCGGAAAATTATTGAGAGGCTTCGGTCGAAAGCCTTGGTTGCCAAGTGGCAACATCTTCTTATGTCAGGTGAACAGTTAAAAACATAGGTGGAGCATTGGTGGCTCCCAAAAATCCCTTATCGCTTGAAGATTAGCATGCTCACCAAGGGTTGGATTTGCTTCCATTTCCTCTCTGAGGCTAATTCTGAGCACATCCTAGGAGAACTCTGGTCAAAGGAAGTGGGCTTCTAGTGTTGAGGAAATGGGATTTTGGATTTGACCCTTTCACTAAGCGAGTGCACCGTACTTTGGTATGGGATAAACTGTCGAGGCTGCCCCTTAAGCTCTGGTACGAGGTGGCCATCTGTAATATTGCTAATCTTCTGGGTTCTTTTTACTTCTGGGATGGAAACATTCTAGGTCAGCTAGACAAATGCATGGCTTAGATCCTAATGATATGGATTTCGGGAAGGCTTTCTTAGAAGAATTTGATATCTGTTGGGTTCATCCAAATATTCGTACTTCTATTGACTACTGGGTGGTTCCCTTCTGTTGTCTTCTTTTCCATGCAACAGGTCATCTGTGTAGGTCTTGTCCTCATCATTTTACAATGTGTGCTGCATGGGGGTCATCGCTTCTGGAGGCCGCCACTGGAGGTGTTGATATTATTTTCGGTGCTTCTTCTCAGCCATCGACTCGACCCCATTTAGGTATTTGCAATTTCCACCTTCCCTCCATTCGCGAATTCATTCCTATCTCTTCTGATGACGGTTCTGGGTTGGGGTCAGATCGAGAGTTATTGGGTGGGGGGGAGACGGGGGGGGTTCTCACCCTACTGTGGCTTCTTCTTGTTGATACTCAACCCTTTTCATTGGCTGGATCTTCTGACCTCTTCAGCCTGTGGGGAGGTTCTACTGATCATAGGCTTGAGGAGTCTGTTGTTCCCCCAGGGGCTCAACCATTCTCGCCTCCTCCATCTATCCTCTCCTCCTTTCCTTTCTGACTGCCCCTTCTCTCGTCGAATTGAGATATCAATGGTTTATTGTAAGAGTCTTCGGATAGCCTGGATCCCTTTGACATTCACATATCTTTCTTCCAACCAGTTTCTAGGGATGGGGGGTCCCAAGGTATTGATAATCCAACAAAAAAGAAGAAGAGGCCTCCCAATTTTAAAAATATTTCTACTCTATTGGGAGAGGGGGAAGCCACTGATGTTGTCTTGCAGATAAGTGAGTTTCCATCTTATGTGTCGTTCATGCAGTCTGAACGGATCCTTAGAGGGGATAAATCAGCCACCAAGGTTCCCCCATGATTTTTCTTTCCCTCAACATCAAGGGAATGGGTACAACTCACAAAGGTAGAGCACTTAGGGAACTGGTTCATTATATACACCCTTCAATCATTTTCTTTTAGGAAAATTTGAGTGATGAGGAGTTGGCCTAGAGATTCATGCTCTCTATTTGTCCTACCTGTCTGGTTTGTGCCAAAGGGGCAGCAGGGCACTCTTGTGGCTCAGGGGCCATGTGGGATCCTTCTATTTTCTAAGCTTTGGTTTTTAGGATTGACGTCGTTATTCTTCTTACAGGACACTTGCAAGGTATGTAAGGCAGGCTCCATCTTCACAATGTTTATGCTCCTTGCCAGGGCAGCCGATTGTTTTGGGAAGATACACATTCATTAATAATGTGTATATTTCTAAGATTACCATTTTCTCCATCTATGAATAAAAAAAATCTTTGTGACTTTTTTAGTGTTTCAAAATTTATAAGTGTATTTTGTTTTAAGAAGAATAAGGTACATTTTAACAAGTGAAGTTGTGCATTTGAGGAGGAAATTTGCTACTCATGTCATTACCACAGGGGTGTCACTCAATTAACCTATGACATAGCACGTGCGTTCGTGGCATACTAAACAATACCCTTAATTTGACTACATAATGGAAAATACCTCTAAAAATCACTTTATTTAACCCCCTACCAATACTAACCCGTTACATTTTCCCAATTTAATAAACCCCTACTTTCACTAGATATTATAGGTATCCATTTTTTCGTTAACATTTCTTATACCCCTTTATATTTATATCCTTAACATAATGACATGATGCCTCTCTTGTGACCCCACATGCATCCTAAAATTCACCTTTCTTTTTGTGATATACACAGGAGATGCACATTAGTATTCCCACTATGTGATTACCCAATTAACACTCAAGCACATCTCACTATGATTTGTAGCATTTAATGGTCCAAGACAATGTGAATGATCCCTCACTTGCTGCAATGTGAATGATACCTCATGCACTCGCCCTTGCCAAACCTGCAAAACACCATATTGTTGCAATGCCAATGATCCCTCAGTTGTTGCAATGTGAATCCCTTAGTTGTTGCAATGTGAATGATCTCTCATGCACTCAATGATACCTTATGTGCTCTCCCTTGCCAAACCCGCAAAACACTAGATTGTTGCAATGTGAATCCCTAAGTTGTTGCAATGTGAATCACTCAGTTTATGCAATGTGAATGATCCCGCAGGCGCTCTCCCCTGCCAAACCCACAAAACAAGCCTGCTTGGTTCAAAAAATCAAAAAACAATACCTTAAATTATTTATGTTTCATATATAATAAAAAAACCCACTAACCCTTATTTATATATCCAATATAATTCTTTTGGTTTGTCTAATTTTTTTTACCCCAATATGAATGCACGTGATATAATATTGCTTTGTTAGTGATGCCCCCGTGGTCATTACTTATTTTCAATAATGGTATAAATATTTCATTTTATATTCCTTTGAATTAGATATAAATTCATCTATCCCTATGATATGTTAATATTTCTTAAATTATTTAAAAATTAAGAAAAATAATAGAATATGTTTTATTTTTATTTAATTTCAACTCATAATTTATATTTTCATGGAGCCAATTCATGAAAAAAACTCAAAAAATTACAATTATTATTTTAAAAAATCCCCAAACTTAATCACCAATCAATAATTGGAGATGTAAAGATCAAGATAGGCATTGGGATTGAAACACAAAGAAACTTAAATGATTTTTTTAGAAGAACTACTAAGTATCACAACTTTGCTTTAGCACTATATTATTTGAGACCATTTTATAAGTGGGCTTATTGTATGATTCAACTTCCTGTATCATTCGACTTTCAATATTAATGTAGTATCAAGTACAGGAAGCTGAATGATGCAGTATGTTAAAATTATCATTCACCTTACTTTATATTAAAAATATTTCCAATTAAGTATCTTGCATCAATTAGGTACTTATTGCCCATCCAAAGTCACAGCATGATAAAAATGCTCAGGTATTCCTTAAATTGCAGCAGAGGACAAATTGCCATTTCAATTCATTTAGGTTTTTGAGCACCCCATGAAATGTATGTTTCTCAATTCCACCCCCCCGCCCCCCCATCAAAACAACTTCTCATCATAATATCCATGATGTTGTTAAGAGAATATGGTAGATTATGATAATGATGTCTTCTCGAAGATTACATTAGTTTAGTTATGAGTTTGGTGATAGAAGTCCAATATATTGTAGATTCTATAATGCACTTTTACACACTTCGAAAACTTTGCTTTACCATTACTTTAGCCTCTTGATTCGTCATGCCTTCCATGCCCACATCCACGTTTCCTACAGTGCTACCTCTGTGTCACCATTTTTCATCTACACTTCTATCAGCATGTCTTTGCACCCTTTTGGTGAAAGTGCCAATTTATAGTTGATATTGCAATTTTTTCTTCTTAATATTTTTTAGAATGTTATATTGCAACACTATATTGAACATGAAAATGTTAATGTCATCATTGCATGTCATGTACATATTTTGAATTATTTAATTAAATAAATCATCTAGTAGTTGCATGTTTTAATGCATTTAGCTGAAAGTCCACTTTATGTAGCATCTCCTTTTTTATCTTGTATCTACCCATGCAAATTTAATTTGGTCCTGTCCAAAGGTTCTTTTAAGTGAGGATGTACGCCAATATTTTGTCTTTAGACATTATCAAAAATTAACAATTTGTTATGTTATATAGTTATAATGTTGTCTTGTATTATGTAGGATTAAATAAACAACATTGTTATGTTGTTGGAATACTGCAAATGTTATTTTTTCTGAAATTTGTATTGTCTTACATAATTTATGTCTAGGTTCATATATGATTGTAACTTTTTCACTAGAGGACAAAGAATGTGTGATCCTATACTTGATTTTGAAAGCTATTGCAAACACTAATTATGTGTGTGGAACTTATCAAATATCTTCCTCAAAATCTAAAATCTAACCGCTACTTCTCCTTAGATCCATGCTTGATGGTTCACAAAGTTCGCTTAAAATCTATAAATCAAAGCAACTTGATTTTTGGCACTAATTGTCTACACCATTGTTATTCTCAGAGGAGACAATGTTATAATGTACCCAGTTAGTCATTTCACTATATAGGGAAGAAAAAGTTGATAGATAAAAAATTGTTGTATTCGTCTCCTTCCAAAGAGACTAATGAAATTTAGAAGTTGTTTGTTGAATTTATCAGATGAATGGGAATTGATCAAAAAAATTTAATTGACCTTAAGAAGGTCAAAGAAATTTTTACCAAAGGAGTATTAGGCTGAGTAGATTAGGATGAATACGTTTGAAATTTCCATGTAGTTCCTTATTTTTAGTAAATTATTAAATTTAGCCTAATAAGGCTTAAAATATTATTTAATCCCAAATTGGCTAATTTGATCCCATCTCTGTGGACTTGGATGAACCTGAAACTCAAAATTTGAGTTAATGGAAAGCTGAATTTCATGTGCCTAGAAAAGTTGCAGAAATTGATGTTTGTGTATAACTCCCATAATCCTATAAAATTATTCTTCTATTATTTGTTATAAGTGTATAAATTTATATATGTGTTTATTGGTTATAATATTCCTTGTGGTTCCTTAGCGTAATCGAGTTTGGAGGCATTTAGAGAGAGCATCCCTTTTCCACCTTATTCAATTCTTGGGCCTCTGGGCTATCTAAGTGGTTACAACGTGTGTAAATCTACAGAGGATCAGTTAGTTAAAGAAACATTTTTTCTATCTGTTATGTCTCTATCTCGACCCTTTGACTATTGTGCATTTATTAAAGTACGAGAAACTCCCCCCTAGCAGTACAATACCATATCTTTTTGGCAATATGTTAATTAATGAAGGCATCACCCCTTTTTCTCGTCAATTTCCATCTCGATCTCGGGACCTTGAAAGGGAAGGTAAGTTATGGAAGGAAAAATAGCATTAAGGTGCAAGGAGTGAGATCCGTCAATTAATGCAAGAAAGAGATAGAGAAAATCATTGTCAATTGTCATCCGAGTCTTGATCTTTGGATCTTGGGAGGTGGAAAGTGTTAGAGAGGAGGTCATGAGGTAAAACACTAAGTCGAGATAGATTAGCACCTTTAGAGTGGGACTTGGAGATAAACTTGGTTATATGCACTATTTCCACCCGTGGTCAGTCCCAACATACAATTGGGGATCACATTTTTTATTTGGGGTTTTGTACTTTGTGCCTTCAATTGGGTTTTAGACTTATCGTGAAGTTATATAACTATTCCAACCAGAACTAGGGCACACACATACAATAAAAAGGAGTACTGGCTTGCACCATCTCTCGTATTAGAGCAGATCCCACATTAAACTTTCAGGTTCAAGGGTATGGTTAATAGAGTTGGTGGAAGAGGAGGTCGAAGAGAAAGAATTCTTGTAGCTAATGTTGAAGTAATGGAAGCCATGAAACACTTGGAGGAAAGAATACATTCCATGGAATCTAACAGGCAAAGAGATCTTGAAGCTGGAGATGTGAGTGAGCTAGAGGTGGAGTCTCCAGAAGAAGAAGAAGAAATAGAAGAACCAATTGACTCAAAATGTTGAGACAAGTTCTGGGATCTACATCAAATCCCAAGCATGAAGTGTCAACCTAAAATTGAAATTTGAACTATGGAGAACTTGCAGATTGGATTAATGATATGGATAAGTTTTTTTATTATGAAGTGATGGATGATGAAAATAAATTAAATTTTGTTATCACCAAGTTGAAGGGACATGCAAATTTATGATGAGATGGTGTGCAAGCTAAGAGGAAAATAAATAAAAAGTAGAAGATTAAGAGTTGGGATAGAATGGTTGCAAAACTCATAGGTAAGTTTCTTCCTAAAGACTATAAGATCTCTTTGTTTAGACAAATACATAATCTTAGAAAAATATTAATGTCTGTAAGGGAATACACATAGGATTTTTATAAGGTGAATATTTTAGGTCCCTATATTACTAGTATAGTCCCTTATTGTTGTTAGTGTAACCCCCTTATTGTTATTTTTGTACCCTAGTAACCCAAATATTGTTATTATTGTGCCCTTACATTATTATTGTTAGGTAGGCTGGGATTATATTGTGACCCCATGCACTCCTATATATAGAAGGAGGTTTTGTCATTTGTATCATCCAAGAATTGTTCATTTATGTAATGTAAAGGAGGTTGCCCCCTTGAAGTGGCTTATTTCTAAGGCGTTGATATCTCTTTTCTTCTATTTTTGGAGCTAGTTTCATAAAATTTGGTATCAAAGCTTTGGATTCTAGGGTTTCGCTGCTCGAGACAGGTCATCGTGGAATTTTCGCTATAACGTTTTTCTGCAAAGTTTCAGAAGATGAAATTTTTACAGCAAGAATAAGGAATCATGAGGAATGTCATGTAAAAAATTCAGATCTTGGTTCTCACTATTTTTGGAGATATGATTTATGAAATTTATGGTTTTTCAGGCTCCCAAATTTAACCTAAATAGGTCATCGTGGAATTTTCACTATAACTTTGTTTCTATGAAGGTTCAAAAGCTGAATTTTTTACAAAGCGAAGCCGAAATCCTGAGGAACTTCATGTAAAAATTTCAGATCTTGGTTCGCAATATTTTTGGAAAAATGATTCCTTATGGTACAAATATCGCTTATATATTTGTAATAATTCCCAACTAAAACAAAAGGTTCTTTTGGAATTTCACACTTCTCCTTGAGGACAACACTCAGGATTTTTAAAAACTTGCCACAGGGTGAAGAAAGTTTTTTTTTGGGATGGCCTTAAATCTAATATTCAAAATTTTGTGGCAGAATGTTTGGTTTGCCACCAAAATAAAGTTGAGACAATTAAGACCCTGGGTCTTCTACAACCTTTATCCATTCCAGGTCAATGTTGGGAGGAGATTTCAATGGATTTTATCACAGGTTTACCTAAGTCCGAAGGAAAGAGTGTCATCATGGTGGTAGTTGATAGACTTACCAAGTATGCACACTTTTGTGCATTATCTCATCCATTTAAAGCAAGTACAATTGCTACTACATTAATGGACACAATTCAAAGGCTACATGGAAACCCAAAGATTATTGTGAGCGACAGAGATCCCATTTTTACTGGAAATTTTTGGACAGAGTTATTTTCTTGTTTGGGTACTCAATTAGCTCATAGCTCATCTTATCATCCTCAATCCGATGGTCAAAATGAGATAGTGAATAAATGTTTGGAAGGATATCTTCGTTGTTTTGTATCTGATAAACAAACACAATGGGTCAAGTGGTTACCTCTCGTTGAATGGTGGTATAACACTTCCTTCCATACTGCAGCAAAAATGACCCCATTTATGGCACTTTATGGATATCATCCACCATCCATCACATCATATTTAAGAAAAAATTCTAAGGTTCAAGCAGTGGAAGATCACATCGAGCATCAGCAAGAAGTTCTCCAACTCTTAAAGGATAACCTGACTTTGGCACAAAATCGAATGAAATAACAAGCAGATCAACATTGTGGCGAAGCTTTGACGTAGGGCGGGCTGTTTTACGGGTACAACGTACAAAAATGTACCTCAATCAATCTAAGAAAGATGTCAAATTATTAAACAAGAGTACTGGTCCTTACAAGTTGTTGTTAAAGATTGGTACTATGACATACAAATTGGAGCTTCCTCTATATTCCTGACATTGCATCCAATTTTCCATGTTTCATGCTTAAAGAAGGTTATAGGTGACAAACTTCCAGTTCAAACAATATTGCCAGAACTTGATGAGGAAGGAAAAATCATATTGGAACCTGAAGCAGTCACAGAAACAAGAGCTCGACAACGATGAAATCGATTAATTTTAGAGTATCTCATCAAGTGGAAGAACTTACCCACTGAATAATCTACATGGGAGGATGATAATTTTATACAGAAGCATCCAGAGCTACTCAAGCATTGAGGCCAACAATTTTTTTAAGGAGAGGGGCATGTTAGGTCCCTATATTACTAGTACAGTCCGTTATTGTTGTTAGTGTAACCCCCTTATTGTTATTGTTGTACCCCTGTAACCCCAATATTGTTAGTATTGTGCCCTTACATTATTATTGTTAGGTCGGCTAGGATTATATTATGACCCCATGGACTCCTGTATATAGAAGGAGGTTTTGTCATTTTTATCATCCAAGAATTGTTCATTTATGTAATGTAAAGGAGCTTGCCCCCTCAAAGTGGCTTATTTCTAAGGCATTGATCTCTATTTGATTCTATTTTTGGAGTTGGTTTCATAACATTTGGTATCGGAGCTTTTGATTCTAGGGTTTAAACAACAACGGTCATATTGATTTTCTCAGTTTTTCTCTGAATTTTATTTAAATTTTGTGAAAATCAGAAATCCTGAGAACATCGTGTAAAAATTTCGGATCTTGGTTCGCAATATTTTCGGAGATATGATCTATGGAAGTAAGGTATTTTTTTTCAGGCTCCTCAACGAGTCATCGTGGAATTTGCGCTATAATTTTTTTTCTACTAAGGTTTAAGTATTTGAAATATTTATAGAGCGAACAACCAAATCCGGGAACATCATGTAAGCATTTTGAGTCGTTTGTCCTTTTTTAATGATTTATGGTACAAATATATTATGTTGCATGTCAATTTATTATTAATCATTCTTTGAGGTGCCTTCTATTTGGAAGTATCAAATTTACTGGCTTTGTAGGTGAAAGTTTTTTTTGGGATGGCCTTAAATCTGATATTCGAAAGTTTGTGGCGGAATGTTTGGTTTGCCAGCAGAATAAAGTGGAAACAATTAAGACCCCAGGACTTCTACAACCGTTATCCATTCCAAGTCAACGTTGGGAGGAGATTTCAATGGATTTTATCACAGGTTTACCTAAGTCCGAAGGAAAGAGTGTCATCATGGTGGTAGTTGATAGACTTACCAAGTATGCACACTTTTGTGCATTATCTCATCCATTTAAAGCAAGTATAGTTGCTACTACATTTATGGAAACAATTCAAAGGCTACATGGAAACCCAAAGATTATTGTAAGTGACACAGATCCCATTTTTACTGGAATTTTTTGGAAGGAATTATTTTCTTGTTTGGGTACTCAACTAGATCATAGCTCATCAGAATTATTTTCTTGTTTGGATACTCAACTAGATCATAGCTCATCTTATCATCCTCAATCCGATGGTCAAACTAAGATAGTGAATAAATTTTTGGAAGGATATCTTCATTGTTTTGTATCTGATAAGAAAACACAATGGGTCAAGTGGTTACCTCTCCTTGAATGGTGGTATAACACTTCCTTCCATAGTGCAGCAAAAATGACCCCATTTATGGCACTTTCTGGATATCATCCACCATCCATCACATCATATTTAAGAGAAAATTCTAAGGTTCAAGTAGTGGAAGATCACATCAAGCATCAAAAAGAAGTTCTCCAACTCTTAAAGGATAAGCTAAATTTGGCACAAAATCAAATGGAACAACAGGCAGATCAACATCGTAGCGAGAGAAGTTTTGATGTAGGAGACTGGGTATTTTTATGGCTACAACCATATAAAAAATTGTACCTCAAGCAATCTAAGAAGGATAATAAATTATCGCCAAAGTACTATGGTCCTTACAATGTGTTGCTAAAGATCGGTACTATGACATAAAAATTGGAGCTTCCTCCTTCTTCGCGAGTGCATCCAATATTCCATGTTTCATGCTTAAATAAGGTTATAGGTGACAAACTTCCAGTTCAAACAATATTGCCAGAACTTGATGAGGAAGGAAAATTCATATTGGAACCTGAAGCAGTCACGAAAACAAGAACTCGAAAACTATGAAATCGATCAATTTTAGAGTATCTCATCAAGTGGAAGAACTTACCCACTAAAGATTCTACATGGGAGGATGATAATTTTATATGGAAGCATCCAGAGCTACTCAAGCGTTGAGGAAAACACTTTTTTTAAGGAGAGGGACATGTTAGGTCCCTATATTACTAGTACAGTCCCTTATTGTTGTTAGTGTAACCCCCTTATTGTTATTGTTGTACCCTTGTAACCCCAATATTGTTAGTATTGTGCCCTTACATTATTATTGTTAGTTCAGCTAGGGTTATATTATGACCCCATGGACTCCTATATATAAAAGGAGGTTTTTTCATTTTTATCATCCAAGAATTGTTCATTTATGTAATGTAAAGGAGGTTGCCCCCTCGAAGTGGCTTATTTCTAAGGAATTGATCTCTCTTTTCTTCTATTTTTGGAGTTGGTTTCATAACATTTGGTATCAAAGCTTTGGATTCTAGGGTTTCGCTACTCCAAATAGTTCATCGTGGAATTTTCACTATAATTTTTTTCTACGAAGTTTCAGAAGCTGAATTTTTTACAGCGAGAATCCGAAAGCCTGAGGAACATCGTGTAAAAATTTCAGATCTTGGTTCGCAATATTTTCGGAGATATGATTCGTGGAAGTTAGGGTTTTTTTCTGGCTCTCGAATTTAACCTAAACATGTCATTGTGAAATTTTCGCTATAACTTAGTTTCTACGAAGGTTTAGAAGCTGAAATTTTTATAGAGCGAAGCTTAAATCCTGAGGAACATCACGTAAACATTTCAGATCTTGTCTCACAATATTTTTGGAAAAATGATTCATTATGGCACAAATATCGCTTATATATTTGTAAGAATCCCCAACTAAAACAAAATATACTTTTGGAATTGCACACTTATCCTTTAGGAGGACACAAAGGATTTTTAAAAACTTACCACAGGGTGAAGAAATTTTTTTTTTGGGATGGCCTTAAATCTTATATTCAAAATTTTGTGGCATAATGTTTTGTTTGCAAGCAAAATAAAGTTGAGACAATTAACACCCTGGGTCTTCTACAAACTTATCCATTCCAAGTCAACGTTCGGAGGAGATTTCAATGGATTTTATCACAGATTTACCTAAGTCCGAATCAAAGAGTGACATCATGGTGATAGTTGATAGACTTACCAATCATGCACAATTTTGTGCATTATCTCATCCATTTAAAGCAAGTGCAGTTGTTACTGCATTTATGGAAACAATTCAAAAGCTACATGGAAACCCAAAGATTATGTAAGTGACAGAGATCCCATTTTTACTGGAAATTTTTGGAAGGAATTATTTTCTTGTTTGGGTACTCAACTAGCTCATAGCTCATCTTATCATCCTCAATCCGATGGTCAAACTGAGATAGTGAATAAATGCTTGGAAGGATATCTTCGTTGTTTTGTATCTGATAAGAAAACACAATGGGTCAAGTGGTTACCTCTCGTTGAATGGTGGTATAACACTTCCTTCCATAGTGCAGCAAAAATGACCCCATTTATGGCACTTTATGAATATCATCCACCATCCATCACATCATCTTAAAGAGAAAATTCTAAGGTTCAAGTAGTGGAAGATCACATCGAGCATCAACAAGAAGTTCTCCAACTCTTAAAGGATAAGCTAAATTTGGCACAAAATCGAATGAAACAATAGACAGATCAACATCGTAGCGAGACAAGTTTTGATGTAGGAGACTGGGTATTTTTATAGCTACAACCATACAAACAAATGTTCCTCAAGAAAGTTAAGAAGGATAGTAAATTATCACCAAAGTACTATGGTCGTTACAAGGTGTTGCTAAATATTTGTACTATGGCATACAAATTGGAGCTTCCAGCTTCTTCGTGAGTGCATCCAGTTTTCCATGTTTCGTGCTTAAAGAAGGTTACAGGTGACAAACTTCTACTTCAAACAATATTGCTAGAACTTGATGAGGAAGGAAAAATCATATTGGAACCTGAAACAATCACGGAAATAAGAACTTGACAGCTACAAAATCAATCAATTTTAGAGTATCTCATAAAGTGGAAGAATGTACCCACTGAAGATTCTACATGGGAGGATGAGAATTTTATACGGAAGCATCCGAAGCTACTCAAGCGTTGAGGACAACACTTTTTTGAAGGAGAGGGGCATGCTAGGTCCCTATATTACTAGTATAGTCCCTTATTGTTGTTAGTGTAACCCCCTTATTGTTATTGCTGTACCCTTGTAACCCCAATATTGTTATTATTGTGTCCTTACATTATTATTGTTAGGTCGACTAGGATTATATTCTGAACCCATGGAATCATATATATAGAAAGAGGTTTTGTCATTTGTATCATCCAAGAATTGTTCATTTATGTAATGTAAATGAGGTTTCCCCCTCGAAGCGGCTTATTTCTAAGGTGTTGATCTCTCTTTTCTTCTATTTTTGGAGTTGGTTTCATAACAGAATATAAGGGCAGGTTATGTAGGAGATATTGTAGAAAAGATATCCAAATAAATAAATGGTCTTAGGTTGGAAATTCGGGATGAAATAAGCATATTGTCTCACTAAAAATATAAAAGAAGCACACTAGCTTACTTTGAAACCTGAGGAAAATCTTATGAGGAAGCAATCTGGTAGAGGAAAGATTTTTGTCATAGGAAGAGGGAACAATCTAGCAGAGGAATATATACAATACAAAGAGATAGAGCTAGTAGCCCAAGTGAGTAGGGAAAATCAGAAGGTGATTCCAGGGGTAGAAGAGGTTCTTCTAGACAAATAAGTAGAGGCAGAGGAACAAAGTTTAAATGCTACATTTGCGAAAGTATGGGACATCGATCATTTGAGTGCCTAGAGAATGAAGGTACAAATCAAAGAAATGATTTTGTTGCAAAAACATAAGAAGGAAAGGTGAAGGGAAAAGAAGAAAAGAATGTTCCTAAGACAAGGGATTCCCAATTGTTGAAGAAGGTGTTGTTTAAGCCTAAGAAAGAAGTAATTGAGCTAGCTCAGAGGAAAAAATTATTTAGGAATGTTTGTAAAGTTAAAGGGAAGTGTTGTAAGGTGGTTATTGATTTCAGTAGCATAGATAACCTAGTGTCCGTGGAAGTGGTGGAAAAATTGAATTTGAAGAAAGTTAACCTCCCGACACCCTACAAGGTGTGTCTTGGCTTAAAAAATGGAATCAACTACAAAGATAAATGTGATGTGGAGTTGCAGGTGTGCAACTACAAACACGAAATTTTACGTTATTTTATGCCAATATATGTGATATGAACTTAAACAACAACACAAGGGAATACATATATAACCATAAATATAGAGACGAGACAAAAATAACACTTCATTTCATTGATATCAAAGAACTAAGATATGCTTACATACATAATGGAAATAAACTAGATCGAGCAATGGTAGCTTATCTATGAGAAGAGAGGTGGTAGCTATATGCCTCTAAATTATGTTACAATGATCCTCAAAGGCCTATTTATTACTGAGAAACAATGGAAAACCCTAAACATCCAAAAACCCAACCTTAGGAGATGAAGCGCCAAAACTACGGGCCCCATTGGGGTAAATTGGTACATCAAATTCCCGAATACGATCTCCATTTGACGAGGTCAATGACTCACAGTTTCCCATTTAAAAAAAAAAAAACATCATTTAGAGCCTCAAAATGGCTCTGGAAGTTTAGGACCTGAAAAAATGCCAAAATTAGTAAATTGTGCTACAATTAAGGAAACTGAAAGAAAAAATGGTGGGGGTACAAGTGGAATAGGTGGGTGGCCACCAATATCCACCTGGATCTGTCATCCCCCATTAGGAAGCAGTGGTCCCCATTGGGTTGAGTGCCTCAATGAGATGGGGAAACTTCTGTTGAACTTGGTCCTTGTTGAGTCACTTGCCTTGGTGCAGGAGTTGGCTAGATTTGAGAACCTGATACAATTGGATATTCTATTGGCGAGTGTCCTTGATCTGTATTTCAATTATCCAATTATTTGTGGCATGTTACATGCTGTCTCAGTTTAGATTTGTTGGTGTGAGTTATTCTACAATGTCTAATGTGTCCAGTAATGGTGGAAAGTATGGTCGAATGTGGTCCACATTGAAAACTGAGAGCAGGACAAGGAATGGTGGAATGCTGAGCTTGAAAGCATTGTATCCTATAACCTTGGTGATGGTGTAAGGCATATTAGAGTGAACGAGGCTTGTGGTGGGGCCCAATGAGGCACTACTTCTGTAAATGTAACCAAACTTTGTCACCCACCTAGAACTTGTGTGGCACCCAATGTGGATCATGATGATACTTGTTCTTAGCATTGGCTCTTTCCAATATGCCATGGAATTGTTGGTGGATGTGCTAAATGTGCTCAATTAATTTTTTATCCTTGTCAACTTCAGACTGGACATGAGTCGAATCTGCCTAAGTAGCTACAAACGGTATGGCCACATCAATGGGACATAGTGGATGGAATCCCAACCCCACCTAAAAGAAACTATGCCTAGTTGAGCTATGTAGAGCCTTTTAGTAGTCGTGTTGTACATAGGGGAGGATTTCATCCCATGTGCCTAGATGTTTCGAGTTGTACATGTGCAAAAAGTGCATGATCATCCTTTTGATGACCTCTATTTGGCCATCAATTTGGGGGTGGATTTTCACTTGATTTTGTTGGGTATATAGGCCTCATGTAGAGGTTGTGGTGGTTACATTAAACTACCTGTCACCTTTTGACAATACCATGAAGAGAACAAAATTTTCAATATAAGAGATGACTGTTTGGCATTGTTTTATTAAGATCATTGAAATTGCAGTTGTTGGGACTACCTTTGGTATAAATAGAGTTGAATTTTGATAGTATCTATGAAAATATTGGACTAGGATCATAATTTTTTTTATGTTTTCACATATGATATTTTCCTTAAATAACATCAAAAACTTCAAGTGGAGAAACATCACATGATACCTCATCTTTTAAGGGCTTGATTGCATAGGACATGTGACATTGTTGGATAACACAAATTTTTTGTCCATGGCTCAAAAAACCAACGAAGTATGGTTGGGGGTACAGTATTTTTGAAAACTTAAATATCTTGATGACATCGTGTGATATTGTTTTCTTTTGGCCCCCACTGGCTCGCACTATAAAAAATGAAATCAAGTGGGGTCCCTTTCACCCACATATGTGAATGGAAGAGGCGCTTGGGGTCCTTTGTCTCTTATAGTTGGATATTTATGGTCGTCGTGGTAGAAATTTTCTTTGCATTGATGATATTCCTTCCTTTATATTATTCTAAATTAGAATTAGAGTGATATTCTACTTCCTTTTCTTTAGCTCCACTAACAACATGTTGAGTGAAATTCATTAATTTTGTGCCAATGGATTTTGTGGAACTCACACCACTTTGTAGTGTTCCTTTTTTACATCTTGTTATCCCTGTTCACTTGCAACATGGGATGGTTCTATTGAGTTTCACTTTCTTTTATCTATCCCTTATTCGATGAGTTAGGTCCACCTTTTCCAGACTTTTGTTGTAGTGGATTTGCAAACCCAAACTCCTGCTTATTTCACTACGATTTTTACTCAATTTTCATAGCATGTTGATAAGCATATATTAGTGGGGATGCGTCTAGGAAAACATCTCTATTTGGATATACTTTAGGCCACTATGATACTTCAAAATTGGGTTCCACTCAAAGACGTAGATACCTATATTTTAGCACAAGGTATGGAAATTATTTGTGTACTTTGACATTGTTTGGTATCCAAAGTTGTCAATCTTGTGTATTAGTCATAATTGTTACCTACAAAGTATAATTCCTCCTTAAGGGCATCAAAAAAAGTGGCGTAAGTTGGTCCTACATTGAACATCCTAGACTCATCTTCACTGTGTCTCTCCCAATACCTTCCCACCAATCTTTGAAATGGGGAGCAAATTTCAATGGCATAAATGTGATCTTATCATTATTAGAAAATATTTGGATACAGTAATATCCCTCTAATAGATTTAACCATTTATCCAAATAATCTGCATCAATTTGAACTTTGAATAAGGGGATATCAAAGTTAAATTATACCTTATAGTGTGTTGCACCTCCAAAATGGCTACTTGTTGAAAGTGCCTTGGCCACTCTTAGCAGTCATCAAAGGATCTTGGCTAAATTGTCTACCATCTCATTCCTTTGTCACACGAGAGCTTCCTCGAGAAAACAAATGATAGGATCTCCTGCTCCATTATCTCTTTTTTATTCCACCATCGGATGACACTTAGGTTTGCAATAACGATCATTTCCAAGTGAAACTAGCTCAAGACATAACTCTTTGTAACCTAACCTAATTGGGGGCATGCACTAAGAAAAAATGAGCATATTTCTCGGATACCACTGATATGGATTGTACAAGGAATGAAATGAGATACAAGAAATTAAATAGAACACACACATAGAAATATAGAACATGTTATAATAATATGGTGAAAACCTAAATTATATTAATAAATGGAATTACATAATAATATAGAACACAAACTAGCTAGAATAGTGGTATTTATCTTTGAAAATGTATAGATGTCGTCTATATGCATTTGCAAAAGCTATCACAAGAGGTAAAAATCATGGAATTTTAAAATCAAGAAAGAACATTAGAGATGCAAAACCTAAACCTAGAAGATGAAATTCTAAAAGGTTTGCAATCCCCAAGGTGGTTAGCTGGTACATCAATTTCCCAAGAGCACAAATTTTTCATACAATATGCATTTGGGGTGTATGATAACTCATTGGAAATAATTATCCAAGGACTACAACTTTTGATTGGGCTAGGGAATTCCATGGAAACCCCTCCCTCCATAATTTCCAAGAAACATCATTTAGGACCTCAAAATGACACCCAAATTTTTGGACCCTAAAAATCAATCAAAAACCTCCAAGAAGATAGAGAATTGTTGAGACAATGGAAGAGGTGGGTGACCACCAATATACACCTGGATCAATTATGAAAAATTCCAACCGATTAGTAGATTTAAATGGGATTGTAAAATATTGTAAATGAATGAGGTTGTTAAGAGTTTCTTTGTATACAATTAATGATGAATAATTGAGTAAGTTGAGTCATGCCCTATTTGGTGAGAAGTTTTGGAGTTTTCGCTTTCACTGGAAACCTTATATGGGTTGTAGTAAATTCTTGGTTTGGTTTAGTTACGGAATTTTTCCTAAACTATTGGACAACCTATAAGAGACCTTAGCTAGTATAAATTTATAGATTGTATGTGCCAATGTGTGTGTGTGTACTTGTGAACTCTCAATTGAAATAATTTTATGGGGACACTGTATCAATAATAATAAACCATAATGCTAACATTTCTAATTAAAATTATAATGGAAACGAGGCTTGTATTTTCTAATTGAGAATGGTTAAGAGTTATCACCTAGATGGGGAAAATTAATAAGTGATTTATTACCTCTTTTGTTCCCTTGAAGTTTTTTAAATTAATGCCTTGAATGCATGAGAATTAGTGTATTTTAAGCTAATAAGGTCTCATTCTCCTCTCAAGGATTTGGTGAAATTATAACCGAAGTCAAACAAAAAATGAATCCTTAAGAGAAAGATATGGAAAATTTGTAGAGGCATGTAAAGTTATAGAAATTTAGGTATTTAGTTTTTGAATTTTTGGGACGGGGACTTCAACTCTAACTTTTAGTTACATGGGTCAATAATAGGGCCAAGACTTGTTTATTACCTCTTTTTTTCCTTGGATTATTATTGAATTAATGGCTTGAACGCCCGATACTTGAGTTAAGTTTAGGCTAAGAAGGTGTCATGCTCCTCTGAATAATCTGGTGCAATTATAGGTTTAGTCAAAGAGAGATTGAATCATTAAGGGAAAGCTAAGGAAAATTTGTAGAGGTTTGTGAAGTTATAGAAATTTTGGGCGAGGAGATTCAACTCTAACTTTTGGTTACATGGGTCAGTAAAAGGGCCAAGACCATGAGTGTAGTGGTAACGGGATAGAAGGTAAACATATCCAGAATGGATGGAAACCTTCTTATCCATATTAGTGGGCATCCAAGAAACTTTTAATAAAAGGAATTTACAAAATTTTGTATTATGAATGTTGAGATAGGTGGAGCCCCCTGTAGCATGAAACCAAATTCAAAGTTGTGAGTAACATGTAAATATGGATTCATTAAGTATCACTTAAGGATTTTCTTGTATTCTTACATATGGTTTTATTTTAAAACTAATAAAAGAGAAATTTGGTGATTACCTTTCTGTTAATATCTAGATACCTTCTTGCCATGAGATGAAATGTAGATAATGGAAATCTAATTTTTTGTTAGTTTCCATTTTCATTGAAGCTTTCCTTTCATTTGAAAAAATATGGATCAAGAATCTATTAAATCCATAAAACTTAGAAGTATTTTGGATTTGACACCTTATGGAATCCATGCAAGTGGGAATGTTGTAGATATCAGGGAAAACTTATAAGTGGAAATCAAACAAAATCCCAAATATAGATCCAGTGGACTCGGCCATGTGGCCAACTACATATAATCCACATGAAATCTAGATGTATTTAGAGGTTGGAGCATCTAGTTGTAACTATAAATAAAGATATTAGGTATCCAAAACATATGGGAAAAAATAATTATGCACACTGGGAGTCTTCTAGATCCATATACTAATGATGATATGAGATATTTGGTATCTCGAACGTCTAAGGCAAATGAGAGAGACCAATCAATATGTGTTTTTGACCAAGGAAATCTATGTTGTTTAAATTTATGTAGAGGAAGATACAACACAATGCTTTCTGATCATTACTCTTTCAAGCTCACAAGTATAAGGTAACACACATTTCACTATTTATGACCCTTTATTAACCACTTTTTTTTCTTAGAATAAATATTATCGAAATATTTTCTAAGTAATGAGATAATTTATATAATCATGATGTTGAAACTACATTGGGCAACTAGTAAGGAGATTCATAACCATAATATATTTATGCATTTCCAGATATAAACACAAGTTTTTATTGTTGGTTTTGTTTTTGGTCATAAATTTTTCTTTGGATATTGATGTTACAATGTTTCTTATGCAACTTCCTATAGTCCCCATAGTTTGTTCAATATCCATGGAAATGCTAATATTTTTATTACACTGTCGATATTGTTGTTGAACTTACTGTTGTTGGTGTTGAACTATGCCCCTTTTTTTTTCCTATTATAGGTAAGAATTTTCTACAAGCAGGTCATGGTGGTTAACGGTTTTTTTGGTGAGTTATAGGGTATATATTTTGAAGTTGGAATTTGATACCATGTGTAAGGACCCATTATGGGATGATCCAATTTGATTAAATTTTCCTAATAAATTTCACAACATAAGAAAAAAAATTACAACTCAATATATAATTTGTTACACCATATCAAAACATGTAAAAGTCATTTTAATTCATGGTCATTTTACAAAATCTAAACCACAAGAAGTAGAATAATACTTGATTACAATGGCTCGATTATGGTGCTCCTGTTGAGACCACTCTATTGAATATGTCATCCTTCCAGCTAGGAAAGCGTATCTGAATTTATAGCTTAGGGAACCTCCATAGGTTCCTATCCCTTCAAGCCCAAGCCTGAACCACAGTTATGGTGTGTCCGAAATCCCCATGCCAATACCCCTCTTTTTCCCAACACCAATCCATCATTTTCTGTCCCATTCCAAAAACATCTCCCCCAAGTCTCTCATAATAATCTCTGTCTAAGTTGTTTGTGAGAATACCCCTCTTCCCAAACTCTTTACTGCACTTATGCCTCCCCACTTCCCAAACTTTTCACCACACTTATGCCTCCCCACAAGTTAATGCCACCAACCCCCTTTCCTCTCCTTGAGCCACTCCCCCTATCCTCCTATCCAATGTTTAATTTGAGGAGACAACCATGTCACAATGTAGAAAGGTAAATTAATAAATTAATATTAGTAATAGAATAATAATACCTAATTTAGTGTGTTCATCAATTGAAAATGGATCTGTGAGAATTCTAATTATTTTAATATTGAATTTAATCATATAATCATTAATAATAATGCACACCTATATCCTAAGAATATTTACAAGAATAAGTTATAAAAATGAATCAATCAACAAGTAAGTTAATAACATAATGTAAAATATTAAGTTTACATAGAAGCATTTTCCTAATGGGGATTAGATTTCAAATCTACTAAAACAAATTGAGGAACTTAAATTAACTATTAACATGCCACATTCAAACTCATCTTCCTCCCATAATAACATAAATATACTTCTTCCTCCACCAATGACAATGACATGAATATAGTAACTCAATTTTTACCCAATCTCAATATCTTAATCCATCTTTAAAATAAATTCATTTCAATTTATGTAGTATCCGTCCAAAATCGCCATTTTCCATAAAATAATCAATAAAAACACATAAAAACTGACCACCTATTAATGACAATTGAAAATTCATTTTAATATGTAGAGTATCCTCAAAGATTTCATAAAATAAAGTTTTATATGATATAGTATCCTCAAAGATTTCATACACTAAAGTTATATATGTCATCATAGTTATCTTATTATTCTAGTACTTGTGCAATTGATGATGATGGGATTAAATAAAACAAGAATGGATGCGGAGCAGCAAGTCCCTACCAAGAGGGAGTGGACTTTTTCAATGAAAATTGGCAATGGACTTTGCTAATGTAAGATAAAGCAAATGGTAACTGCCACCCACTATAACGATAAACAACGTAGTAAGATCAGCAGTACTGATGAGCAAGCGGTAAGATTATATTATAAGCCAATAACAACAAGAAAGAAGCAATCAAGAGGTTTCGTTTCAATCTTTTCGAAATTCTGACGTCCAAGGAAAGACAGAGCGGTATTGACGTTAATAACTGTGCCTCCCGTTACTTTAAGATTTCTTTTTTTTTGCTTTTACTAGTTCACCCAAAATATATATTACCATTTTAACACATGCAAAGAAGAAGCCGTAGAACAGGAATCCACATTAATTAAATATCAATTACATGATAAGAAATTTGAATTTACATAAAGTCGTCTATCAGGTAATTAATAAATTATTATATGGTCATTAATTTAACTAAATAGCAACTACACGACCAGGAATTTCATAATTAAATTTGGCCACCTTTCCATAATGTGCCATTTTTTCATAATGTGATAACGAGGACATGCATGTAATGGAAAAGAATACGAGGACATGTAGGTAATGAAGGATGAATAGCGGCAGGTTTTTAAGGATTTATTTTTCTTCAGGCAAGGGGCTATGAGATCTTAGGGGCTTGTTATGAAGGAAAGAAAATCCAAATTCAACCAGATTTGTATAACAGCTAAGGACTATGCCAAGTAACATGGAGCATATAGAGTAATTTCGCAGAGGCAGAGGACTGTGTAAGGATGAGAATGGTGCAGTGTAAGACTAGTATACTGTGTAGGAAGGAGAAGTGAGTTGAAACAACAGAGCCCACAACTTAGGCCACATGGTGCAGAGTAGGAACCTAGTAATTAGATCTTTCATACAGACCTCGTTCACATAAAAGGAGTCTTGTCAAAAGAGGAGTCCCAAGTAGACCTCAGAGATGATTCGACAGTCGAGAAGTCTTGTCAAAAGACGAGTCCCAAGCAGACCTCAGAAATGATTCGAAATTCGGGACTAGTTCAACCACTGACTGAACGGTTAAAAAAAAAGAGTATTGTCAAAAGAGGAGTCATGAGCAGACCTTAGAGATTATTATAAAGTTGGGACTAGTTCAACCACTGATTGAATGGGATCTGCTGCTATTTATGGCTATGGCTATTGATCTATTAGGTATGTCGCATGCTATGGCTATTGGGCTCTATTTCTAGTTATGTCTATGGCTATTTATTTATTAGGTATGCCGCATGCTATGGCTATTGATCGTGCTAATGATATGTTATAATTCTTATAATTTTAATCAACCTTAAAATCGTTTTCCACTTGCTTCTTTTTTAGCTTCAACAATTCTATTTTATTTGAAACATAACATGAATTCAAAAAAACATTTGAATCACTTTTAGAGTCCACTTGCATCTATGCTTTCCTATGGAATACTTTCAACATTAAAATTTAATGTTTAATTCCAACAGTGTAAACTAAATATTTGGAAATAGCATGTAATTTCCTCTAAATTTTTTGTCTGTAAAGTTTCTTTCACTATAATTTGAAAATTTTCAAAATAATGTGGAAATAACATTATGTTAGCATTATGTTTATTTGTAAATATGTAGTGAAAATTTTCAAAATACTGTGGAAATAACATTATGTTTTTTGTAAATATGTAAATACGTGTACAATAAGAAATCTTACCATGTAAATATGTGTATAATAAAAAATCTTACGATATAGATATTGAAGATATAGATATTGCAGATAGGAGTAGATGCATTGCCATAGGAGGAGTGTTCTTGCCACTACGGAGGGGTGTTTCTGCACATTGTTACACTCATCCATTTGGAACTTGCTATCCAGTGAGGTAACCTCGCTTTCATCCATTTGGAACCTGATATCCATTGATTTAACCTCGCATACCGGGAATTGACCACCACAAACCTGCACATAAGAATATAGTAGCACATGAGTTAACTCAGCCAATTGACTATAGTTAAGGTGGGTTCATAACGAATGGTAAATAGGTGTAGCATGTGAGTGGAATTGCTTAATTGAATGGTTGATGTTGATGGCTTTCGTAGCAAGTGAATGGTTTCTATGTGCAACTTACCATGGCTTCTATGTGCAACTCTCCTGATTCTTATTTTGCAACCTGCTACCAATGATTATGCGATTTTTGAGCAATTCTCATGCTAGCACTCATTCTCGAGGTGTCTCGAGTTGTCTCTTGAAAGCTATAAAATCAATCAAGAATCCCTTGCTGTAGATGTACAACGAGCTGGTACATGCTTCTGGCACTGGTATAGAGCCCTCAGGGACAAAAATGACAGCGTGATGGCAAGCGTTAAGGTGTATGGCACATGTTAGTAGTATAGAGAAGCGGTGGTAGCTTAACAGGTGGACAATGCTTTTTATTTTTTTATCTAATGTTATTTCGGGAGCCATAGTTTTTAAAAAAATTGAGATTTAATGTTTAGAACTAATGTTAACATTAGTTCCTATGAACCTGAAAATTTCATCGTCTGTCATACTTATCCTAACTTTGGCCTCATAATTGCCTCGGTATGAGGCTAAATAAGATGAAAATTACACTCATTGGTCAATTGAAAAAATTCTAAAACTTGATTGGATGAAGAAAATGTGGTGGGAAATAATATATAACAAAACATGGTTTATAAATTTTAAGTATATTCATTTAAGTTCATGGACTAATAAGCTATATCGGTTTCGATTACTATAGTCCCTGCCTTAGCCACAGGCGGTAGAGTTGAAACAACAGAGCCCACAGCTTAGGCCAGGCAGTGCAGAGCAAGAACCTGGTAATTAGATATTTCATATAGACCTCGTTCACAAGAAAAGAGTCTTGTCAAAAGAGGAGTCCTGAGCAGACCTCATAGATGATTCGAAAGCCATGACTAGTTCAACCACTGACTGAATGGTTCACAGAAAAAGAGTCTTGTAAAAGGAGGAGTCCCGAGTAGACCTCAGAGATGATTCGAAAGATGGGACTAGTTCAACCACTGACTGAACGAGCTCTACTGCTAGTTATGGCTATGGATATTGATTTATTAGGTATGTCGCATGCTATGGCTATTGGGATCTACTACTAGTTATGTCTATGGCTATTTATCTATTAGGTATGCCGCATGCTATGGCTATTGATCGTGCTATTGATATGTTATAATTATTATAATTTTAAGCAGCTTTAAAATCGTTTTGATCAAAATCGTTTTCCACTTGCTTCTATTTCAGCTTCAACAATTCTATTTTATTTGGAAGGTAACACGAATTCAAAAAAAACTTGCTTCTATTTCATCTTCAACAATTCTATTTTATTTGAAAGGTAACACAAATTCAAAAAACCATTTTAACCACTTTTAGGTCCACTTTCATCTATGCTTTGCTATGGAATACTTTCAACATTAAAATTTAATGTTTAATTCCATGTTTAATTCCAATAGTGTAAACTAAATATTTGGAAATAGTATGTAATTTCCTATAAAGTTTTTGTTTGTAAATTTTCTTTCACTATAATTTGAAAATTTTCAAAATAATGTGGAAATAGCATTATGTTTTTTGTAAATATGTAAATATGTGTATAATAAGAAATCTTACCATGTAAATATGTGTATAATAAGAAATCTTACCATATAGATATTGTAGATAGGAGTAGATGCGCTGCCATAGGAGGAGTGTTTTTGCCACTACGGAGGGGTGTTTATGCACATTGTTACCCTCATCCATTTGGAACCTGTTATCCAGTGACGTAACCTTGCATTCATCCATTTGGAACCTGCTATCCACTTGGGTAACCTCGCAAAAAGGGATTGACCACCGCAGACCTATACATAAGAATATAGTAGCACATGAGTTAACTCAGCCAATCGACTACAGTTAAGGTGGGTTCATAACGGATGGTAAATAGGTGTAGCAGGTGAGTGGAACCGCTTAATTGAATGGTTGATGTTGATGGATTTTGCAGCAATTGAATGGTTTCTATGTCCAACTCGCCATGGATTATATGTTTAACTCTCCTAATTATGATTTTGCAACCTGCTACCAATGATTCTGCGATTTCTAAGCAAGTAGCAATGATTCTGTGATTTTTGAGCTATTCTCATGCTAGCACTCGTTCTCGAGGTGTCTCGAGTTGTCTCTTGAAAGCTATAAAATCAATCTTCAAATCTATAAAATCAATCAAGAATCCCTCGCTATAGATCTACAACAAGGCAGTGCATGCTTCTGCCATGGGGATAGAGCCCTCAGGGACAACAATGACAACGTGATGACAAGCGTTAAGGTGCATGGCACCTGTTAGCAATATAGAGAAGAGGTGGCAACTTAACAGGTGGACAATGCTTTTTATTTTTTATTTAATGTTATTTTGCGAGCCATAGTTCTTAAACACTTTGACATATAATGTTTATAACTAATGTTAACATTAGTTCTTTTGAACCTGAAAATTTCATCATCTGTCATACTTATCCTAACTTTGGCCTCATACTTGCCTCTAAATGAGGCCAAATAAGAGGAAAATTACACTCATTGGTCAATTGAAAAATTCTAAAACTTGATTGGAAGAAGAAAATGTGGTGGGAAATAATATATAAAAAAACATGGTTTATAAATTTTAAGTATATTCATTTAATTTCATGGACTAATAAGCTATATCAGTTTCGATTACTATAGTCCCTACCCTAGTGGCAGGCAGCATAGTTGAAACAACAGAGCCCACAGCTTAGGCCACACACTGCAGAGCAGGAACCTGGTAATTACATCTTTCATATAGACCTCATTCATAGAAAAGGAGTCTTGTCAAAAGAGGAGTCCCAAGCAGATCTCAGAGATGATTCGAAAGCCAGGACTAGTTTAATCACTAACTGAATGGTTCATAGAAAAAGAGTCTTGTCAAAAGAGGAGTCCCGAGAAGACCTCAGAGATGATTCGAAAGTCGAGACTAGTTCAACCACTAACTGAACAGGCTCTACTACTAGTTATGGCTATGGATATTGATCTATTAGGTATGATGCATGTTGTGGCTATTGGGCTCTACTGCTAGTTATGTCTATGGCTATTTATCTATTAGGTATGTTGCATGCTATGGCTATTGATTGTGCTATTGATATGTTATAATTATTATAATTTTTAGAAGCTTTAAAATCATTTTGATCAAAATCGTTTTGCACTTGCTTCTATTTCAGCTTCAACAATTCTATTTTATTTGAAAGGTTACACGAATTCAAAAAAAAACTTGCTTCTATTTCAACTTCAACAATTCTATTTTATTTGAAAGGTAACAAGAATTCAAAAAAACAGTTTAACCACTTGTAGGTTCTCTTGCATCTATGCTTTCCTATGGAATACTTTCAGCATTAAAATTTAATGTTTAATTCCAGCAATGTAAACTAAATATTTGGAAATAGCATGTAATTTCCTGTAAAGTTTTTGTTTTGTTTTTTTTTTTTTTTTTGTGTAAAGTTTCTTTCACTATAATTTGAAAATTTTCAAAATAATGTGGAAATAACATTATGTTAGCATTATGTTTATTTGTAAATCTGTAGTGAAAATTTTTTAAATAATGTGGAAATAGCATTATGTTTTTTGTGAATCTATAAATATGTGTATAACAAGGAATCTTACCATGTAAATATGTGTATAATAAGAAAAATTACCATATAGATATTGTAGATAGGAGTAGATGTGCTGCCATAGGAGGAGTGTTTTTTCCACTACGCAGGGGTGTTTCTGCATATTGTTACACTCATCCATTTGGAACCTGCTATCCAGTGAGGTAACCTCGCATTCATCCATTTGGAACTTGCTATCCACTGAGGTAACCTCGCATACAGGGAATTGACCACCGTAGACCTATACATAAGAATATACTAGCACATGAGTTAACTCAGCCAATCGACTACAGTTAAGGTGGGTTCATAACGGATGGTAAATAGGTGTAGCAGGTGAGTGGAACTGCCTAATTCAGTGGTTTCTGTTGATGGATTTTGCAGCAAGTGAATGGTTTCTATGTGCAACGCACCATGGATTCTATGTAAAACTCTCCTGATTCTGATTTTGCAACCTGCTACCAATCATTCTGCTATTTCTAAGAAAGTAGCAATGATTTTGCGATTTTTGAGCAATTCTCATGCTAGCACTCATTCTCAAGGTGTCTTGAGTTGTCTCTTGAAAGCCATAAAATCGATCTTGAAAGGTATAAAATTAATCAAGAATCCATCGTTGTAGATCTACAACAAGCTGGTGCATGCTTCTGGCACATGGATAGAGCCCTCAGGGACAACAATGACAACGTGATGGAAAGCGTTAAGGTGTATGGCACCTGTTAGTAGTATAGAGAAGCGGTGGTAGCTTAACAGGTGGACAATGCATTTTATTTTTTATCTAATGTTATTTTGGGAGCCATAGTTTTTAAACACTTTGAAATTTAATGTTCATAACTAATGTTAACATTAGTTCTTCTGAACCTGAAAATTTCATCATTTGTCATACTTATCCTAAATTTGGCCTCATACTTGCCTCGGTATGAGGCTAAATAAGATGAAAATTAGATTCATTGGTCAATTGAAAAAATTCTGAAACTTGATTGGACAAAGAAAATGTGGTGGGAAATAATATATAACAAAACATGGTTTATAAATTTTATGTATATTCATTTAAGTTCATGGACTAATAAGCTATATCGGTTTCGATTACTATAGTCCTATAACAAAACATGGTTTATAAATTTTATGTATATTCATTTAAGTTCATGGACTAATAAGCTATATCGGTTTCGATTACTATAGTCCCTACCCTAGCCGCAGGTAGCAGAGTTGAAATAGCAAAGCCCACATCTTAGGCCACAAAGTGCAAAGCAAGAACCTGGTAATTAGATCTTTCATATAGACCCCATTCACAAAAAAGGAGTCTTGTCAAAAGAGGAGTCGCGAGCAGACCTCAGAGATGATTCAAAAGCCGGGACTAGTTCAATCACTGACTGAACGATTCATAGAAAAAGTGTCTTGTCAAAAGAGGAGTCCCAAGCAGACCTCATAGATGATTCGAAAGTCGGGACTAGTTCAACCATTGACTGAACGATTCACAGAAAAGGTGTCTTGTCAAAAGAGGGGTCCCAAACAGACCTCAGAGATGATTCGAAAGTTGGGACTAGTTCAACCATTGACTAAACGAGCTCTATTGCTAGTTATGGCTATGGATATTGATCTATTAGGTATGCCACATACTATGGCTATTGGGCTCTACTGTTAGTTATGTCTATTGTTATTTATCTATTAGGTATGCCGCATGCTATGGCTATTGATCATGCTATTGATGTGTTATAATTCTTATCATTTTGAGCAGCTTTAAGATTGTTTCGATCAAAATCATTTTCCACTTGCTTCTATTTCAACTTCAACAATTCTATTTTATTTGGAAGGTAACACGAATTCAAAAAAAACTTGCTTCTATTTAAACTTCAACAATTCTATTTTATTTGAAAGGTAACACGAATTCAAAAAATATTTTAACCACTTTTAGGTCCACTGGCATCTATGCTTTCCTATGGAATACTTTCAACATTAAAATTTATTGTTTAATTCTAGCTGTGTAAACTAAATATTTGGAAATAGCATGTAATTGCCTATAAAGTTTCTATCTATAAAGTTTCTTTCACTATAATTTGAAAATTTTCAAAATAATGTGGAAATAGCATTATGTTAGCATTATGTTTATTTGTAAATATGTAGTGAAATTTTTCAAAATAATGTGGAAATAGCATTATGTTTTTTGTAAATCTGTAAATATGTGTATAATAAGAAATCTTACCATGCAAATATGTGTATAATAAAAAATCTTACCATATAGATATTGCAGATAGGAGTAGATGCGCTGCCATAGGAGGAGTGTTTTTGCCACTACGGAGGGGTGTTTATGCACATTGTTACACTCATCCATTTGGAACCTGCTATCTAGTGAGGTAACCTCGCATTCATCCATTTGGAACCTACTATCCACTCAGGTAACCTCGCATACAGAGAATTGACCACCGCAGACCTGTACATAAGAATATGGTAGCACATGAGTTAACTTAGCCAGTCAACCACAGTTAAGGTGGGTTCATAACGGATGGTAAATAGGTGTAGTAGGTGAGTGGAACCTCTTAATTGAATGGTTGATGTTGATGGCTTTTGTAGCAAGTGAATGGTTTCTATGTGCAACTCGCCATGGCTTCTATGTGCAACTCTCCTGATTCTGATTTTGCAACTTGCTACCAATGATTCTGCAATTTCTAAGCAAGTACGAATGATTCTGTGATTTTTGAGCAATTCTCATGCTAGCACTCATTCTCGAGTTGTCTCTTGAAAGCTATAAAATCAATCTTGAAAGGTATAAAATCAATCAAGAATCCGTCGCTGTAGATTTACAACGAGCTCGTGCATGCTTCTGGCACAGGGATAAAGCCCTAAGGGACAACAATAACAGCGTGATGGAAATCATTTAAATGTATGTCACCTGTTAGCAATATAGAAAAGAGGTAGCAGCTTAACAAATGGACAATGCTTTTTATTTTTTATCTAATGTTATTTTGGGAGCCATAGTTTTAAACACTTTAACATTTAATGTTTAGTGAACCTGAAAATTTCATGTCTGTCATACTTATCCTAACTTTGGCATCATACTTACTGCATCCATAGAACATATTTTTAATAGTACACATGTTTAAAAAAAGTCATTTCAATTTACGTACTATACGTCCAAAATCGCAAATTTTCCATAAAATAATCAATAACACATAAAAACTGACG
The DNA here is from genome assembly GCA_034641835.2 of Pinus albicaulis. NCBI lineage: Eukaryota > Viridiplantae > Streptophyta > Pinopsida > Pinales > Pinaceae > Pinus > Pinus albicaulis. The sequence continues at coordinate 702,550,271 of CM076577.1, forward strand.
ACCGATTAATGACAATTGAAAATTCATTTTAACATGTAGCGCATCCTCAAAGATTTCATAAAATAAAGTTTTATATGTCGTCATAGTTATATCTTATTAATCTGGCACTTCTACAAATGATCATGATGCGATAAAATAAAATAAGATGAATGTGCAGCGCATGGAAACCAGGTCCAAGATCAAAGTGAATCTGTTCAAAATATGATTTTTCACGCATATCTAAACATCATCCATGCACAGTCCGTAACAATATGGTTTTACTTCTCTCATGTCATGTTATGGCTTTCTTCTAAGAAAAAACACAGAAGATGGAACAAAAAATTAACATAATCTTCATTTTAAAGGGCGATTCAAGTTATCATGTGATACGGATGTGGTAAACATTTAATAAATTTCCAAACAATTTACTTTAGAAAAATAATCCATTCATATGTGATCTATAAAATATCTGCGATGAGATCTATAAGATGGAAATTAGATAAGAAGGATAAATAAAATAGCTGCAAACTTAATCTTTGTTTTTCTTGATACGAGTGGGAGATTTTCCACCGAGGCAGTAAGTCAACCAATGCAATAAGAGCACAATTATTTTCTCAACCCATAAAACTCTAGAATGCAAACAAACAAACTATGCAAACTCCTCTGATATTTCAGCAGTTTCATCAAGCCCTTGGATCATCTGCTCTAATTGACCAGTTGTGAAACGAATAAATTCTTCCTCTCCATAGTATTTTGAAGGATGGGCCTCGAAACTCCATTCTACAACGCAATTTCCATTTCTCATATTGTATACTTTGAAGTTGGCCACATACCCTTCTATCCCCACGTTCCCATCGATGATGGAATAACTATAACAACGACTCAGACGATCTATTGTCAACAATTTCTCCTTTGCCCACAGTATACCTTCATCTGATCCAGAGCTCTGGGCTCCTCTGCAGTATCTCACACAGCCCATTTCATTCATTTCTCCTTCCACGTGGTCACATTTGTCAACATTTTTGGCATATTTGTGCACATTTATAAAATCTGCACTCAACTTCCATACTCTGTCACACGGAGATTTCATTATCTTTGTAACAGAGCCATGCCATGTTTTGGCTCCTTCCCTGCAAAATTAGCTGATTAAATATAATTTAAAACTTTACAAAATCATCGAGATCTTTTTTTAAAATGTGAAAATCGGTTAGTTTGTTTTAAAATTCCAATTTTGTATCGAACTGAATGGCATAGCTAGCATCTTGAAATTAGTGAATCCCAACCTTGTATCCAACCGAATCGTATAGCTAGTGTCTTGAAACTATATCAAAAGGCGGTGTCATCAAGACTCTCTCTGGTTGAAGCAAGTTCCTTACCATTGAAGACATCACCAAGAAGTCATCATTGATCCTCATCAACAAGACTTCACCATCTAAAGGAATCTCCCTCTCTATGAGATCAAGGATCACTATTGAAAAATTGTCCTCAACAAATATAAGTTTTCTATTCTATATATCATCATCAATATTAAGGTAGCAACAAGGAGAAAGGAACATCTTATCAATTAAGTATATGACCTTATCTGAATCTATAAAAATGTCTCTTTACAAGGAAAGCAACAAATTTGTTTGGGCTTCAAACTATCTTGCATGGAAGAAAAGGGCAGATATAAATCTCATTGAAAATGAGGTCATGGATCATGTGAAAAGATCTATCACCAAACCATGAGAAGAAGATGCTCAAGCACTTGCCAAGTGTATGAAAGGGGAAGTTGGGGCTCAAAGGATTCTCATAGAATCCATCAAGGATCCCCTCACCCCATATGTATCTAAACTCACAACTTAAAAATAAATCTATGACAAAGTAGTAGAGTTGTATTCCATAAGCACTACTGGAGAAGTCATCTCATTAAGGCAAGAACTCTACAAGCTGAAGATTTCTAAGGAAGATGGAATCACCTCATATTTTATGAGGATATCTAAGATTCAAGATCAACTACAAGAATTGGGAGACATCATGTCTGATAGTGAAATTACTACAATTTTATTAAATGAACTACTAGAGGAGTGAGGTAACTTTACTTCAAGTATTTATGGGAAGAAATAAGCTACTACATTCCAGGATCTATGGTCACTATGCAAGATTGAGGAATCTATAATAAATGCCAAAATTGATGTTGGAGCAGATGAGAAAAATCAAGCTTATGCTGCAATGACAATAAGGAAGGGAGCTATGTCGAAGCTCACCTAATCCAATAGCAGCTTAAACCTTTGATATAACTCCCAAACATACTGAGTTGGTTTCTGTTTGATTTCTTTCAACTCAGTGATCCACTACGAATAAGACTTCAACTTCTTAAACTCTCCGACCAATGTTGTTTTAATGTATCCAAACACACTTTCTAATTAGTTGAATACTTCATATACCATGTCAATGTTCTATCCCTCAATGTTGTAACGAGTTGCACCTTCTTTAAATTTTCATCCTTAACCTACTTCACTACCCATACAGCTTCGCATAAATACCAAAACTGATTTGGATCCTTTTTTCCAATTCATATGAAAACAAGTAGCTTAATATCATCACCCATGCATGTTCTTGGGGGAGGAGGGGGAGGAGAAGGGGGATGGGGGGTAGAAGGGGTAGAGGGAGCAGCTAAACCACATATACCCTGGATATTGCTGGATTCTGGCTTCTGCGAATTCTCAGGCTGAAAGGGGGAATAATTCAAAGTTTCTTGTAGTTGGCTTTCTTCATTTTCACTTTCAGATTCACTCAAAAGAGGACTATAACTAGTCTCTACAAAGGTCTTCGAATCTTGTCCACAATACCTTTTTTTGGTATCTACAATGTATCTCTTTCCACTTCGTGTTGCACCGCTCTCTTGCTCAAATTTACTTTCTCTTTCCCCAAACATAAGTAAACTAGCAATCTGATTGCATCCATAAAACTCCCATTTCACATAGAAGTATCTTAATCCAAAGTTTCAAATATTTCAAATACTTACCTCGCGATCCTTTGAATAATATTTGTTCTACTTCGATGTAGGACACAATCGAGTCTACTATGAACTCTGTAATGAATACTCCCAAGATGCTATCAATCCAAAAATCAATAGCCCTTGAAATCCTATTGATAGTGCTCTCGAGTCATTGTATCAGCTCAGGAGTACACGTTGTAGATTCGTCATTCTTAAAACGGTCCTTTCTTTCAACAACCTCGATATCCATTCATACAACTCACCAGTAAAGACACCGAAGAAAATTTCGTATTGCTCTGTGAAAATATACTTCTGTAGCCAAGCTTTGGATGTCAGACGAGGATTTATGTTTCCTTGATCTGCAAATTGTCACTCTTTTAGGACTATCCAATCTTGAATTTATTTCTTCGATGGATGTCGCATCCACATATCCCTCAAAAAGATTTCAGTCCCAGCATTAGAACCATTTGTTTGCTTGATTTGGGCTGACCCAGGTTTGATCTTACTATGCACCAACAAAACCCTTGATCACTGGCCCTTTCAGAAATGACTTGCAAGCAGATCGCAGTCTCAGCCGAAGTGACTATGGGTGGATATAGAACCAGGTTTCTACAGCCTTGAGGGATAGCAAGATCTGGTATTTTTCTATTATCTTCTATTTACACCACCTAAATCACTTAACAACATTCAATTAATCACATAAAAATATCATATAAGTCCATAAAATATTATTGCACCGACATATCATGCAATTGTGATCACTACTCCACAATAACAGATATTAAGAAAATAGATACAATGAACACATAAGAACGCAATAATATCATCCCCAAAACGTCTTTTGTATTATGATAATTCTTTGAATACATCCAATCTTGACCTGCATACTAAGATGCAGGTGGTTTGCGCACTAAGTTGCAGACTCTTCTAAGGTCTCTACGTAATCAGCTGGAGAGCCTTCCCTTCGCTACAAAATACAAACTATGAAAACTTACAAATTACATTCACGTCTTCTCAAAGCTATATTGATTCTATTTATATACAATTCATTGAGGGGCTACATCACTACAATACCATGGAACCCCTAAAAAAATTAAGTATAGTCGAAATCCCATTACAAAATTGTGCTCTTTTACATAAAGACAAGGCGTAGAGCCCCCCCGAAGGCCCTCTCTACCACGTAGTTTATTAAAATATTCTGTTGTGTGGTTGACTTCGTGCTTTGCTGCATGTTCCATTGCGCGCTCCGCTCCACAAAATGCAAAGTATTTTCCAAAATTTAGGCCAAGTTGGGCTGCACCCAACAAGGGGTAGGTAGGATTATACAAAAAAAAAAATTTGTCCCCCTCTTATTCGAATTGGAAAAAGAAAGGGGTAGAACTCACAAATGGATGAAGATTTAAAAATAAAACAAGGTAGAGGATGTGGGTATTATGGAGGAGAAATTGGAACAAATGGGTACATAAATGGCTAACCTAAGGTTAAGAGAATCAAGCATGACTAGAGAATAACTACATTTAGAAAATCAAAAACTAAAAGAGAAACTACAGGAGAGAGAAGCACAAGTTGCCACCATGGAAAGTTTGTCCATGGAAGCCATGCAATGCAGGAAACCATCCAAGTTCTATGTCATCTTCCTCAAGGAGAAGTGGCTACAATTCCAAAAAAACGAATAACACAATATGGCTCTCTACAATTCCAATATTATAAGAGGTTCCTTGAATTTTTCCAGAAGGTAAGCAATGAGGATAGGGCCAAATTGGTTGAGTTCTATATGCACAATATGATCCTCAAATACATTAACTTTTGGGACCCCAACTCAATATTGGGGGATATGAAACTGATGGCACTAGCCTCTTGGTTGACCCATGAAGAAATGAGGGCTAAGGAAGTGAATAGGGTGATGACCAAAGAGGAAAGTGAGCCCTTATACATCAGATCAGATTTAGTGAGCCCCAAGGTTGTCATCAGTAACCACAACATCATCTCCACTGATCCCTAACTGGCCCATCATTACATGAAAACACAATAACAAGATATTCTCCATTTTAAGGAAACCTTTAGGTTATTGGGGATTGAGAGCTTACATTCTTTCCAAACGAGATGGTGTGCTCCGCCTCACAATTTTCAAATTATAGAGTATCACTCCCTTGAAAGACTAAGGAATGCCCTAAAGGAAACCCCAATCTAGAAAATAATTGTTCAAAGGTTGAATATCAATTGGATAGGGCTAAAACTTAGTCCCCTATTCTTGTTGGGCCTACAGGAGAATGTTTCAAGCAGAATAATGAAGGGATTACATAGATATAGAAGAAAATGCAAGGTTCTATCCACAGGAAGGCGCACCATCTAAGATTCCTTGGGATGGCAGTGAGGCCACCAGGGCCATGCATGGACTTCATATCAGTGAGTAAGTTTCTCAAAGGATGAGAAACACCTTCAACGAGGGGGTGATGATGGATGACATCAATACGTATCTTTTCAGGCCCATATTGCTATCCTCCAACTCATAAATTCTTTCTTTTCTCCACATTAATTTACATTTGTAGATATAATGTGCTTAGTAGGAAGTTAAAAGTGTGATTTTCATACTTCGTGATTTGATGTGGTTTATGTGCAGGATATAGAGCATTTTTGGGTACATTTATGATGTAGAGGCACATTGGAGGCAACTAGAGAGAATGTAGGAGGCTTGTTCAGTGCATTTACTCTCCTTTGACTTGAAGTGATCCCTAGAATCACTCATCTGCAATCATCTACATCTTGAGATCCATTGACAACAAAGGAACTCAAGTGCATGTCAAGATCTAAGGCAATTGGATCCACTCATTTCAATATTTTGGAGGTAGGCAATCATCCTCTAAAGGGATATTCCCCTTAGTCACATTTTTTATAAGTAAACATGCCTAAGGAATCATTATGATTAAAAATTTTGAAGCCAGGGAGATGTATTGAAGGTCAATTACTTGAGACTATTATTTCCATTATGATATTATGTATTTTAACAACATTTTTTGTTAATGAAAGGTCCATTGTTGGTCTACATCATAGTTAGCTTAGGAGGGATGAGAATCTTGGGTTAGTGCCCAACCAAGAGGTTTAGTCCCTCTCATGCATTTTTCCTTTGTTATTGTTCAAGTTTTTGTATTTCATTCCGTGTTTATGTAGAAGTTATATTACAAAAATTGTAGTTGCAGGTCTGATCACCACCTCTCTTGTGGGAAGTGTGGTTGAAGAGGCTACAACAACAAACCAAAAATTTGTTTGTGCTTCTTTGGCGTTTTTTAGGCTTTGAGTTGTAATTCTCATGCATGCTTTATTTCTTGACCTTAGAAGTTAATATCATGCCTTGGAAAATGGATTAGATGTATGTTGTAGTATATATTAGTTATTGATGAAATAAAAATCAACTCGTTCTTTCCACTTTGATTTACTTTGTTGTAATTTGATCATTATATGTACGTTCTTGATTTTTATCCTAGAGCGACTGCCAGTGACTTGTAGGTGTTGGCACATTCATCTTCATCCACTTTATCATTTCCATCCTCCTCTTGGACACCCCATACTTCTCTCAAATTCTTCCACTGAGATCATTTTTTCAGGGTCAACGAAGGACATTGTGAGCATGATTTTTTGTGCAAGATGGGATTCTGAAGGGTTATTAGCTTCGAAAAATTCCTCACACATCCTTCATGCACCCTCATCCACCTTCAGAACGCCTTCAAAATTCCTTCCTTACCCTTAAAAAGCCCTCAGACCCAATCCTATAGCAAAACAGGCAAGTCCTGTAGCAAAACATGGTACCCTGTAACATTCTATGGAAATCCTATATGATTACCTAAAATTAGCCATATTTTCTCTAATATATTGATTTTTTAATTTTGAGATTGAATAATGACCTGCAGGCCTTGAATCCATGATTGGGGAGACCCAAGGACTTCTCTAGACCCCTCCTTCCTCCATTGCAAGAACAAGACATCAAATAGAACTAGGAAGTAAATATTGACATTTGAATCACAATGAGTATTCTTTGATTAAATGAGTAAATAACCTGTTGCTAAAGCTAGAACTATATTACACTTAGTGATAGGAAGGAAAAGTTCTTAATTCAAATAGGTTATACTCAATCACACTCTTGATTTCCTAGTTATATGTTGTAGACTAAATTCCCCCTTTCAAGGCAATTTGTAGTTAGATTAATGATTTATCATTAGGGTAATTTTTAGGTCTAAAATGGGCCTCCTAAGGAAATTATAAACTAACAGTTGAAATAATAAAATAACATTATATTACATCATCAAATTTTAGAGGTAAAAAAGAAAAAACTACCTTTTCAACTCGTATTTTCAACTCATCTCCCTAGGGGTTTACTCAACTTTCAAGTGGGAACACTTGTTGGATGCAAAATTTGATTCCTCATCCGATTACCCATGTTGCATACTTTCGATGGACCTTTCTACACGAAAAATTAGAAATACATGAAAAATGTGATTGGAATCTTGTTTTTTCATTCTCATTTTTCATTTAGCGGGGTTCATCGAAAGTATGCAACATGGGTACTCCTTGGATGAGGAATTAATTTTTGCATCAAAAAAGTATTGATGCTCGAAATTTGAGTAGAACCTTAGGGAGATAAGTTGAAAATACAAGTTGAAAAAGTTGTTTTTTTTTTTAAATTTTTAATCTTTTTACTTTTTTACCCCAAAAATGGTGAATCATCCCCCATGGTTGACATCTTCATCTTGAGTCCTATTGGTTCTTATAAATTTTATTTTGGTTGTACATTTTTCTTAGGAGGTCCATTTTAGACCTCAAAAGTTCTCTAATGAGTCTGCAAGTAGAGTATTGATTTTATTGGTTTGCAAGTAGATTAGTATGGGTCATTTATGCAATTAGTGTAGTCTCTTTCATTCGTGTAGTTACAATTAGTCTCCACATATAATGAATAAAAATTTAATTTATACAATTAGGATAATGTTAATTTCATTGCAATCAGAGTAGGTTTTTGTCTTTTCACATCATTTCTCTTTGTAGTTAGTTGAAGGAGTTGTCTCTACATACCTTGATCTGTTTCAATGACTAAGGGTGACATGAGTAGAAATTGACCTACTCTCCATATAACACTATCACCTCTAAGTTTTTATGAACCCTGGGTTTATAATTCAAGTTGTATTGCAACATCTTTGATGCAATACAAGGGCTCATCAATGTTCTAGGGAAATCATTCTTGGAAAATGCTTCATTATGTTTATAATAATTGGTCTCTTATCCCGAATTAATCGAGCCAGTGGGGATGTTCTAAGAAAAAAATACCAATTCTTGTTTAATCCCTCTATGGTCTTATAGTTTCTATCCTTGAGCATTTGGTAGGCTAAATATTCTATTATGTTGCTTGTGTTGTATCATAGAGTAATGGAGAATTTTTGTTTTTCTCAAGTTTCCTTATGCCATTGAATTATGGACTTTTTCCTCCATAATATCTCTTCTTGTTTAAGCCTATTCTATAATATTTCCTAAGTTATAGATTCATTATGATTTATTTCTTCCAATCTTCCTTCCTCAACGATAGTTTTCTAAATGGAATCCATTTCTTGTTAAAGTTTTTTATTTTCCTCATTTATATTTTTGAATTCCTTCTTGTTCCAAATATTTAATTTTTTCTTAAGGTGGTTTAGTCATTGTTGGAAGAAAAATATGATAGTTCCTTTACATGATTGAAATTGTTTCCACTAGGCTTTTGTTGCTCATAAAAGTAGAGTGTCTCATCCAAAATGGTTCAACACAGAATGCTTTGTTTTCTAGACTACCATTCCAATCCAGAATAAGGCTTATTGGTTAACATTTGAGCCATGACATGGTAGAATGGAAGCTTCAAAATGGAGACATGTGAAGAATAGAGATTTAGACATGAGGAATCTAACTAGTTGAGAAGTAATATGAGAGGATCCTCCACTTTTATTATTCCATGTAAATATGTCATTTTTTTTTCTCCAAATCTACCACTTTGGAGTGGTCTAAGAATTCTACAAATTGTGAAAAATCCTCATCAAGTCTCTTGATGCCTATTTTTAATCACTTAGGGATTTGATAATAGTGAAATCCCTCCTAGAATCCAATATGCTTCCCCAATGACACTAAAAATATTGGATGAAGTTTGAAGAAAGTCTCTTTCCTCTCTTGGACCAGTTGGACCATATACATTGGTTATATACTTGGAAGTGGTTAAACCAATAGGGTGAAACCTGAAAGTTAAATATCTTGAAGTAGTAAAGGTATCATTTAGGGAGATGATCTTTGGGTTTTAAATGATAGTTATACCCCTCGAAGTTCCCAGTGCATCAAGGGAAATTTTGTTGGAACCTTTCCATACACTTTTCATAATTTTTCCTAGAACTTGAAAAGAATATTCAGTTTCTTGTAACATCACTATATCATATTTTTCCATACCCACTTTATTCTTAAGAATCCCCTATTTGGTTTTTCCATTACCGCCCCTTATATTCCAAGAGATGAATTTTAATGGAAATTATGAGTAGTAGGCCTGTAGGTATCCGTCATAGTAAAACCCTACTAGAGTTTACCAATAATTCCTCCATTTCCTGAATAATTTGCATGTTACTTTTCCTACATTGTATTTTATCTTCCTTCCCTTATTTCTGGGCTTCCCTTGTGGAGTAATTTTTAATCTTAAAGGAAGAAGAATAGGTTGTAATATTACCTTAAGCTTTCCAATGCAAGGAATCTTGAGACTTTATGTAGGCCTATGTTATAAGTTATACTTCCTCTTCAAGGATGGCGACTAGATCCTTTGCTCCATTCAAGTGCTAATATGTGAAGGTTCAGATTGCTTAATTATTTTTCCTTAGAAATTTCAATTTCTAAGGTTTCTCGCTTCTCTTCTCCCATATTCATGTCTTTCAGCTGCTTGTTTTGATCCGCTTGTTTTGGGGTGTGCCCCATTCGGTTATTAATAGTTTTAATATGGTTTGAATAATCATCCTTACTCATTATTTTATCTCTTCCCTCTAATGTGTCTTCTTCCAACTTTTGAAGAACCATATTTTCGTCCTTGTTTCCTCCAACATGTGTGTCCCCTATTCCTCTTATAGAATTTTTTTCTCTATTAGAAACCCTTATGTATCCATCCTAATTTATTTCCTTAGTGTTATTTAGGGGTTGTTGATCATGATTTAAATAGAATTCCCTAAGGAGATGACTCTATTCATGACATCTTCAACAAAAAAACAAAATAGGGTCAACTCATAGCCAAGAGGTTGACCCAAATGTTGTCATGGTAGCTTAGCTATATGTTGGTAGGGAGGGGTTTCCACTTATTTCTCCCCTTGGGGACTCCATTGTGAGTTTAGGAGAACCTTTCTACAAAAAACCCTAGGGTGAAACCCTTTCAAAGAAGCTAAGTCTAAACTAGGCCAAAATAATGCAATCCTCACAATATACAATTTGTTATTTGATAATATGCATAGTAATTTTATAATTATATTAGGTAAATGTAAAAAGATAAACATGCACTGGTAAAAAATGATGAATTAGTGACTAGGTGACTAAAAACGTTAGTCACCACAATTATTTCAAGTGAATTACCACTAAATTTGAGAAATTTTAAGTGACCAAAGTAAAAATGACTAACTTAAACGACTAATTTAGTCTAGGGATAAAATATACGACTAGATAAGAAATGACCAAACTAAAAATGACCAACTTAAATGACTAATTTAGTCCAAGACTAAAATATATGACTAGATAATAAGTGACAAAATAAAAAATGATTAATGTAAATGACTACTACAGTCAAAGAATAAAAATATGACCAATTAACAAGAACAACAAGTATATGAATTAGTCATTTACATTAGTCATTTTTAATTCTATCACTCTAGAAATGAAAAATTGTAATTTTGATATTGAAATGTTGCATTTCACTAAATTTTAACACTATAGATAGATTCAGAGACTCCATGGTCTTTGAATCAAATTGTAGAATTAATATTTAGAGACAAAGGGTTCTCTAAATCGATCTAGTGTTAAAATTTAGGTAGATGAATTCAATTACCCCTTAGAAGAGTCTATGAATCCATTTATAATTATAAAATTATAATAGTTTTTTTACAATATATAATTTTTTTATTTGTTTGTCAAATTGTTTGTGATCCTCCAGGCTTGACTTGTGGCTTGAGGAGCCACGATCCGGGAGCATCGAATTAGCCATCAAAGTCACTCGGGGATCGTACCCAGCTTGGGCCACACTAACCCTAAGCTAGCTAGATTTTTTAGCATGCCTCCTTCCCCTAGCACAAGGCATAACCACCCCCCGTGAGGTTTGATCCTGGGTCGCCATGCTGACGAGACCCATCCTCAACCAGTTGTGCTAGTGAGAATTAACATTATATAATATATAATAGTTTTATTACCCTTCTACGATATTATTATTATTATTATCCAATTTTAAGGTCACAACCAAGCGAGACTCCAAATTGGTGTATGAGACCCCTTTGTTTGTGAGACAAGGGACCCACCTTCGGACAACGATTTCAGTATTAAGTCTACGAAGGCATACATACTCTACCCCCCTCTGATTTTAAACATATGACCTCTTAGGAGGAAACACATGCTCTTAACCATTAGGCCCACTCAAGCTGTATAATAATATATAAAATATAATAATTTTATATCAGTACTTGTTCTCAATACCATTGTACCATTGGTTACAATATATAATAGTTATAATATAAAATTAGCTTATAATAGTTTTATAATATATAGTTAGTTTATAATATATATAATAGTTTTAATAAGTAATATATAGTTTCATGCATTGAGCAGGAACAAAAGCATGGATAGTCACTAAGCTTGGTTTATTACAATATATAATAGTTATAATATATAGTTTCATGCATTCAGCATGAACAAAAGCATGGATAGCCACGAAGCTAACATTGGGAAGTTCGTAATTATCTTCTTGAGACAAAGTGAAAATTTTTGTATGGGCGAATTTTGAGGTTATATAAAGGTTTTGAAGTGGATTGCATTATCTTGAGCAGATTATGAGCCAGATAAAATATTCTGAGGTAGGTAAATAGATTTTGATATATATACCCACATGGGTAAATATGATAAGTCGATTGAGGTAGGTAAATAGATTTTGATATATATACCCACATGGGTAAATATGATAAGTCGATTGATAGGTAATCTGACTAGACATTCCCGCGCAGTTGCAGTGACTCCCACATTTTGGTTTGGTTGTCTTTATCATTCACGGGAATATCCAATTTTATGTGTGCCAACAAATTTGAAAGGCAAAAACATGGAAAATAGCGAGGTGTTCAGAGTATTACTCTCATTTTTATCGGGGAAACTGAGCAAATAATCAAACACCAAGTGCGGAAAATTGTCCGATCGAGTTGGACTGGTGTGTCGATCTTTAGTTGTTTGGTAGGATATTTAGGAGGGTCATTCCCAATAATGGATTATCAATACAGAGCAGGGATGGTGCTGATTTGCGTTGTGGTTCTCATATGGGTTACCTCGGTCGAAGTCACTCAGGTATGTGATTTAGGAGGGCCATTCCGAATAATGGATTCAGAATACAGAGCAGGGCTGGTGTTGATTGGCATTGTGGCTTTCATATGGGTTACCTCTGCGTAAATTACTCAGGTATGTATGACTTGAACCTGGACCGCCAGAGATAATTCTTACATAGGATTAGTATACTATCTTAGAAGGTCCAGTGCCTTATATTTTCATGGATTCAGGCTATAAGCGGGAGCCTGAGCGATAGAACAAGGTTTAAGTCAAGATGTGGGATCTTGCACGTAATAACAAGGGAAAAAAATATACAGAGCGAAATTCATTTTTAAAGTCAATTCTTTGGGGTTTATATTTGTTCAAGGGTATTCATTCGATCAATCAAAAGTTTTCAAATCCCCCACTCCTAGGTATACGTAGGGCCCTAAGCATAGGTAGCAACAGGCCTATATAAATTCATAGAGAAGGGCAAGAGAGCCAATGTTCAGAGAGCGAACAACGCATGAAGTTTACCGAAAACTAGTAGCAGTCAGAACAAGGGAAGCATTCGAGCCGGTTTTAAAGGCAGTCCATGTGTAATTTTCTTCATTACAAAATTTCAAATCCGGCAGGCTGTATAAAGAATTATGAATTTTGGTTATAGTATGAAGAATGAATCGATTTAAATGGAAAATTATCTACCTTCCCTGCCCTAAATGTACATCCAATTACGGGGACTTGGCCCACAACCAATAGATGTGCACTCTATTATGCTCTCATTTGTTTTTTTATTCCTTAAAAATCCCTAGCAGATCAGAGAATGAGATATTTCTACTCTCATTGTTAACAACAATGCATGCTCTTGATGGTCATATGTTGGAGCCTGTAGTCGAAACTAGTTCTAATTGATGTATTTGCCACACATTGTTGCAGGTCAATCCGATTAAACAAGAGATTATACAGGTGTATGCATTTTTTTGGCATGTGATTCATATTGGAATGTCAATGGCACATTGACAAGAAAACATTTCATAAGACAAAATAATATGTTCGATTCTGAAGTGGCTGTGGAGACCCGAGAAACCAAGGGATAGGTCCAATGTCAATTGGCATGCACGCGACCAAATCCTATTACAACAGTATACAAAGCCTAGTGTAGTCAGTTTTATCTACGTGAGCTCTCACAAAACTCTATAAAAGCAACCATGCATTCTTTTGAGTTTGGTCCTTTGACAATATGATCTGGGTCAAACGTTCTTGCACAAAAAAATTAAATGGAGGTTTATGTTCAGTTATAAATGGTCATAAGTACTTCGATATTTTTTAACATAGAAGGTTGTGAAGAGTTTTTATTTTATTTTGAGTTGACAAGGTCCAGGGTTCAAGTACATGTTACTTTCTTGCAATTCAGTGTGTGATTTTTTATTTGATTGGGATCTTTGTTGAAGGTTCAAACACTGTGTGTGCCTTTATAGATGGGAGGATATCTAAAGAGATTGGACATATGTAGGTCATATTTACCGTTAAAGTACTTTATTTTGACTTCACTAATGCCAAGGTTGTCATGTCTATGTCTGAGCGAGGGTTCAATTTGGAGGTTAGTGAAGTAGATATAAGGAACATAACTTATCACTTGCAAGATCAACATCAATGATTAAGTTAAAAAATATGCTTAGAAAACGAAATAAAGACGTAATATTTTGATGAATGTACATCATTGACAGACAAACTTGTAGTGCATCTCTTCTTTAGAAGGTAAAAGTATTTTATGATCATCGCGGACAAGTAAAATGGTATTTTGAAAGTTGTTGTAAAAATTCACGAGTTATATCCAGACTGTATACTGTGGTAAATTCCCGCCATATTACCGTGCCTTTAAATGGAAGTGGCTTGAGAGGAAGGCCTGGAAATTTTTTAATTTTCTGTATATTTTTCCTATAGGATCTAGTTACACCAAAGGTGCCCCTTTATAAAATTGATTAGGCTAAGCATTTTTCTACCCTTTTCATCTTCGTTTGACATCTTTTCGTCTGTTGTTTTTCCCATTAAGTGACATTTATTCATTTGTTGTTTTTCCCATTAAGTGACAACTGTCTGTCTGTCGTTTTGAGTTTGACAAGGTGAGTAATTTTTGAAGGTATTTTTTGGTGACGTTTCATGAAGGCAGAATTGTGTTGTGTTCCGCGTTGCAAACAAATCATAGTCCAACAATGAGTCCCAATTCAAGTAAGAATTGTCAAGATCAGGGAATGAGAAACCTATATCGCCTAGTGGAACAAAATTGCTATCAATTTTTGTGGGATTAGCCTCGAGATTTATAGGGGCCTTTGATAGAAAGTATCTAAGAATTGAAGTTGGCAAGGAAACTAACAAGACATCCTCGTGAAAGGACTCCTTGTAGTAGCTAGAAGCAATGCTCGACTCCACAGAGGAGAGGAAATCTTGCCTGGAGTGTTTCTTGACTGGTGTAGCTAAATCAGGGCAGCTCTTCCCTTTACAAACTATAGCTTCCGATAATTTAGTGGTAGCCATGGTCATGTTATTAAACCCGGTTTCTTTTCTCACGGATGTGTGATGAGCTCACTTGTGTTTGATCGTTGAAGTGGTAGTGTCAGAGAAATTAGTTTCGGCCACATGGCCTATGAGATTTCGAGCAACATTATCATAGGCCCTAGTAGCATCTTCTGTTATTCCAAATGTTCCTAACTAGATACAGACTCCCTTATCATTTCTCTGGATCTCTGCCACCCATTTTCCCCATGGCCTCTGCCTAACTCCCTTGAACTTCTTCTTACTAGATTCAACATATCATCTTTCTTGTTACTTTTCTTATCCCTCTTTTGAATATTCCTTAGAGCACACCTGGAAGAACTCTCGATCTCATTTTATGTAGAAAATTTGGTAAAATAAGGCTTTGTTAGGATCCTTTGCCTCCTCCTGTTGCTGCCGCTTGATTCACTCATCCACCAAAATTCTTCTCTTTCAACCTCAAAACACGAAAGTGACCCATCCGAAAATTCAATATTAATTTATTGTATATGCCGCTTCATTTGTCCATAATGCAGGGGCTTCTTACTGCCATCACCATTTTCTTCTTCTGAGGACCAATTAGTAGTATCAGGGTCAGTGTATTATTATCAGGGTCTTCTGAGGATGAATCAGTAGCATTAGTATCATGTATGATCACATTATCCTAGAGTACCAGAGTGAGGATAGTTTGTATACTACCGTGAGGAGGTTCGGTAAGGTCAAGTATGATACTCATAGGGTCCCTCGTAATATAGTCACTCAAGAAGAAAATGGGACTATTATGTTTGTGGATGGACATATTAGTGCCCCCCTATATGGTCATGATATTTATGTTGATGGATGAATCTGCATTTAGGGCATCTATAATTTCCTATTTCCACCAAAAGAAGTGACAAGCCACGATGTTAAGGGAAGAAAGTTGGAAGAATAGTACAAATAGGTTGAGGAAACGAAGAATCCAAGTATCAACAAGCCATTCCCAACATTGAATTGTAAATTGCTGCAATAAGAACTATATCGGGAATCCCAAATTACCCCCAAAAAGGGAGGGGATGGCTTCCTATTTGACAAAATTTTCCTATTACCTCATCTATAAGTCCCAATATATGTGGCATCCCCTACTAATATAATGGTTTATAGATTGCGGTTTGAGTATGCTTTTTTGTTTGGCCTTCTCCCTCCTCTGTGGGATATGTTGTGTGAATGTTTGTGAAATGGTCAAATAATCCTAACTTGTGGTTTCTTGGAGAAACTTTTATGACTGCGAAATCTTCTCCACACCCCTTTTTGGAAACTAGCCCCACAACATAATTTTGTTCTTTTTTTGGGGCATGTGTGTCCATTTCTAACGAATCTAGTCTACGTGGATTTCCATGTTAAAATGACTCTTTCTTTGGCCTCAATTTTTTTCTTATTCAAGGTTTACTCCATTTGTAAGTAATCCAGTCTTCATGGACTTCCAAGTTAAAAATACTCATCTACTCGGTTCTATTTTGGCGTAAATTGGTTTCTTTTTACGGTTTACTCCTATCTATGTTTATAATTCCTGCTACATTTAATTTTTTATGCATGCAATTTTTTGTTGCTCCCTCAGAGCATCGACTCATTCCATCTATGGTTGGGATGCTTGAATTTTAAGATGTGTTTGTATGTGTTAAGCATTAGTATACAATGTACATTCTTCAAGAAGTACTAGATTAAGAAGACTTCTCTACCCTATTCTATTTTGGCCCTAGTTTGTTGCTCAGTCAGGTCATCTTAACAAACATTTCTAATACCTTATCTAGGCCACTTTCTGATGCACAATGTTTTCTTTGTTTCTCCCTCATAACATCCGTTCATTCATCTATGGTTGGGAAGCTTACATTTTGGATTTTTGTGAGGATGTATGTGCTAGGAATTACTATGCATTATTCATGGAATACCAGGCTAAGAAGCCCCCTCAAGTATCTTTTGATTTATTCACAATTTATTTCTCAATCATGGTTTAATATTATGGTATTTTTCAGTACCTATGCATGCTAATTTTTTATACACATTGTTTATTACTTTATCCCTTATAGCATCAAATCTTTTCATCTATGGCTGGGACGCACGCATTTGGATTTGTGAGTGTGCATGTGTTAGGAAATGGTATTCATTCCCATTGCAATGAAAATTTTAATATTCATAGGAAACTGTGTTAAGAAGTTTGATACATAATACTATGATTGGTCTTTCATTTACTCATATTGCATTTTTCAACTTTCTAATTAGCCAATCCCTTATCTTTAGTGATGCTTTGTTCCCCCTTACAACATTAGTTCCCAGTTAATTCCATTTTTGGTTGGGAAGCCTATATTTAATGTGTGTGTGTGTGTGTGAGGAATTTGTATTTGATGTCAATCCCCACTGCAATCCAATCATGACGTGTTTTCATGTTAAGAAGACTGATATGCTTTGATTTAGCCATTTTATGACATCCTTTATTTAAACTGCTAATACAAAATGATGTTTTGTACTCACCTTAGAACATTAGGTCATTTCTTTTTTATTAGGAAGCGTGTTTTTTTTTTTTTCATTCTCAATAATGGTAATTCTCTATTGGTAATTTTGCAAGTTCACATACTTATGTGTGTACATGCACACACAAGGATGTTATGTCCATTCATGAGGAAACCCAATCATGAGTCACCCATATATCTAGTGTTATCGGAATTGGACTCGAAGTGGAGTAACTTACCAGTCCGACCAGTTTGGGGGTCAAACAGTTGAGGTTTGAGTTTTGGAACTAGAAATGGTTGGTTTGGTACTGAACTGATATTTTTCACTGAACTAATCAGTTCCCTCCAACTTTACCTAACACATTCAAAATACAATTTTTTTTATTCTTATATTTAATGAAAACAATAATATTCTAGTGGGGTAGCCTAAACTTCAAGTCTATAGATTGATCTAGGCTGGTATTTTTTGGCCCTGATTTTGTTGTAGTTTAGACATCACCCATACCATAGGTTCTACTGAGTCATCACCCAATGCACAGTTTTTCTTTGTATCCCCTTAGAATATTATGTCATTTATGCTTATGATACCGAACTGAATTATGTGTGATCTAGTTGAAACTTTCTCATGTTTTATCCATTGTAGACTTATGTCTACTTATAGATTTGCGCCAACTTCAGAAAATTACACTTTTGAAGCAATTGCAACAAATACTTTTTATCATCATCCATTATTGACAATTTGCACAAATTTAGGTGATTTACATTGAATACTAGCTAAATGCTCATGTATGCTGGTAACTCCAACTTGAATGTGTTTTCTCCAGTTTGCTTGATGATGGTGTATGAGACATATTTGAGGGGTTTGATATCCATGCCTCTCTCCTTAAATTTATTTGATCGGTTTTATATTCCTGCATCTCTCATTAAATTTCTCCTTTTGAGGCAACCCAAATTTTATCTCATGCACAAAATTGGTGATATGCACAGTGTGATCATGCATGACATTATATTTTGGTTGATTCTTATGTAAATATTCTTGATCTTGAAAATGAATCTTCTAGATGTGGCATTGGGAGAATTTTGAGGTCTAAAATGGGCCTCCTAAGGAAATAATAAAATAATAGCTAAACCAATAAAATAATATTTATGAATTTGCAATTCACTTTTTGCACCAAAATCCATGTAACCATGGTTAAATTCAATTCAAAAGTTGTACTAAAATAAAATTAATAAAAAAATTGTATTGATGTGACTATAAATAAGAATGAGATTTTCAAGAAAAAATCATTATCATTGCACAACTAATGCATTTGTCCTTTGTACTTAAATAACTTAAAATAAAATATAAATATAAATTCATAAATTCTTAATTATAGAATATACTATTAATTAAAATTTATATTATTTAAATTATATAATAACATGTAATTAATATACTATATAAAAATAATATAATATAATATATTGTTTTATGTATGAATTTTATATTACATATTGAATTGATTTTATTTATAAATAAATATTTGAAAATATACAAATATAATATTTATTGAAAAGTGTGTAAATACATGAAGATTGTGTAGGGATATGCATTGTTTCTTTCAAAAAATATGAAATGAAAATAATAATATTTTATTCAAAAAGTGTGAAATGACATTTATTATGAGTACTTTACTTTATGACTTTAAAAGTACTTAGAGCACTACCATGGTTAACCATGATTTTTTATCCACCATTGAGAATGTGACAAGTAAGTGCCTTTAACTCAAGCAATGCCGCCTAAACCATTAGGGATGATGTCATCCCCTAAAATGTGATTGGTTCTCATAAAGTGAATTTTGATTGTACATTTTCCTTAGGAGGCCCATTTTAGACCTCAAAATTCCCCTAATGTATATAAATTTTTTTTTTGTGTAATGACCTCTTTCACCGTTGTTTCCTTAGTTATAGGACAAAAAGTAGCTATTTTTATCTGCCCAAAAAATACCATGCATGCTTCAGAAGGTGAAGTTCATGTTGTTTTATGTAGTGTGGGATTGTACCCATTTTTAACGATACATATCCAAAGACATGAGATGCAAACATTTCACATGTGCAACACAATTATATTTGTGTTATGTAGTGCGTGATTATAACAATGTTGTACATATGGGATGTTGGCATCCCATGTATTTTAAAGTTCATGGTTAAAAATGTTTAACACTTGAACTATGTTGTGATTTGTTACCTCTGTTGACCAATGGTCGAAGGATGGAAGGGAATACTTCTCCTTAGCTTAGTGTCCATCAATCCTCACTACACCTGTCAAAGGTAGCTAAGAAATATTTTCTATTGATATGAGATGATCAACGATGGTAGACCAAAGTGCATCCAAATCATTTTAGGAAACCATTGTATCCATTTTTGTGTTGAAGTTGTTTTGATGCAAGGTATTATCAGCCATTTTATTGAGCCATCCACAACTAGCATAAGATAGTGATTGCCCCTACAAGTTGTCAAAAAACCTAAAGGAAATCCATTGAAATTGATTCTCATGGTCTACTTATGATCGGAAGTAGAGTATAATTTCCCAATTTATGATTTTTTGGCTTTGAAATTCTATGAAGGGAACAACTTCTTATGAAATTATTATCAACACTATCAATCCGATTACTAGTGGTCATGAAAGGTAATTTTCTAGTTTATTCGTTCTTCCTTTTAAACACTTAATCGAAATGAAAATAACTGGACCACTTAATGTGGTGTGCACTCTTGATCTTGCTCAATGTTCAAAGGATTGGTGAGACTTATGATTGTTATGAATGACGATCTCTTTTCCACTCAAATAATGTATACAATGATGTGTTTTTTGAAGCAATGTGTACATATCTTGGTCATATATTGTGTAATGAAGAATGCTTGAAAAAGTTTTGGAGCGGTGTGAAGCTAGTCTTAATGTTGCATCAATGACGTACCCATGGAATTTTGATAGGAATCCATGTTGATATCGACATCTTTTTGAATTTGAGGTAAGGAAAGAATAGTAGTAGTCAAAACTTGACACTTGATCTCTTTGAATAATCTTTGATGTGAATTGACCTAACTAAAATTGAATTGGTCCTTTTAGTGCATTAAGAGGGTGCATGACATGGGAAAACTACACAAGAAATATATGTAGATAATTTTCCATTTCCATGAGGCTTTGTAGGTTGTGAATGTTCTTTAGTAGTGGTCAGTTGGCAATAGCTGAAATATTTTTTAGAGAAATATTGAATCAATCTTTGTTCTTGAAAAATATAATATGCACTAGTTTTGTATGATTGAATGTATTTATTCATTCCTTTTCTATTCATAATGTTGATAATACTTGATCCAAGTGTTTCAAATGGTACTCCCAAGTTTTAATAAAAACTAGTATGTTGTTCAAGTACACAATAATAAAATAGTTAAGATACAATGTGAGATCTTTCTTCAATATCCTTGTGAATGTCATAGGGGCACAAATTATACTGAATGACTTCACCAACCATTGAAAAAATCCTTTTCATGGCTCAAAATTTTTCTTTCATATATCTTCGAGCTTGATATAGATTTAGTTGTACACAAACTTTAGGTTAAGATTACTAATATAATTACCTTCACGAATGCAATCAATGGGTTCTTGGTGCATGAAAATGAATACCATTTCTTGATGGTGTTTCTACTCAATAGAGAATAATACATTCTCCACGTGTCATCCTTGTTTGGAAACAAAAAATTACAGACCCACAAATCAATGAGTTGGTTCATATTTGGCCATTATTTATTGTCTTGTATCTACCTTTTGATCTCCTATTTTTCCAACAATTTCCATGCACATTGACTCATTCAATAACAAAAAAACTTGTTGTAGCTCATTAATGTATTGGAATACATGGCTTGGAGGCATCACTACAAGGAAAAGACCCTCTAACGGAGGTTATAAAGGAGGTTTTTAGTGTTATAAAATTGGCCAAAATTGTCAAAAAAAAATGCTACCATATTTGTTTCTGGTAACGGAGATTTTGGCAGAGCTTTTAACGGAAATTCAACACAACTAAAAAAAAATGGGCAGCCGGAGGTTATTACGTATGTTTTTTCATCGGTGCTCTTATCAGGTTTTAACGCACCCGTGCGTATCGGTACACAGCGCACTGGGGCGGTCGAAGCAGAATGCACTGGGCTGTTAAGGAAAATAATAGCATCGGGCCTGGTGTTGGTGATACAATGCACGGGGCCATTCTAATTGGTCTTGGGATTTGAGCAGTGCCCATAGGTCGTATAAGCGCACCGGTGCGTGTATCTTTATGAGGCACCGGTGCTCCGTATCACAGAAAGGAACCGAGATTTATAATTGGTATCAGTATTCGTGCGGTGCACATGGCATCTACAAATGCACCGATGCGCAGTATCACACAAACGCACCAATATTTATAACTAGAATCGGTATTAGTGCGGTGCCCATAGAATCATAAATGCACTGGTGTGTATAGACACATAAACGCATCGGTTTTCATTTTGTTTTTTTTAGAAACATCCACCTCTGACAGTCCAATTATTGTGATTGTTTTAAATTCATTATTCATCAAAAGTCGACACATCTTATAACAATATTCATATTAATTACATTTTTATTAATGCATTTGAATGTGCTATTTGGATTAATTTGTTATATCATATCAGAATTATTGTGGTTTTTTAAAATTCATTATTCATCAAAAGTCGACACATATATATAATCTTATAACAATATTCATATGAATTAAATTTTTATTAGTGCATTTGAGAACGACAATGGAAAACGCAATAGAATAAATTAAAACATATTTTATGATTATATATATAAGACAATATTTATCATACAAAATGGGACAATTATTCGTATCCCTTTGTCTTTCAATTGGGACACTATGTCCATTACATTAAACAAAATGTCTGATTTCACAGACATATTTCAAAAAATAAAACGCCTTGCTTTGATATCCAAATTACATAGTGATCATCATTCTTCGCTTGAACTAATGTCACTGCTATAGCTACTTCCATGACTTGGGTTATTTTCAGGAATGTTGTGTTCACAGCGTTGATTTCTTTCTTCTTCTTCACTTTCCATCTACAAACATAAAAATAAACTGAAATGAGTGTATATACATTGGTGAGAATAATTAAAATTCCAATATTAAATAATATACATCAATGTAAATCGAAAAGAAAAATGACGTACCATAGAAACAATTGACTCATAAACTATACACATTCTTTCAAAACCATGTACCATGCCATATTTCAAAATTTCATCTGTTGGCGCAGTTCCATACTTTGTTCCTGCAAGTTTTATACCCATAACAAATCATATATTTAATATAAAATATGTTTTTGTTCTATTAATTATAGACGGAGCTAATTAAAACAAGATCGATAGATGCTTACAAACTCCACAATTAAATTCTGATATGCCAACATATACTCACAACCTATATTTAACTCAATTTCAATCAATTCTTC
Organism: Pinus albicaulis; assembly: GCA_034641835.2. Classification (NCBI taxonomy): domain Eukaryota; kingdom Viridiplantae; phylum Streptophyta; class Pinopsida; order Pinales; family Pinaceae; genus Pinus; species Pinus albicaulis. The sequence goes on from CM076577.1 coordinate 702,573,269, forward strand.
TGATGGTTCTTCTTTGTATGTTAGCACCTGTTTGAAGACATTCAATGATGATTTTTGTAAAACAACTTAAAAAATACAAAAATAAAATCTAGTTAAGTTGTTATAAGGAAGTAAAAATTACTCACAAACTTAGAGATCAACCATTTTCTTCCTTGTCATCCTGTTTTATGTGCTGAATGGGTTCAATTTTCTTTTCTTTTCTGCAAGAAAATTCTTGAAAATTAATATTTACTGCTAAATTTTTTATTTATTGTACCTAATGATCGAAAAATTCAATGATTACATATTACATTTGAAGCACGTTGTTGTATTCGTTCCACTAGATCTCTCAAACTTTTGTAAAAAAATTTCCCCCTTTCATTAACTTCCAGCACCACTGCAGATGAGCCAAGGAGCAATTCATTTTCATTTCCATGTTCTATTTTTTTTCTTTCTTAGAACAACATTCCTTTTCTGAGTTGTTGGTCCCTATAGAACCTTAAACAGATGTGAATTAGTAGACTATTTGACACATGTTATCTAATAATTTTAAGTATATTATTAATGATAATTAAAAAGAGAAACTCATATTGGATCAATAGTATTGTTTCATTCACTTGATTCATCTTTTTGCAATTTTTCCATTAAAATTTTACGCTCTTCTGGTTGTAGATCAGAAATAATCATATTGAGTTTCATCATTTTGTGGCTCTGCATGATACACAGTAAACAATACATATTAGTTAAAGTTACATATAGTTCAAAAATAATATTTTTTATAAAGAATTTACAAAGAACTTGCCTTTTTTTCTTTTCTTGATGTGTTAAGAGTATTTTTTTTACTTGATATCTTGTCCTTCATTTCTTTACCAATCTGAAACCTGTAGCATATCATTCATTAATAAATTTATAGATAAATTCTCAACTTTTCAGGTAGAAAATAAATCTCGAGACAACGGTGCGCCTTTCATGAAATCCGCACTGCCACCGATGCGTGGATATATTAACAACACACCACAAAACAGTATAATACACCGTACGATGCGTTCGATATTATAAACGCATTGAAAAAACAGTGAAATAGAACTAACAATGCGTGGGGTATTATAAACGCACCGAAAAAACGGTGTAATACATTGTACGGTGCTTTCCTAGTTAAAGAGAGCACCGATGTCCTATTTTAGATTTGGCGCACGGATTTAAAAAAATGTTTTCAATTTTTTACGACATAGAACTTGCACAGTGCGCTGTAATAATACAAAGCACTGGTGTGGTGGCGTACGCAGGGTGCACCGATAAAGAAAAATCCATTTTTCAAAAATTCACGCAATGGCCAAATGGATTGGGATCTGAATATGCAAGTCGTCCCATGGGTTGGATGTCAATCTAAAATGAAAAACCCTAATTCTGAAATCACAGAAACAGGGAGAAGAAAGGGAAAAAACAAAAAAAATGAATGGTTCAGGGTAAAAATGGATAAAACTGCAGGAAAAAATAAAAAACTGCAGAAAAAAAGTAAAAAAAAGAAGTAAATTTAATTACAAAATGGTTTGAAATTCTATGATAAAGGGCTTGAATCACCAAAGTTTTGATTTATGATTGTCTGAATACTTCTGTTCGAATGTATTTCGCCATCCCAGTGCCCTCGTGATCTCTTGCTCTAGGTCGATCTCCTGCAAAATTCTGACTGAAAATTTTTAGCAAAAATAGTGAAATAATGATAAGTGTTTACTATTTAAAGAATTATTTTATCAAATTAGATTTTTGAAAATATTTTGCTGCCCATTTTTCAAATTGCCGCTTTTTTTTTAACTTAAACAAAATAGAGTTGCATTTTTTTATTTGTGTTTATTCGTTGCCAGTGCGCAAAAATGTGACGCACCGGTGCATTGTATTAATACGACGCACCGAGGCCTGTTAGGATGATAGGCGCACGAGACTTTTTAAAGAATTTTTTTTTTTGGTTGTATGTAAGATCATAATAAAATAATGATAATTATAAAGTACATGAATTTATTTTCATTATTTTCTAAACTTTACGTTACAAAAATTCGTATTATTCTAGATTTGTTATTTTACAATTATTTTCAAATTTACAAATTTAAATATTTTAATAAAAACATTTCACATTACTACAATTAAAATTTTTACATTAATAGAATTAAAATTTTACAAATTAATATTTTACATACAATTACATTAATTAAAATTACAATTACAATTACATTAATTAAAATTACAATTACAATTACAATTAAAATTTCAAGTACAATTTTACATTAATTTCACATACATGAATTACGATTAGAATTAGAATTAGAATTAGAATTTTACATACAATTACATTTACAATTTTACATATAATTACATTTACAATTACAATTACAAATTTACAAATATTTTACAGACAATTCAATTAAAATTACAGTTACAAATACAATTACATTTACAATTTAACATAGAATTACATTTACAATTACAATTATAATTTTACAAATATTTAACATACCATTCAATTAAAATTACAATTACAATTTGTGAAATTTACATACAATTATAATTTTACAATTTTTCATATATAAAATTACAATCATTTGAGAATAAATTAAATATTACAATTACAATTAAAATTTTACATTAATAAATATTTTACATACAATTACACTTAAAATTACAATTAGTACAAATACAAATATAATTTTACAATTTTACATAGAATTAAAATTTAAATTACAATTACATTCACGACATAATATTTAATAAATATCATGGTCATTTAATAATATTAAATTAATTAATAAAAATCATCACGATCATGATAACCATCATACAAACATCATATTCGACTAATAAACACATTCAATTAACATCAAATTAACATTATATATTAACATCATCCTAACACAAACATCAAATATACATCTCAATATAATGTCAAATAACTCATGCGCCTATCACATATACACATCTATCTGCAAGCTAAACATTAAATGAACATATTTAACATGACTAACAATATGCGCCACATCATCATGATCATCAACATGAAAATTAAGTACAACTGCAACATGAACATAAAATACATGGACCATATATATATATATATATATAACTGAATAATGTTAAAAATATACAATTATAATATAAATGTCATGGATTAGGAGCTGGTGGTAGTATAACAACATCAATAACACTAGTACAAGTGGATGCAGCCTGCTCAGTAAAGCTGGGTGCAGCCTCGACAGTCGATGGTCGACTAGTCTGCTCATGATGATGATGATCACTAGTACTGATGGATGCATCTGCTGGTGGTAGTACAACATGATCAATATGAGGCGCAGTAGTAGTGGAGGCCTGCTCAATCAATAGTACTGCAGCCTCGGCAGTCGATGATCCAACCTGCTCATGATGATCATGACTAGTACTCATGATGGATGCTGCAGGCTGCTGACTGGACGTGGCCGATGGTCTAGCCTCATATCCATGATGACTAGTGACAGATGCTGCCAGTGGAGCCTCATGTTGATCATCAGGTGCGCTGCGAGGTGAATGATCACGAGATGCATCTGAGTCATTGCTGGTGGACTGTTCATCACGTGCCGCAACTCGACTATGCTTATAGCTACGGAAAATCCTCCTCAATCGCGTAACATCTGTCATAGCTCCTACGACATGCCACATTAGGTCGTACATGTCACACGGCATGCCTCTCCACATCCGTAACAGTCTATCATCGCCCTGTATCTCTCTGTACTGAGTGGGCCTGATGCCCGCATATGAAATCAATCCACAGAGTTGGCTGCCCAACTCCATCCGGTATCTGGTCTCACATCAACCACGCCTAGCAAAAGGCGGTACCGGTGCACCATGAGGCATAGGATCAACACGTCTCTCTGCTGCGCCATTGGCCTCATCCTTATGTGCATAAGCCATCTCTTGATCGTAATCATCAGGATCGACACCTGGATCATGTGGTGGATCCGGAATCTCATCGCCATTAAAAGAGACAATGTCTGCAAAATATATACAAGTACATAACAATAATTAGACAATTTCATTACACAATTTAATAAAAACAAGTTAAAGAACATGTTAGAATAAATATAAATAAAACAATAATATTACCTCTATCATCTGGCGGCTCACCAGGAGTGAAGAGGATAGTGGGACACCCTCGCCAATCTAGTCCAGCATAAGGACATGGGACCATAATGAAGGGATGAAGCCCAACAACACTGGCTAGTAAGTCCAGTGAATCATGTGATATCCTCGTTGGAAACATAGTGTCTCCCCTCTTGGGCATCATCTGCCCCCACATGCGCATCCGAGCCTCGAACATCGGCCTACGAGGCTGTCGAACAAAACTCGGTCTCATCTCTAGAAACCTCTCAAAAAATAAACAAAACAACTCTAAAGAAAAAGGGAAGTTGACCCTCCCTTGTGCATGAGCACGACATCTATCTAAGGCCGTACAAAACTGTCACAAAAAAATGGCAGACCACCTGACAAGTCGTGGCTGCTGTACTAAAGAATCAAAGTAATATAAAACTGAGTAACTAATGCGTTGCCCGTGACTCATGTTGTGCGAAATGATCGAAGCGATAATAGAGAGGCACTGCACGTCCTGTCTACCAAAATCACCTATACGTAACTGACCTCCAGGTACTTGAAACTCTGAAGGAGATAGTACATGTGCTCCAATGTATCTCTGGGAGTAAACTAACTAACTCCCTGCTACACAACCAATTGGCACGTTTGGGAATGAGGGAAAATCCACCCCTCTCCTCAATAGTCCTGTAATAAAATAAATTTCCTCCTCAGTGGGTGTGTACCATTGGTCAGGACCATCTTGAAAAGCCTATCGGTGGTCATTCCACCTGCCGATAAGATGTCTCAAAAGCACACTATGGGCCTTTAGGCCGGAAATATCCTCCTCATAGAACTTGAGGAGGCCTACCTGCAAAAGTATCTCCTGGGTTTCTGCAGTAATAGGGCGAGGGAATCCATCTCTCTCCCTCTCTCTCGTCTCCCATTGGCGAATCATGTCATATTGTTCTGCTTGTTGTTGCTGTTGTTGCTCCTGTTCTCTCCGAATCATTACCATATTAAATAATTTTCTTTTATTAAAACAAAAATGTATTTATAAATATACATATATAATTTTTTTTTGAGAAAAAAAACAAACATACAAGTTGGTGCTCCATAAAAACAGTCATGCACCAGTGCCAGTGCATCCTAATATTTTAGCGCACCATCCCCGGGGCACCTAATGAAACACACCGCACCAGATTCGGTGCAAATGTCTATTTTCAAGCACTGTGGACTGTATATAATTCAGAATAGCATAGTTGACAGTATCAACGCACCGACTTCATGACAATGACATAGTTGGCAGTGCAGTATTTTACCCGGCCGCACCGTTGACCCTCTCGGAATGAAAAATGCGGTGCACTAACATAAACTGTGGCGGAAAATGAAGTCAACGCACCACACTGTGATTTCTGAGGTCAACGGTGTGCTTGGATAAATGAGTGCACTGCCTTTTTTATTTTTTATTTTTAGTTTAAAATTATTCAGGGCACCTTCTGGCACTGCCCCGAAAATGGTGCGGTTACCGTTGGCACCGGTAGCGGTGCTGCCTGTAAATTTTACAGGTAGCACCACTATCCGGTGCGAGCCGAATAGCTTAAGCGCACCACGCGACAATTTTTTTCTTCTTTTTAATGGTTATTTTAAAGTTTATTTCAATTTTTAATCCGCTAAAAGGCTTAATTATAGAAAAAATAGAAAAATACCTATACATTTTGTGGTTGAGGAGGCATATTGGCTGTAAAATTTGGAAAATAAAATTTTCCCATTGTTTTTCAAAATGCAAGCTGGAGATTGGTGGCCAATGCAGAGCAGCAGTGCGTGCAATGGGTGCAATGAGAGAATCGATGTCAGGGAAACTCAGAAATAAGGAATTAGCACCAGGGCTTAAGAGCTCTGGAGCACTGAGGAAAGTGAATAATGAAGTTTTTTGGCCATAATTTTTTTTTTTAACTAACCCTGTTTCGGTGCGAGGGGTTTTATAAGTGCACAGGTGTGGTTAAATAAAACTGCACCGGGCGGTATCAATTTTGGCACGTTGTTTATAACACGTTGGGGCGCTTCCCTAACCGCGCACCGGGATGTTTCAGTTTCAGCGTGAAAATTTGATGATGCACTGGGGTGGCGTAATGGTAAAGCATCAATGTGTAATAGTCGCAAAGCACCGTTTTTTTGGCTTGAATTTTTTTTTATATATATATAACGCTATTCCAGTGCGTGCAGTTTCAGGCACACCGGTGCTCTTAGAGAAGAACACACCGGCTCGTTTCTATTTTAGCGCTGTGTTTTATGATGCACCGGAGTGGAAGAGTATTGACACCCCGGTGCATTACAGTAATTGGACGCCTCAGCGGTGTGTGTACTTCGCACATGCTATCCGGTGTGCCAATGTTCGGTGTGTTCTATGGTATCGTGTGCACCGGTAATTGATAGCTCAAGATCACTGAAAAACTAAAAAATCCGGGTTTTTTGTCGTAAATATTTTTTTAATTTAACCCTTTACCGGTGCGTGTTGTTTATAGGTGCACCGATACTATTTTCTACAACTGCACCGGTCCGTTTGTGTTTTGGCACGTTTTTTATGATGCACCGGTGCAGTTTCTGTCTACCGCACTAGGTGGTTTCGGTGTTGCTGTTGTGTTTTATAATGCACCGATGCGAACGAGTTGTGAGGCACCGGTGCTTTATTATATTATGACGCATCAGACGGGTGTACGGAGTTCACGGTGTCCAGTGTGCCAATTATTTTGTCCGCACCGGTGCTTTATTTTTTTGAGAGCACCGAGGCAAGTTTTAACGATAAGAGAACCAATAGGAAAACATCCGCAAAACCCTCTGCCCACCAACCTCCTCTAGTAACCTCTGCTAGAAATGGATGTATGGGGTATTTTTCTTTTTGGTTCCTCAAAAAAATCCGCTAGAGGGTATGTTCCTTGTAGTGCATCCTGTGCAGTTCCCATAACAACTTGAAATAGTGCTACAATAACTTTTCCAACTTCTTTTGTTCTTCTAACTTCTCATATGTGTTGGATATGCATGCAACAAGGCCTTGAGGTATTTTTATTGGTTGACCACTAGAGAGTGGCACTATCCTATGTTCAAAAGGCTATTAAAAAAAACTGTATTGAATATTTTTACTATCCTCTAGCCTTTAGTGGTTGAATTAACACCAAGGGAGTTGGATATTTTTTGTGTGGTCATTGAGTGTTTTTGGCCTTTCTTGACTAGTCTTTGTTTAAGCATTGATGATAGACTATCTAAATCCCATAGATATGAATATTTGAATATGATATCATAGAAATCAAAATGAAACAACATTAAACTCCACTTCATCTCCATTATCTATCGAGATGGGGAACTTCATCCACTTTTACATGGACATTCAACAAGTCCTTGTTCTTGCTAAGAAAAAACAAGGGCTAGGATTAAGTATGCATGATTGGAGGTAAATTATTCTTCTTTATCACTGCTTTTGAGATGATGTCTCATTGGTTTCCAGTGTCAAACACTAAAGTTTCAAGCTCCTTCTCAAGTTGGGTATTAATGGAGAATATTTTCCAACTCTTTGTGTAGCGAGGTTGTACAATTTCCATCAAAGAGATGCAATCCATCACACCGTTAGATATCGATATTTATTTCACCCCAACTTAACTGTATGAATCCAAATTAACCCTTTTACTTTTAGAAAATGTGGTATAAATAATATAGCCCAAGGGAGGGTGAATTATTTCATTTCCCTTCTATTCATATCCAATATAACATTATTGTGCAGGTGTTGGTAAGATGAAGAGACATAGAAGCAGATGGTGATCCTTAATGAGTTTTGGATTTCCATGTGTAACCATTAGTTGAGTTGCTCGTCTACTTCAGTTTGCCCATTGTGAATTGAATTGGGTGTGACTGAGATGAAAGGCTCGTGCTAAAGTAGTGCAACAAATTAAAATGCAACCTAAATTCTGAATAGTGCAAGCAGGTTGCACTATGCAGTGCTCAAAAGCTTGAGTTTAAGCACGCCCATAGCACAGTTCTCGATTGTGATTTTGATACATGCCAAAACTGTGTGCATGAACTTTGAGATAATTTTCTAGGTTGAATTCACTAGCATGATTCCTTCAACCATGGATTTAGTGAATCTTTGAATCCATCCAGGGTCAAATTTATTTTGATTTTCCATGGGTTTGGTCATAGTTCAGAGTTACTCATATTGTAGGTTTCTAATTTGGTGAATTATTGATGCGCAATGATGATTTTTTCATCTTTACAACATTAGCTCATTTAGTTTTTGGGTTGGATGATTGAATTTTTCATTTTGAATATGGATAAGTTTCTATTGACAATTTGGAAATTTCACACGCTTCTCATTGTGTAGACAGTCTAACTAATTATGTAATTTGGATATTGTAATAATTTAGTCTTCTGCAATTAGTGAAATATTCTTTATCGTTTTGCTTCAGCATTGAAGGCATAAAACTTCCATAAATTCGAAATATGGAAAATTTTGTAGAGAAATTGCAAGTCTATTATGATTTTTTTCATTTCATATTTTGCAAAGGTCCAGGAGCAACAGTGAAGTGCTTGAATTCAGTTGAAAATTTTTTGATTGAATTTTTATCATTAGATGGTTTTAGTGCAGGTTTGGATGATTTGGTTCTTTCTCACTATGTTTCTTGAATAAATATATTTATGGAAGAGCTAGGAAATCAAATTATTGAAATTTCTAGGCTTATGAAGCATGTAAGGTGAATAAGATATGATAACACCATCATTTTCCAAGTTGAGAAGCATCTACTTGGAGTGCAGGAAAATGTTACCAAGGCTATTTCTTCTTCAATATCCTTTTTTTCTGATGATTGACAGTGGAAATGAAAGATCTACTAAGAAGGTGGTTCAACAACTTGACTTCTTCGAGCTTCAATTGTTTCAAGGGAGGAAAATTTTACCAAGAGATTGGCTTAAAAAACTTTCCATGATAAGGATTTTGTTTTGATTAATGGTCCTCCAAGTGTCCACAAACATTCATTACATGCATAAAATCATATGTACATCTGGTCTCTACAATGATTATTAACCCTCTCATATGTTGGCAACTTGGTGCAGATTTTTATGGGGATTGCATCCATGTTTTTTATCCCCAATATTTAGAATCTCAATCTGAGCTTTCTCAAAATTTAAGTGTGGATCAACAAGTGTCGAGTTCTCATTTTGGAGAGGAAAACATATAAGAAATAAGTGTTGATACTTGATACATTGTTGGCTGCCAAGCTTTTCTATATCAAATCTATGTTTGATAAAACCACACTGAAACAGTTATCAACGTGGACTTATGGAAACATGCCTGAACCAAAAGTCACTAAAGTGCATGATGGAGGTCCATTTTGGACAACTAGGAAACTTCTTCAGATGGATTGACCTCTGGAATTGAATTGTGAGGATAATGGGCTTCTCATAAGAAATAGTGAAATTCTATTATTCAATGGTGATAAAACACAATTGTTGAGTTTTCTTACTCAAATGTTTAATGCAATTGTTAAGTGAAAAGGTATAGGAGCGAAAATGAAGTGCTTGAATTCATTTGAACATTTTTTGATTGAATTTTTATTATTAGATGGTTTTAGTGCAGGTTTGGGTGATTTGGTTCTTTCTCACTATGTTTCTCGGAGAAAGATATTTACGGAAGAGCCGAGAAATGAACTTACTGAAATTTGTAGGCTTATGAAGCATGTAAGGTTACTTGGAGTGTAGGAAAATGTTATCAAGGATATATCTTATTCAAGTTCCCTTTTTTTATGGTTGACAGTGGAAATGAAATATTTGCTAAGAAAGTGGTTCAACAATTTGAATTCTTAGGGCTTCAAATGTTTGAAAGGAGGAAAATTTTTCGAAGAGATTGGCTTAAAAAAATTTCCATGGTAAGGATTTTGTTTTGATTAATGTTCCTCCAAGTGTCCAAAAACATTCATTACATGCATTAAAATAAAACGTACATCTGGGATCTACAATGATTATTAACCCTCTCATATGTTGGCCACTTGGTGCAGATTTTGATGGGGATTGCATTCAAGTTTTTAATCTCGAATCTTTAGAATCTCAATATGATATTTCTAAGCTTTTAAGTGTGAATCAACAAATGTTTAGTTCCCATTTTGGAGAGGAAAACATACCACAGAGTTTTTATACTTAATACATTATTGGTTGCCAAGATTTTCTCCATCAAATCTATGCTGGATAAAACCACACTGAATCAGCTATCAATGTGGACTTATGGAAAATTTCTTGAACTAACAGTCACTAATGTGCATGATGGAGGGCCATTTTGGACTTCTAGGAAACTTCTTTAGATGGATTTACGTCTGGAATTTAATTGTGAGGAGAATGGGCTTCTCATAAGCAATAGTGAAATTTTATTATTCAATGGTGTTAAAGCACAATTGTTGAGTTTTCTTACTCAAAATTTTAATGCAATTGTTAAGTGCAAAGGTCCATGAGAGGAAGTGAAGCGTTTGATTTCAGCTAAATTTTTTTTGATTGAATTCTTATCCTTAGATGGTTTTAGTGCAGGTTTGGATGATTTGGTTCTTTCTCACTATGTTTCTCGGAGAAAGATATTTACGGATGAGCTAGGAAATGAACTTACTGAAATTTCTAGCCATATGAAGCATGTGAGGGGAGGAAGATATGATAATTTCCTCATTTCTCAGGTGGAGAAACATCTACTTGGAGTGCGGGAAAATGTTATGAAGGCTATTTCTTTCAAGTTCCTTTTTTCTGATGGTTGACAATGGAAATGCAAGATCTTTGAAGAAAGTGGTTGATGAGGAGTCTATTGTTAACACCACAGTATCTACTACAGAGTCCAGAGTCATTACACTTATTCCAAGGCAGCCAAGGGGCATATTAATTGCATCCCATGACTGAAGTGAGGCCATTTGATCCTTAGAACATGGTTTTCATCCATAACAGTGGTTCATATTCGAATTATGAGAATCCCCACAACAAATTGTACCAAATACCTTCCAAAAGGTAATGAAATACTCCTAATTACATTACAATGGATATTTTTTTTTATTTAGCATTCTGGTGTATGTGACATGTTCAAAAAACACACTCCTATGTTCCATCCACTAGATTCTGTCTGGAAATTATTAGTGCATGGTTTAAGAATTATAGGAGCCACACCGTGGCACTCTTTGAGCCGCTAAACTCTAACACAAGGCTTTTTTCTATTTTTGTTTCAAGAAAAGTCACACTTGCTATTGTATCCCATGGCCCCTGACTCTCTAAGACCACGCTTAGTGGTGTTACTTCATGGGTGAGAATTTCATAGCCAAACTATGTTGTTCTGAGTGGGTGGAATTCCCCAACATGCCTATGCAATTTCAAGCTTTCTAGGTTGCATTTATGTGCCTATTGGTTATAAGTAATGCCACAACTGCTCTATTAATTCTAATCCTCAACACCAAGCTCAAAAATTCTCTCAAGGAAATTACAAAGGTGGGTTCATGTTGCATGAAATAAGTAGGACTCTTAAAGAAAAAAAGTGATGGTGGCCCACTACAACAGTGTCAATTTCTAGCAAGCCCACGATTTCAGTAATTGGGGAATATTTTAAATGAAAACTGGATATAAATTTATAGGCTTCAAGTTGTGGCTTCACCAAAAACCTACAAGGTGTTGACCAGGCTATTATGATAGTGTTGAAGAGAATATGGACTACATCACTACCAATCTACAACGGATATGACCTCATGAATGTCAAGGTGGTATCCATCCCTATATAAAATAAATAGTTCATAACATTAAAAATTTTATCCCTCATTTAGATATTTTTTGTTTACATAAGTTAAGATAATTATTTTTTTACTTCAAATTGTCCTGAATGCTATTTCCAATTTGGTCAAATTATTTCTTGTCATATGGATGTCAAGTGGAAGACTATTGCTTTAGTTTTTACCAGCCTTGCTTTAATTGTGGGGTAGGGAAAAAACCCATTACAGAGACTTGTACAAATGATGTTGAACTTATATGGTCAAATGCTCAACATTTATAACATTATGTGCCTACTAATGCTAAGGAAAACAATAAATTTCAGAATTGGATGGTTGACAAGTTGCCCAATTCTCAGTGTCTAGTTTGCAAGAACACTAGTACGGTTGAACTCCAGATGATAATTAATTTATTAAGGTATGTTTCCATTCATAACGCCCTAGGCAGAAAAAGGTCAATGTGATGAGATCATAATAGATAAATGAACATCAATTGGAGCCAACAACAAAAACCCTTAATCAGTAAAAAACCAAACACATACAAAGAAGAGAATACCATGGACAAGAAAAACATATATAGCTAAATGATTGGGCATAATAGAGCACTTCGCTCTTGATCAAACAAAATATTTGTACAATATTTGTACACACTCTAAGATGGGACACCATCCCTAAGAGGGTTGCGGGCCCATTAATCTAGGTAAGTGGCCATCATTACACAAATGTTATAGCTAAATTAATTTGAAACCTAAACCACCGCATTTGTAAATAAAGATGTATGGAATTAAATGTATTTAAGACTCGAATTAATAAAATTTCATTGAATATTTATGCATATCTTGTCATTTTGTTTGTGTTTCCTTCTTCATATAAGTTTCTACATGGTATTAGAGTGATATTGAAGCCCATGAGCCTGTGAGGATTCTTGGGGTTAATTCAAGAAGATTGTAGGACCAAAGGCTAACTGAAGACATGCATAATAAACACTGCAAAGGAATTTCTTGAAAAGGATGTGAAAATATTTGCAAAGGAAATTAAGCAGTGGTGATACCTGACAGAGAAAATACACCCATCATGAGATACCATGTAGAGAATACAATCCAGAGATAGACTTGAAGAAGAAGTCCACCATATTTAAACATATTCAAAGAGTGGAGAGATGTTTCTCACATGGTTTCAAAGCATAGACAAGAGTTATGAACTCACGCAAAAGACTAACAAACTGAAAAAAAAAAAAAATTTAAAAAAAAAATTTAAAAAAAAATTTAAAAAAAATTAAAAAATAAATAAATAAATAAATAAAAATAAAAATAAAAATAAATTAAAATAAAAATAAAAATAAATAAATAAAAATTAAAAATAAATAAATAAATAAATTGTAGACCACATGAATAATGGACATCAAGCAGACAATACTGCATGCAACATTGAAAAAATGTCCATCAAAATTTTCCAAAACGTGCTAGAGCGAAGCTACATGGTTGGTGTTTTTATTTCTTACATTCTACCATATCAATGCTTTGTAGATATTAAATAGTTTTTCTCAAAATTTTGTGGTTTTTTAGATTTGCGCTCAGTTAAAAATAGCATTAGTGAGGGGCATCTTAAAGGTGTTTACAAGATTGACTGCTCATGTGGGAAGAGTTATATTGGTGAAACTGGGCGCTCTCTTCAGAAGCGTCTGAAAGAGCATGGTGCCGATATTAAACATGAACGATCACGAACCTCGGCTCTTGCTGATCACTCCTCAAAAACAAAACATCACTTACATCTTGTGGATGCTAAAATCATTGCGAGGGAGGAACACTATCAAATACATTAGATTAGAGAAGTGCTGGAGATTATAAAATACCCGCATAACATCAACAGGGATGGAGGATATGAGATTAGTGACAGTTGGCAACCTCTTATTAAACAAATATGCTCCTTAGTTTCGTCCTCATCCCAGGTATAATTTTACAGGTTTGCTTCTCTTCCTTATTAGTAAATAAGTAGGGTCATGTCAGTAAAAAAACTCTTAATATTCCACTCACTCGTAATAATTATTTTTATTAATTAATTTGTATTCTATTAATAAAAATTAATTAATTAATATTTATTATCAGTAAATGGAAGCTAATTATAATAAAATTCAAATCAAACTTATTTATATAATAAAAAATTTAGAAATAAAATTTATTAGGATTTAATTAATAAATAATTTTAAATTAAAAACTTATTAGGGTTTAATTAATAAAAATTTATTAACATATATTTAAGTAAGTTATATTATTATAGAATTAAATAAACATATCATATTATTGTTATTTAATTTATTCCCTTAGATTAATAATTTGATTACACTATTTTAGGTAATAATTTAACTATTTAGTTTAAATAAAATTTTACATTAAAATTAATTTTAGACATTAATTAAAAAAAAATTAACCATTATGAAATTAATATAATAAAATAAGAATTTTAAATTAGGGTTATTATTTTAGAATTAAAATTAATTAAAATAATATAGATAATTTAAAATAAAAAAATTTAAATATTTATTAAACAATTTTTAAAATATTTATTATTTAAATTAAATTAAAAATAAAAAACTTAAATTTTTTTTACAATAATAAAATATAATTTTTTTTTTTAACAAAATTTGTTGTTGGCTCCTCTCATTAGCATTAACCTTCACTATTTATACCTTAACCGCTTACGATCTTCTTTCATTTTGCATTCATTTCTCGTCCTGAAGGTGGAGCCCCGTTGGGATTCGAAACATCGACAATTGTTTTATGATATTGTGGATAATTCGGATTCTACAGATAAATAGTTGTATTTACATTTTTATGGGTTCCTCAGCTAGTGTGTGACACCAACAAGAAAATTTTCTTCCGATAGATAGAACATACATGGTGTAGTGCCCCCATTGGCACTACAAGACTGTTACATAAATTCCATTATCTTCTGTGAAATTCCCAATTGGACAAATCCACCAAAAAAATCTTGAAATGTGGGTCCTAATACATTATTCCAAAATTCCAAAAAATGTGTATGAATATATTTAATGTCAAATCTTTCACTGTCTGTCTTGGGCCAAACAAAACTTTCCCATTCTTCCTTTTTCTCAAGTATAATTTCGAGGGCTTATATAGGCTGATTTTAGGTTGCTGTGGGAAAATAAATGAACTTGTTATGCAATGTTTTGTTATTAGGGCATGCCAACCCAAGATATGTAGGTTCATGTGTATTTTAAAGAGGAGACTATGTTCACAAACGTTTTCTATTAAGTTATCTACACAACTCAATTTCATTGTGGCGTAATGCTTCCTACCATCATTAAATTTCCAGTTTCAAGTCTACTTTGCATTGTATTTGTGGTCTTAAGCTCTCAAAATTTTCTCATTTTTCCTCAGTATATTTTGGGCATTGAAGTTCACTTGGGAATTACATTCATCTCTCTCTATTATGTACGCGAGAATGAGATTTGTTGGTACATTTCCAATGCCATAAAAATATCTAGAAACAATTGTTTTCTCATGTGTACATAACCTACTCCCCACTAGAATTGAATATGTGACCTCCAAGGGGAAATCACATGTTCTTAACCATTAGGCCCAGTCAAGTTGTACATTCCCAACTACCCTCATGTGAGGAAAGCTTGTTATGAGGTCTATCCAATTTTATAGTCTATAACCCATGGAATTGACCTCAAGGTACAAGAAAAAGAGAAATATGAGAACCAACATACTAAATTTTAATTTACTAATATGGTTAGAATAATGTTTCACATGTGTACTTTTTCTACCATTTATCCCAACGCAAGTGGAATTTTATCTTCAACCTTTGCATTGCAATAATTTATAGGCTACAACAAAAATTTGTATTGTAGGAAGAATTATGTCAAATGCATGTTGAGAGCCATGGGTTGATCATACACGTTTTTAAATACAAGTGATAATATAGATATTGGGTACATAGGTCTTCATAATATGGAAATCCTACCAACAATGGCCACTAGTTTTTTTTTTCATATTCTTACTCATGGGAGGATTGTGCATCTACTTTTTTAGAATCAAATTCAACATTAGAGATCAACATTTAAGAAATTTTCAAAGAAAGTGACTAGGAATGGGGAGACTGTTCCAATATCATATGTTTAACATTTCAACTCGAAAATTATATTTAACTTGATAATTCTAAAACTACTAATGTATATGGAATTTCATTTTGTTATCATGTTTTTACATTATTGGTGAAAATTGAAGTTGATCTTACATTTTGGAAATCAAATTACGGGAATAGGGATAGGCAACCCCTTAGCATGTTCAACAAAGAGGACTAAAATTGCATGGAATGTTTGCACCCAACCATACAGCTTGAGCTCACCCTTGTGTCAAGAACATTCTTTCCAAAGGCCAATCTATCACACTCAATGATCTATGGAAATAGGAAGCCAAAATTACCACATAAGCATCATTGAAAAACCATACATTCATTTAACAACAATCATTCATCAAATCATGTTTTCGAATCCAAGCCAATTGTTAAGTGCAACTTTCTTGGTCGATAAAAGTGAGTAGCTAATATATGGTCTGAACATCACAGTGAAGAGTAGGAATACATCTATGTGCATTATGTGCCAATCCAATTTGGCAAGCTACTAACAATGCCAATTATATTGAATTTTTTAATAGTCAAATCCCTACAATATTTATGCAACCCCTCATCAATAGTGAGGCCACTCCATATCTGTCTTGAGCCTATGATCCTTTCCAATCCTTGCCATATCTAAATTGAAGAAGGATACCACCATAAGTAGGAGCTCATATAATCTCGGTATGATTCTTACCCATTATATACCAACATGGACCGCCATAGCTCATTTCTTTGTAAAATATCCCAAGAAAGGAGTTGTTCCTTACATCTAACCATATGAAAATTTTGGGCATTTGGATTTCCAAATTATCTTCCACCATCAAACCACATTTTCCTCTACCAAGCGCTTACAACCTCGTTACCAACTTTTGGGGTATATATGACATAGGTTGGAATCTATCCCCATAGAATTTCATCCTGCTCAATTACCAACCCCAACATTTCAGATATTTTTCACTCTTATCTACAAATGGTAGTAATTTTTGGATAAGAAAACTGTCAACGAATTAAATATCCATCTCTATGTAACTTCTCAAGAAAACCATCCAAAAATATAAAACCCTCACCACATCCAACCCAAATGTCACACCCATTTCTCACCCTGCACCCTTTGCCAACTTGAAACTACAAGTGTGAATGCTATTAAAAATATTCACCATATTCACAACATACTTACCTCTTTCCCATATCTTCATTTGGTCTACCAACCTAATTCAGACTCGAAAGATGTTTCCTAGAGATGTTTGGTTGTTGATATGAGAGAAAAAAATATAAATAATTTATTACATATATTTTGTATTCTTAGAGTTTTGAATATTTTCCTATTAAGTTATTCTTTTTCATATCTATAAAGCAATGTTGCAAACATCCTCATTTTATTGTTATAGATGTGACTAGTATATTAAATTGTTGAGGACACAATGAGGAAATAGCCTTTATTGAATGTGCCAATAATTCCATCCTTATCATTGTCAAATTATGACATCTATAAAGTATAAAATTCTCAAGCTGTAAAAATAATGATTAGAGCTATTACCAGACAAATACATCACAAAGCTAGTTGTCTGACATAAGATCTTTGTATTATAGTATAGGATTATCTTCATAGAAGGCGCTCTCGTGGTTATTTTCTTAAATGAAACTGGAGAATTAAATTGGCAACTTCCATTTAATATTTATTTGTGAAAATAAAAATCCTTATCACACTTTTTTCTTACAAGTAACGAGAAGTGGAATCTAGACTTTCTTCTGGACTAGCTCTCTTGTTCAAATTGGACAACATCTGGAAAGAGATGAACCCATAGCTTAAAATGTTAGACACATGCCTTAACTCAATTTATGTAATTGTATATGATGAATGTTTAATATTGTTTTGTCATTTCCTGATCCAACTTGAAGGTCATAACAAAGTAATGCATGGATTACATATTGAGTAGATCCCGTGGTTCAAATTTCCCACAATGGCTTATTTATTTTGAAGAATTGTTGTAACTGCACAGATTGATAAATTAAGATTTGATGTAGTACACTCTTGACTCTCAATCAACATCTTGGATATCCTCACTGCTACTATCTAAAATTTTTAGTGGTTGAGGAGGAAAGTTTCCTATAGTAGAGAATTATAATTTTCAATTTATTAGACATTATCTATTAATATAACTTGCATTGTGCAGACATTAACTATTTACATATAACTATATAAATGATGAAATATGACATGAAAACTACTCAACATATAATTTTAAATATTTATTAGGGGTTTTCTAATATGCTTCCTTTGACTATTAGTGCTTTCCCAAATAACACCAAAGTGGAAATCCATTGGCACTAGGATTATGAAGTTTGTAAATTGACATGCATCTCCTGCTTCCATGGACACAAGGACTCATGAGAGAGTTGAAATGATTCAATGAACCATGATGGGGGGATTATTACCTCGCTTTCTTTCCAACTAGATAAGCCATTGTCATGATAGAGCCTGAAAGGACAGTGATGGTTGTTGGTTGTGCATTTTGGGAAAGCATCCAAGGTTGACCATGATGAGGAAGTAGTCAATATTATTTATTTATTTATCTTGTCACAGTTATTATGATCTAATATTAATGGTTGATTCTGTATAAGTTTATCTTAATATATTTTCTTATAATTGAGTTTAATTGTACTACATATTCCATCATCCTCTTTATAGGAAACCTAATTGTCAACTTTTCTAAAATTTCATCATAATTGTTGGAGTATTAAAAATCAAGAGTATTGTTGAGGCGGTAAATCCCCTCTGCGGACAGAGGCGATCCCAATAGCCCTAGGGTGGGTCTAGCAAAAATCAATTCACACAAAGACGTTGGTTCCTAGTTACAAGAAAAACAAAGATCGCAATAAGTGACCTACCTCAAATCCCACACTGTTGTTGTCGAAGAAGAAGCGATGCTCTTCGTCCTTTGCCTGACAGATCACAGTCCTTTTGTTTGCTTCATCTGGACACCTATACACATGCAGAGGAATGACGACATAAACGGTAATAGCTAAAGCATGTAACTATATATCAGTCAGAGAGGATATAATTCATTGCATTTCATAATAGAGTAAACACATGAATGGAACCAAAATCAAAGTCGCTTATATTAATGATGACAAAAAGGGAGATTACAACCAAATTCTCTGACGCTATGATCTTCCTTTGGCGGGGCTTGCAGCGGAGCGCGTATCAATGAAGCCTGTCGGGAATTTGGACAAAGCTCTCTCTTACGAGGTTCTTCTCGGCTCTGATTTCACTAATTTCCCAGCTATAGTTCTCCTCCTACAAGTTCAGCTAGCTTGCTAATGGAAAGGGCAAGCTTTTATAGATGGAGGAATGGAATTTGGGATCCCTATAATCATGGGATAGGCCCTATCTCTTAGGAAGGTTCCATGAGAGGTGGAAAACCACTTCCTTTTCATGGAGATCCAGAGCCAAACCACTCAACTTCCTTTGATGATTCATTCTGGAGTTTGTTAGAACCAAAATTACACCATTTATTTTTAAAAAACACTCTTTAATGGGCTTGGCGGGAGTGAGACACAAGGATAGTGCGCCAATTGGGGCCCCCTCTAGTGTGGATTTCCCCCATTGGCGCGAGGGATGAACTGACTAGTCGTGCCAAGGCTAAAACATCTATTTTAGGGTTTTCTAGAGGAAATGTTCTTCAGGAGAATGTTTATCCTTAGGCAAGAGGATGTTATGAAGGTTTTTTCAAGAAATTTTACTGCTCACAAGTCACAGGAATTGTCCTCGAATGTGCAGGATGAGGGATTGCAAGGACGGTGACAAAATACTATGTAACATATGCCCCCTAAAGCATGAGGTACGAGAGAGAGGGAGGGGTGAAATGATTTATGAGAACGCATCCGATCGAAAACACTGCCATCGGAAAACCTGCGAAGACAAATATAATTGATATCTCAGATATATGATATGTGGTATGGGCGCAGCCATCCATAATAGAGTATACAAAAATCGGGATCCAAGGTATGGACGCAGCCATCCAGTAAATGAGGATCAACAAGTAGACTCAAGTATGGTCGCAACCATCCAATCAAATGAGTCATGTAATAAATGATAATAATCCACAAATAATTCGTAGCCTGGATGTTTATCAAACAAAATCCAAGGTCTTGTGCTCCATCTCGACCTGAACAGAGTACAAGTTCAGGCATGTGAATATGTGAGCTGAAGTCGAACATGCAAGAACATCGTCTGATTACCAGCCAATAATGAAAGTCGTTAACAGACGCGAGAGAGACCACTAATAATGACGATGGCCCTCAAGTTACATGAGGTAAAATCCATGGAATGTGAATAGTGAGTTGGCGTCGAACACCCGCAGAATCATCCGATCGAAGGTCAATAATGAAAAACTTGCATCGAATGCGAAGAACTCGCCATTGAGGCATGCATGCTCCAAGGTACCTGAAGGGAGTCTCTAGACCAACTTCCTGGATAATGAGCTGAAGTCGACAGGAAGTGACCTTGTTCGAAGGTTGGCCATAATGTTTCCCACATCATCGACACGAGACATAGGGACATAATGTTTGTGAATCAAGATCAACAGAGAATCAGAGGGAGGTTGAAAACTGTAGAGGCTAACTTCTCTTGAACATATCAGCGGCATGACATTGGATTTGGTAGTATTCGACATCAAAGGATCTGAGGTCATGGTGACATGGCAAAGAGTAGATGAGCGGTCAAAAGAGATTACCAAAACCCACGGAGACAAGTAGATAACGAGATGAGATATACCCAACCCGACACGAATGAAGACAAGTGCCATGTTCAAGAGCGACATACTGCTGACACGACTATGATACTGGTTCCACTTTCCCCCACCATTTCTGGCGAGTACCCCAATTATTTTTGAAAACAAGCTTGAAGGGGATAGCATGTGCTTGCGATATAAGTTTGTCCTTCGGACAAATCCATCCTATTACATTTAGCGAGCCCTAGGAAGGAGGAACTCTGGTAATGTCATTATGACGAAGTCCGATGTCATCAGTTTTTAATGATTATGACAAAGGAAGAACTCGATGCCTTTCCATGTTTAGAGAGTTTGAAAAGACAGCGAAAAATAAAACTCCAGCAGTCCCTTTTCGTAGATAGTCCCACAGATCCGAAAAGGTAGAAAACTATGTCTGAGAGAACCTCCTAGTCGCGATAGGCTAGGGTATTCCTTTTTCATAAATAATCTACCCCAGCCCGAAAAAGGGGTAAACGTATACTGGGTAGATGTCATTTCGCAGCCAATTTAACGATCTCAAAACGACAAGCGACTCAGCAATCTTTTCAATTTTAGAGAGTCAGAAAAGAGCTGAAAGATGACTCCTCCTGGAGGAACAAGTGGTATAAAGGGTAGCAACTGGTTCCGGTAATGATGGAACTACTTAGAACAAGATAAAGGTCAAGAGGCTGGCTAACAAGACCACTCATCACAGTGGTTCCTCAGGAATGGGTAAAACAACCAAGTGAAGGCATATGATTGGCCAAGCAGATAGTGACGATGGAATGAGAAAACCAAGGCTTATCTGGAAAAACAGGCTGATAAAATGGCGATCATGAGAGGTAAAATGGGAATGGTTTCATTTTTACACAAGCTTGAAACAAAGATAAACTATGCTTGAAACTGGTCTCATTTTTACACAAGCTTGAAACAAAGATAAACTATGCTTGAACCCAGTTTCATTTTTACACAAGCTTGAAATGGAAAGAAACTATGCTTGAAAAATTTTGCATGCCCCCAGCATGGTGACTCAATTCAAGGTACATGCCCCCCAAGCTTCAATCCATATGAACGACAAATGGAGTGAAGGTTCAAGTTACGAGATCAAGAGAAAGACTCGACTGGGATTTTACGAGATCTTATCAAAGACTCGAATTGAACACAAAAGTGTTTCATTTTTTTAATGAGGTTGACACATTAAAAGAACTATCCTCATATGACCTTTTTTTATTTTTTAACGAGGTTGATATAGAAGACAAACTATCCTCGGAACACCTTGTTTCATTTTTTAACGAGCTTGACACAAGAAAACGAACTATGCTCTGGACACCTTGTTTCATTTTTTAACGAGCTTGACACAAGAAAACGAACTCTGCTCCAAAGATAACTCATCATGATGAATAAGAAGTCATGGCTTCCAAGAGGTTCTCATCCGATGGGAGAAAAAAATCTCGGAAATCAGGACCTAATGCCCCTAGCACCTGATGCACAACGACACTATCACTGAATACGGGCATAGGACAGGTAGCCACATAATTGACATGCGGCGGGGATGACACAACCGATGGATAAAGTTCCGGCATGGATGATGGTGGGCTAGCTGCCATATTATGACCAAAGAACGCAAGTTGATCGATGGTCACGATCCGAACTTGGTGCGGAAAGCACATCACACGAAAGAGGGAGGAGACAAGCGCTCCCATGGCATAAGTATAATCGTGGCCCAAGATTAAATTAAAGTCCAAGGGGCCAGGAACAACCATCACATCCATATGGACATTTTTCCCTCCTAAAGTAACAGGCAACTTCGGAAGGATCCCTAATGGTTGACTAGTTCCTTTGTTAAATGCTAAGAGATTTTGTGTAACAGGCACAAGTGACGGCGAACCAAAATCTTGCCAAGTAGTTGAGGATAAAATACTAACAGATGCACCTTCATCTATAGTGGTGTTGGGTATGACCAGATGGGAGGCATGTACTGTGATCTCAAAGGGCACATAAGAAGGGAGGCGAAAACCTACAAATTGACCCCAATCGAAGGAAGTGAACAAACTACTTGGAGGGGCTACCATCGAACCGAGATGGTCTTCCCCTAGTGTTACATGAGAAGAAGGAGCATCCTCTGAGACCTCCATCATGGAGGCAGAAGGAATATCCTCCGATACCTCCATCATGGGAGGCGGAGGAGTAGCTTCCTGAGATATAGGGACAGGAGAATCTTTCTCCAAGTCCGAGGAATCTGAAGAAACAAGAGGAACATGAGGGGGATGATATCCATTCTCGACGGAAAATACCTGATGAACCATAGATGGGGCTAGCTCAACCGATCCCACGACCAATGGTTGGTCAGGGATGGAGTCATGATGGTGAATTTCCGAGGGAGCAGGATCAAGCAAGGATGACTCTTGACTGATCGTTGAATCAACTTGTGAAGGACTCAAAGAACACTGTTTGTAACCAGCCAGAAGGGACGGTGTAGAAACAGTCGAGTTGTACAAAACTCTCTTGGCTTCATCCATATATGGACAAAGGTGAATGGCATGATGCCCTTCACACAACTTACAGGGATTGGTTAGCTTACCCTGAATCTTAGGAGCTTTACCAGCACTAGTTGAAGACGTGCCCCCAACCTGACTCTCGGAAGCCAAAGGCAACGGTGGACGACCATTGGACCATACTTCAAGTACCTTGGGAATGCCAAGGTAGTCTCGAAGAAGGTGGTCACCTTTTCACAACATGCAAGGGAATTTTAATTTCTATGGAGGGTTGGAGGGTTTATCAAGAGCATATTTTTTAGAAGAAGTAGCTGCACAATTAGCCTCCCGCTTATCTGACTTCTTCTTCTTAGCCACCTGGGTACTAGAATCCAAACTCTCACCAGGTGAAGCAGAAGATGAGGACGAAGAAATAAGCGAAGAAGGGGAGAGGTCCACCTTCGAATCAACATGGCATTGCTTAGGCGGAGGAGTGGATGGTACGGTAGCCGGAACACTTGAGACTACAGAGGTTGAAAACAACCAAACAGGCAACCCAAAAATTAACCCAGGGAGGGATAACGTGGCCATATAAGGAGCACCAATATTTCCTAAAGTAGGAAAAGGACTAGGACTCCCTTAAGAGGGGACTCCTTGATTGGAAAACTCCGGAAAAGTTGCCATCGGAAACGACCTTGAAATAAAACACTAAGGACAAAAATTCTAACCGGGAATATTTCGTGGGCGATTAATTTTTAAGATACTAAAACTAGAATTTGTTGTTTCATGTTTTAAGAGTCGAGAAATAAGCAAAAGGTGACTCTATCACTTTCAGGTTGGACATGAGCTTGAAATGAAAAGAGCTCGATGATATTTTTAGTTAAAAGAGTTAGTAAAGATCAAAGTGACTACTCAGGTAGTCTAGGTAAAAGGGTGTACCAGGTTCCCGTGAACTACCATATACACCTTGGTTATAAAATGAAAGAGAAATCAGCCAAGGACTTGATGTACATGCAGGTAGTGTCCCCGAATGCTGTGTTTGGTGTATCACGGGTATAAGGCGGCAGACTCGGCTTCCTACGGATAAAAGGATTGCAACATAAAGGGGTCTCCCTTTATATACACGACGGTATGGGGAGCACAAGTCTATACTAGCGCTGTCTAAAGCCAGATGGCAAGCGACAGTAGCTAGGCTTAAAGACTTCGAAACACGTCTCTACCTTAGACTGCTAGATATTCCGTTAATGTTCCAATGTTGCCTTAGTGTAATTCAGTAAATTTTAAAGTTGATCTTCAATTTACGTTTCAATTTCAGGCCCTATCGAATGTTGGATCTCATCAGTCCTCTAAATGCAAACTACATGCCACAAAATATCACTTTGTTCAATGAAGAGCTATTTACAGGAGAGCTGAGAGCTTTTCAAATGACAACAAAAATGAGCAAAAAAACATCCACTACTATTTCTAATGCAAGCTAATGAAACTAGAAAAATTATCTCTAGAGTTATATAACGCTAATAATGCGAAAGAGCTTTCTATTTTCACGATGCCAAACCAAATGCAAAAGATCTTGTTTTTGTATTTTTCAACATATAAGAGCAAATGCACTAAATGAATGAAAAAACTAATGAAAACATCAATTCGAGGAAAGACAAGGAGAGAGCTAAAAAAAATGAGTTCACTCAATCCAAATGCACACGAACAAGACTCAAATTGATGATGAAATCCCTCAAAGCGAAGAAGAATCTCGAAAGAGACTCAAACAAACCGTGTAATCTAGGCTTGGAGTAATGCAAAGCGAAACTGAATGAAGGAGAGAACAATCACTCAAATAACGCAATGATACAATGGAATCCAACAGAACGAATGCAACGAAGCGAAAATGAAGTCGACCGGGAAAGCAAGGACCCAAAACTCCCACGGGAGGCTCAGCACACTGAAGCACCTAGAAACCCTAGGGCTAGAATGAAAAAGTGATAGTAAAGGGAAAACAACCGGAGGACAAGGGAAAAACACAGTCAACAATGACTCCAAGGCACTCAATCAACCAGAAAAATGACACCAGGACCAAAACTCAAGCTCAGAGAGCCCAAAAGCAAGAAAACCCTAACACCAAACAGAGTTGGCGCGCCTGTTTGGTTGTAATCTGCGCCAAAAAGGCATTGGCGTGGGTGCTTACTTAGCAGCAAGCACCAGTTGGCACGACACTCAGGAGCTAAACCGTGCCAATCGAGTTTACTATGGAAAAAAGATAAAAAAGGACAAAAAGAGACTAGATCTGGTCTTCTGGGGGTTGAACAGGGGTTTAACACCAAGGAAGGTGAACAAAAAGAGAAAATAAATCAATAAAAAAGCCAAAAAACAACCCAAATAGAAGAAGGACTAACTCCCACTGATCCCCAGCAAAGTCGCCAAATTTTTGAGGTGGTAAATCCCCTCTGCAGACAGAGGCAATCCCACTAGCCCTAGGGTGGGTCTAGCAAAAATAAAATCACACAAAGATGTTGGTTCCTAGTTACAAGAAAAACAAATATCGCTATAAGTGACCTACCTCAAATCCCACGCTGTTGTTGTCAAAGAAGAAGCGATTCTCTTCGTCCTTTGCCTGACAGATCACAGTCCTTTTGTTTGTTTCATCTAGACACCTGTACACATGCAGAGGAATGACGACATACAACGTAATAGCTAAAGCATGTAACTATATATCAGTCAGAGAGGATATAATTCGTTGCATTCCATAACAGAGTAAACACATGAATGGAACCAAAATCAGAGTCGCTTATATTAATGATGACAAAAAGGGAGATTACAACCAAATGCTCTGATGCTATGATCTTCCTTCGGCGGGGCTTGCAGCGGAGCGCGTCTCAATGAAGCATGTCGAGAATTTGGACAAAGCTCTCTCTTACGGGGTTCTCCTTGGCTCTGATTTCACTAATTGCCCAACTATAGTTCTCCTCCTACAAGTTCAGCTAGCTTGCTAATGGAAAGGGAAAGCTTTTATAGATGGAGGAAGGGAATTTGGGATCCCTATAATCATGGGATAGGCCCTATCTCTTAGGAAGGTTCCATGAGAGGTGGAAAACCACTTCCTATTCATGGATATCCAGAGCCAAACCACTCAACTTCCTTTGATGATTCATTCTGGAGTTTGCTAGAACCAAACTTCCACCATTTACTTTTAACAAACATTATTAATGGGCTTGGCGCGCCCTCTAGTGTGGATTTCCCCCATTGGCGCAAGGGATGAACTGACTAGTCGCGCCAAGGCTAAAACATATATTTTTAGGGTTTTTCCAGAGGAAATGTTCTTCAGGAGAATGTTTATCCTTAGGAAGGAGGATGTTATGAAGGTGTTTTCAGGACAATTTACTACTCACAGGTCATGGGAATAGGCCTCCAATGTGCGGGACGAGGGATTGCAGGGACGGTGACAAAATATTGCGTAACAAGTATTAAAATTGAACTAAATGCCACATTAGTGGTAAGTGGCCATTATTACACAAATTTTGTAGCTAAATTAAAGGGTATCATGTTCATTTAATATTCTGATATCTCTAGTTGTCATTTTTTTTTGTGTCCTTTATCATATAAGTTTTTACATGGTATCAGTGTGATACTGAAGCCTGTGAGCCTATGAGGATTCTTGTAGTTAATTCATGAAGATTGTAGGACCAAAGGCTAACTAAAGACGTACATAATAAATATTGCAAAGGATGTTGTCGGAAAGGATTTGGAAATATTTTCAAAGGAAATTAAGCAGTGGTGATGCCTGACAGAGAAAATACACCCATCATGAGATACCATGTAGAGATTACAATCTAGAGATAGAGACTTGAAGAAGAAGTCCACCATATTTTAACAGATTCAAAGAGTGAAGAGATATTGCTCATATGGTTTCAAAACATAGAAAAGAGTTATAAAATCATGCGGAATACTAACAAAATAAAAAAATAATCCTTTCCAGACGACATGAATAATGGACAACATGCAGACAACACTGCATGTAACATTGAAAAAATGTCCACCAAAATTTCCAAATGGTGCTAGACTGAAGCTACATGGTTGGTGTTTTTCTTGCTTACATTCTGCCATCTTAGTTCTTTGTGGATATATCAAATAGTTTTATTTATTGTTTTATGGGTTCCTCAGGAGGTATGTGAGACCAACAAGTACATTTCTGTCCAGTAGATAGAACATACATGGTGTAGCACCCCCATTGGCACTACAAGACTATTACATAAATGTCATTATATTCTGCGAACTGCCCAGTTGGCCAAATCCACCAACAAACATCTTGAAATGAGGGTCCTAATACATTATTAAAAATGTCCCAAAACTGTGTATGAATAGATTTAATCTCATATCTTTCACTGTCTTTCTTGGGCCAAACAAAAGTTTCCTAGTCACTCCTCTTTCACAAGAATTATTTCGAGGGCTTATATAGGTTTCTTTGGAAAATAAATGAACTTGTTACCAATACTTTGTTACTAGGGAATGTCAACCCAGGATATGTAGGTTCATGTGTAGTTTAAAGAGGAGAGTGTTTTCACAAAAGGTTTCTATTAATTTATCCAGACAACTCAATTTCATTGTGGTGTTATACTTCCTACCAACATTAAATTTCTAGTTTGAAGTCTACTTTGCACTTTCTTTGTGGTCTTGAAGCTCTCAAAATTTTCTCATTTTTCCTCAGTATATTTTGGGCAATGAAGTTCACTTAGGAATTACATTCATCTCTCTCTAGTCTATAAGCGAGAATGATATTTGTTGGTACCTTGAAAATGCCACACAAATATCTAGAAACAATTGTTTTCTCATGTGTGTACATAACCTAATCCCCACTAAAATTGAATATGTGATCTCCAAGGAGAAATCACATGTTCTTAAACATTAGGCCCAGTCAGGTTGTACAGTCCCAAACTACTCTCATGTGAGGAAACTCAGTCTGTTATGAGGTATATCCAGTTTTATAGTCTATATCCCAAAAAATCGAATTCAAGGTACAAGAAAAAATATAAATATGAGAACCAATATACTAAATTTGAATTTTCTAATATGGTTAGAATAATGTTTCATGTGTACTTTTTCTACCATCTATCCCAACCAAAGTGGCATTTTATCTTCAAGCTATGCATTGATATAGTTGATAGGCTACAACCAATACACGTATTGTAGGTAGAATTATGTCAAATGCATGTGGAGAGCCATGGGTTGATCATACATGTTTTTAACTACAAGTGCTAATATAGATATTGAGTACATGTATAGATATTCACAATTTGGAAAGCCTACCAACAATTTTCACTGGTTTTTTTGTTCATATTCTTACTCATGTGAGGTTTGTGCATCTATTTTTTTAGAATTAAAGTCAACATTACAGATCAACATTTAAGAAATTGTCAAATCAAGTGACTAGGAATGGGGAGGTCGTACCAATATCACATGTTTAACATTTCAACTAAACAATCATTTTTAACTTGAGAATTATAAAAATACTGATGTATATGGAATTTCATGTTGTTATCATGTGTCTACATTATTGGTGAAAATTGAAGCTGATGTTACATTTTGGAAATTAAATTAGGGGAATAGGGACAGGCAACACCATAACATGTTCAACAAAGAGGAATAAAAGTGCATGGAATGTTTCCACTCAATAATAGAGCTAGAGCTCACCATTGTGACTAGAACCTTCTTTTCAAAGGCCAATCTATCACACTCAATTCTCTAAGGAAATAGGAGCCAAAATTACCACATAACCATCATTTAAAAACCATACATTCATTTAACAACAATCATTCATCAAATCATGTCTTTAAATCCAAGTCAATTGTTAAGTGCAGCTTGTTTGGTTGATGAAAGTGAGTAGCTAATATATTCCCCACTAGGGTTCAAGTCTTCTAGTGACATGCTAGTGCATGCGCTTGCACATAAAACAATTATTGTTTCTAGGGGTAAGTCTTGAGGACTTTAGTTAAATAAATACTTCCCACCAAATTTTTCTCTCGAAGAGAAACCATGTTGAATTGTGTTAAGGGATCCCTTGTAATGAAAAATTTTGGTGCAGTAGTCTTAATCATGATAAGAGGATGTTTGTTTAAAAAAATCCATGTCAACTTATGTAAACATCATTCAATCAAACCAAGTCAAAACATGTGGAACTCCTTTAGAGCTTAAGCAAGTCAAGAGGCATCCATAAAGTACAAGTAATACAATACAATAAGTGACCAATACGTTTGACCATATGTGTATGGAATCCAAGCTGTAATCAACGTTCTACCAAGTTTATGGGATTAGGGAGCGTGGGAGCAGGGAAACACACGTGGGGTATGTGTGGAAGAACCCCCAAATTTTGGGTAAATTCAAGGTAGGTGTGGGGATGTTGGGGTCTAGCATAGGGGTCATTGTCTCACAAAATATAAAAATAAAAATAATTATGGAAAAATCCCAAAAACAATTATTCCCATGCAAATTCATCATTATGCATTGTAAATACTAAATAGTAAACAATAAAATAGTACTGAATTCAAAATTTTTAATATATAAACATGATTTAGATTCATATTTAATAATTGAATAATTGATTCATAAAATATAAATGAATCATAATTAGTAAACACTAATACATTGATTTATATCCATCATTCTAGAATCTAATTAAGTAATTAACATTAACAAAATAGTAAATACTAATATGAGGTCATTCGTATCTAGATTCAAGGCTAAAAATTTGAAACTAAAAAATAACAATGGGAAATGAACATTGAAAATAAAATGAGGATTAAGGAGTGAAAGTGTATAAAAGGTAAAGAAAAGTTAAAGTGAGGTAGGGTTTTTTTTATATGTTTCTTTTTATTTTTTCATTTTCTAAGCCTTTATATGAAAAAAATCGAGGGAGATGCCAAGAAGCACCCCTTTTTTGGGAGAGTAAGCCCAAAAGCCCTCGATTTGGGGAAACATGCCCCCACCTTGGGAAATAATTTTCCCTCGTGTTTTCTAATTGTTCCCTATTGCTACAAAATCTAGCAAGGCCTTGTGATGGTGTTCACAAGGTGAGGGATAGACCAAGCTAACAGAGTAAATGTCCAGAATATGTGTTGGTTCACTAAATAAATGCCAAAAATACTTTTATTTATTGACAACATATATCTAGTTAATAAAAATAGATTAGATTTAGGATATTAATAAAATAGTATGTTGATATCAATTTCTAAAGCATGTCAAATGGAACAATCAATAATAGTAAGAAATTGATATAGTTACTAATATTAACGTTTTCATTGTGCGGAGTGTCAAGGTGCAGTCGAAGGTTTTATTGAGCAGTAGCACTAGATATAACAACGATAATGTCAATGTTAGTATTTTGAAATCCTTTTCCATATCTCTACACTCATCATTACCCCTTCTATGCACCTCCACACATATACCTACCCAACAATATGTCTTAGTATTTCATTGTGCAGAATCAGGAAATTGATATCAAGAAAATACTGACCAATATTATATATTAGTTAATTTTTCCATATTATTCCTCTATACATGTGCAAATGAATCTTTCATTATGAAAATATGAAGATAGGAGAGAAGTGCAATAAAAATGAAGGATAAAGAGTGACCGAAAAGTGTGGAGTGTGGAGGGGTGTTAGTATGAATCTTGATTCGAACTGTACGAAAAAATACCACTTTAGCTATGCATAACTTATAGCCCTAACGACAAAAATGACTGCTAATATCTTCAGATTGGCAATTAGATGATCAAGACAAATGCTGCAAAAATCTAAGTCTATGAATTAGAAGACATTAAACAGTAGAAAAATAAGATTTACTCCATAGTTCCAATAGACAAGACAAGAATATATCCAATGAATATTTTTATTAATGGCACCTGGGAGGAAAACAAAAGAGGGTTTTCCCTGTTCTCCTCAATGGGATGGGTTCTTGTGAGTCCTCAACACTTCAGATTTAGAACTTCTCTCTCTTGATGGTGTAGAAAACCCAGACAAAAATGGAAAAGTATGGCTCTAATTATGGATCAATAGCCAAACCAAGTGTTGAGATCCAGATTGATCTTTAGGCAACAAAAGGTGACAAATGAATGGCAAAACCCTCCTATTTATAACAAAATATTGAGTTAGTCTAGATCTTGGTGCATAATTAAAATATTATTAACCAAATCTAGATCCAACTTTTATGGAATATTTTATTATATTTGTTGGAGGGAAAAAGTATTTGAATTGAGTCAAATGCCCTTATTTGTAAATAATAAATAAATAAATGATTTATTTATCATTTTAAGGATGTGATTAAGTAATAATAAATAAATAAATGATTTATTTATTATTTTAAGGATATGGTTGAGTAATAATAAAATAAATAATGATTTATTTAATTATTTAAGGGTGAATTAGTCATATTTAACAAAGAATATTATTTAAATAAGATTTAAACAATTATTCTTTAGAAAATAATAAGATAAATAATGTTTTATCTAATTAATTTTCTTGTTTTGGGTTAAATATAACCAGAAATATTCATTAAACTTCTATTTAACTAATTATTTCTTGAGGAAAATCAAAAAAATGTATATTTATTTAATATTTCCTTTTGGGGTTTCCTGTTTAGACCATAAGCAACTTAATAAAGGTGATTTACTAAGTTATTTTCATAGTGAAAGCAATTTTACTTGGAGTAAAATTGGTCTTACATGGTGTACTTGGGTCCATCTAACGATAATAGGTTAGATGACCAAAAAATGGTGTAACAAGGGGCAACGAAAATTTTCATTGTGTGGAGTTGAGTGACCTAATATATTTTATGCAGAGCTTTTTTGGTTGTGAGAACTTCTTTATCTCTGCACTTAATTTGTATCAAGAATCAAGTTTGAATATCAGCACCAAAAAATTTTGCATGTTCGTATCCATTTTCATCGCCATAGACTTTTTCAATACATCTATTTTTTGCAAAGAAATTGTTGTGGATATGCACAAGTTTTTCATTTTCCATAGACTTTATTCCCTTTGCATATTTTCCCGCATATTCTGATCTCATACAACACTTTTATGAAAGTCAATAATGGTTAACCAAACTTACATTTTTTGCATTTGGAGATGTAATATGCATAGTTGGCATATGTGCTTCAGTTGCACATGTATCTTTGTTCAACAATTTTTAGTTCATATATTCCTTGGTTTCGCACATGTGTTATTTAACATATCTCACAAACAATTGTAATAATATTTTTGTCTTGTAACCAACAACAAACTCTAGGTAGGCATGTCGATAATCAAGGACATTTGTGTAAAATATTTACTCAAATTACGAAAACAAACCTCACCCATACATATTTTTGCACAGATACCTTACTTTTACCAATGTTAGTGCTAAGAAGATTTTATGAACACACGAAATCACAACATAGGTCAATAGGCATTAGAAATTAAAAACAAATATCATTGCTCATTTTTTTATATGTAAATTACAACGGAAATCTAAATACAATTATCAATATACGTTTTTTATTCCATACACTTGTTGCATTGGTCTATATGTTATCTTTATTTGTCCATGTTTCCATATGAGAAGTTATAATATTATATAGAGAAGCTAACTTCCAATTACCTTTCACATAAGTGGATTTAAAAATTATTCTAATCCATGCGGCTATGCAAAGCAAGACATAATTATTATTTTAATACTAGATGGTGAACCGTCTGTAGAGCACTTAGTATCCATCATTGCAGGTTCTTGAAATAGTCAATAAAAAATTTAATGCAAACATATAATTTAGGGAAAATTTTATTATTTTGATTATTAAAATCTTGTGGTAATTATATGTTTTAATCTTTTAAAATTTGAGTAATGTTAAATATTTAAATAATTGTTTTCAATTTACTTAATTTCATTGTACGAAGTATGAAAATGCAAAGGAAGTTTTCATTGTACTTGTTCTGCACTTTGCACAACGAAAGCTTCTTTCTCACCTCTGTATTCCATATAATGAAAATGTAACAATGATTATTTCTATATAAATTGAACTCCAATGCATGCTTATTTCTATATACATCAAACTCCAATGTAGGATGAAACACTATTTTATATAGTAACACTACAAAATAATGATTCAAAGGGCATTCGTTCACACCAAACGAATTATCATTTTAATGTGAAAGGTAAAGTGTTATTGTCCAAAATAATAATTGCATTATGGGATCATGCTTTCAACTTCAACAAAATAATTTGTTGTATCACAAGTCCCTGTTGTTTTTAGGAATTGTTAAAATTTATTATAAATAAATTTTATTTGGTCATAATCAATGTTTTATTATGCGAATATTTCCTTGTGCGGAGGAGGCTACTTATGCACAATGAAAGCTTCGCACAATAAAACATTGATCCTTGAAATTTTGGCTTCCTTGCATGCGTTCATAAATGACATTGAATTTGGTTTCATAATAATATTAATTGTTTTAACCCAATGATAAAATTCATTTCTCTCTCTCTCTATCTCTCTCTCTCTCTCTCTCTCTCTGCATGTCTGCAAGGCATAATTTTTCATGTTTTTTTTTTTAACTTGTGAAATTTCACATAATATTAATCAAAGTTTGGCGGTACACATTAACTTCTATTAGAAAATTAATTAAGGCATACTTCTACAACTAGCAAAAGCTACACTATCCCTAAATCTAAATATACTTCTGAAATCTATATAGACATAATACAATTACAGATGTGATAATGCAAGTAGTGCAGAATCAACATGTAATCATGACATTTTTCAAATGATTAATAACATTTAATCTAATGCATTGTGTAATGATTAGTAGTTTTAAACAAAGTAATAATGTGCAGAGCACTCTACACTCAACATAAAAAAAAATTAAATATAAACCATTTTGGAATTTTTTCGGCTAATCGACATGTAATCATTCCATTATGCACCTCGCTTCGAGTATCTATCAAATAAAATTGCAATAATGAGAGATGACACCACGTAGAAAACACTAACACAACCATAAAAATATTCTATGCTAGAGCTAGCTAATTAATTGCGGCTACGCGCAATATTTTTATGTGATTGTATTGACAGTCTCTATAATAATGATCATGACGACAAGGAATTCATATTTGATATAAGTTTATCTATATATAAAGTGTGCAAATTTGTCCTACGTTTCAAGTGGTATCACCACCCTTCATGAGAAACTCAAGTAAAACATGATAGATTCAAAAAGAGTGTTGAGGTATTTATTAACAAAGAATCAACTAGTGACCTTTAATATGATCATTAGAACATATTTTTAAGAAATAAAATATGTTTATTAAAAAATATTCAACTATTTACTATTAAAACATATTTTTAGGAAATGAAATATGTTTATTAAAAATATTTAACTAAAATATTAAAAATTTTGATCACAATTTAAAATGAAATAAAGATAAACAAATTAAATTAAATAAGATATATTTATTAAAAATATTTAACCATAATTCCAAATAACATAAAATAAAGAAATTAAAAATAATTTAGGTTATTAAAAAGTTATAAGCAAAAAATTAGATGAATTAAAGTAAAATATTAAAATATAAAAAAATGAAAGAAAATTATTAAAATATAAATAATAATTTTTTAACGACAATTTAAAATAGATTAAATTAAATTAATATGATTATTAAAAATATTGGGCTATAATTTAAAAGATTTAATCACAATACAATATAGAAAATAAATTAATATTGGATTATTTAAAATTTTACTTTCTAGAATTTATTTATTAATTAGATTTTTTTATTAGAAGTTTTGATTATAATTTTCAAAATTAATAAAATCAGAAAGAAATTAAGAATGCTAAAAATGGAATAGGACAAGGTACTCATTGATGGAATTTTGACACATGCCTCATATTTAATTAATTATTTAGTTTTAATTTAGAAAAAAAAAACATCTAAATTAAAATTAAATAATTAATTAAATATTAGGCATAAGTTAAATTTACATTATTAAGCAAATAAGTCCATGGTCCTATTATATATTTCACATTCTTTCTCATTTTATTAATCTTGAAAGTTATAGTCAAAACCTTTTAATAAAAATTTATAATTAATAAATAAATTCTAAAAAATAAAATATTAATTAATCTAATATTTTTTTTTCTTCATTTTATTGTTATTAAATCTTTTAAATTGTGGTGAAATATTTTTAATAAATAAATTCTAGAAAATAAAATTTTAATTAATATAGAATTGATTTTTTTTCTCATTTTATTGTTATTAAATCTTTTAAATTTTGGTGAAATGTTTTTAATAAATATATTAATTTAATTTAATCTATTTTAAATTGTGTTAAGGAACTTTGGTATTTATATTTTAATAATTTTCTTTAATTCATTTATATTTTAATAATTTACTTTAATTCATTTAAATTGCTAATTTTTTTTAATAAATATAGTTTTTTCTTTGTAAGTTAAGCATTGGTGAGGCTATATAATGGTCATATCCAATAATAAAACTTGAATAAGGCAGTGAATGTACTATTGACTTAACATCTAGGAGTGTTTTAACAGTACTAGTGACTTAACATCTAGGAGTGTTTTAACAGTACACCTGATCACCATCTATCCAAGACTCTATGGACATATATATAGCTTATTTTTTATTTCTTTATTTCATTTTATTTCAAATTATGGTCAAATACTTTTAATAAACATATTTTATTTTCCAATAACAGTCATTACTTGATTATTTTTTAATAGACATATTTTATTTCTTAAAAATATGTTTTAATTGTGGTGTTTTCATAAGATACAGGTTGGATTCAAGTTGGGAAGAAAGGAAAAAAAATTTCTCCAAGGAAAACAAGAAGTCATTCTAGATCAAATAAAAATGTTGACACCTAATCTTAAGGGTTGGGTGAGGATATTTAATATTGTATATTAAATAATATTAGGAAATAAGGAAGGCCAAGAGTCATTGGAAGATGAATCCCAATAGCCTCACCTCCATGTATAAATACATGCACATTCTTCATCTAATACACATTCTGATTTGTGGAGTTACCTCCTGGTTTGACATGGTATCAGAGCCAGTCCCACTATTGGCATTATTGCCTATGGTGTAACTCCCTCATTTCTGCTAACAGTCTTTTGCTCAGTCAGTTTTATGTCTAGTTTTTGCTGCTCCATTAGATTGCTGCCATTCTGAGTTTATATAATGCAATTCTGCATTTTTTAAAATTATCTCTGCAATTTCTGCACAGTTCTGAATCATTTTTGCAGCTTCTAAAGATTCTACAAATCTGCAATTTGCAGCTCCTGCAAATACCTGCAATTCTGCAGCTCTTGAAATCCTGCCATTCCTAAAAAAATTTGGCCTCTCGGCCTCCCCTCTGAAATTTTCTACACACATCACACTATCACTCTCCCATGGCATAGCCATCCCCCACCTGCAAGAGCCATTCCCCCTCGCAAGAGCCCTCCTCACTCATCGAACATCGCTCCTCCCCCCGCTACTAGCACTGCTCTCTCCCTATGTTATCCACCCCCTTATCACTCCACACTCTGCATACTCCCTACACCATTCACTCCACCCATGCACCCTCACTTCCTCTCGCGCCAGATATCACTCCATAACTCTGCGTATACCCTCACTCCCTCACGTGCCTACCCCTTGCAGCACTCATACCCAACTCCCGTCGACTCCCCGCTACTCTCATACCCTGCTACGACTCCCCCACCCCTTGACTCCCCGCTACCCTCATACCCATCTCCCTCCCATAGACTACACTGCTATGACTCCCCCACCCCTTGGCTCCCTGCTCACTCATACCTGACTCCCTACCCACCCACAGATCCGCTACCCCTATCTCCTACCCCAACCAACAACCTGCCCAACTCCCTATAACACACAACAATACTCCTTTTTAATTCCATTCAATTTACAATACGTTGTGTTACACTGCCCCCCCCCCCCCCCCCCTCCGCTGTTTTAATACCATTCATTATACCACCGCCCTCATATGATACTGCTCTCACCACGTTAATACTCCCCCCAATATATATTTAATACCACCGCACCCCCATTTTCAATACCACTCCATCGTTTATAATAGCGCCCACACATTTTTTTTCCCAAAAAAAAAAAAAAAAAAATTATATTTTTTTTTTGTAGAATTGAGTATATTTCTTAATTGGGGATATTTCTAGCAAAAAAATTTTCCTCCTCAAAAGAATTTTTTCCATCAAAGTAATTATTGTTTTCCCTTCAGAAGAATGCATTCTCTCATATCTATTGTAGGGGTGGTTCTCTCCAGAAAGGAGAAATATCTTGAATGGTCTCGGAAAATCAAGCACACTCTCATTTTTAATGAGTTGTGGAAAGGAATCTGTGAAGGACAAGAAGAAAATCCACCAGAAAATCCCACTTCAGACAAGGAGCTCACCATTTGGGAAAACAAGAACTGCAAGGCCTATGCCTTGATTGCAGCTTCCGTAAATGAAGAGGTGAGTCGCCATATTTCACCATTTTCAAATGGATATGAAGCCTTGAGCAAGCTAAAAGAACTCTATGACTCACATTCAAAACTATAAATTGTTCAATTGATGATTAAGTTGTTCAGTCTTGAATTGAAGAATGATGATCCCCTTAAGTTGTTAAGGCATTATATCTGACTTACTCACTTTATCTTGAGTCATTGCAAGCAAGTGGAAACCTTGAGCATATCACCTTTGATTCCCTTGAGAAAAAGTTTGCAGAAAGAGAGAAAGCTTTCAGGAAGATGATAGTCCCTTCGTCTTCTGAAGAGGCTGCATACTTTGCACATAGAGAAAGGATTCATGCTCCAGATTCTTCCAAAGGAAGAGGTGGCAGAAGAGGAAGAGAAAGAAGAGACTTTAGAGAAAGGGGGGGCAGACAATCTGACAAATCCGATATTCATTGCACATGTTGCAATAAAGATGGGCATGATGCATCCAAATGCAGGACACCTTGGGATAAAATTGAGCAGAAAAGAAATCAAGACAAAGGTAAAACTAATGACAAATACAAAGGTAAATCACCTGAATCCACTCATTATGTTCTAGCACATTGTAACAATGGATTAACCGAAGACTTGTTTGATGTTTCATTTACTTCATGGAGAGATGATTGGTTGCTAGATTCAGGAGAAACATGTCACGTGACATTTAGAAAATATTTTTTTGAAGAATTTACTAACAAATTTGATGGAGCAGTATATTTCGCAAATAAATCCAAACTCAAGCCATCAGGGCTTGGCACAGTTAAAAATATAGTTAAAAATGTGAATGTAAATGTGTGTGTATTTTGGGGGATTTTTGGAAAATAACTAGTTTGAAGGGGACTGGAATATTTGTGTCATATGGAACTCTTTTGAGGGTTTATATTGAGCCTTCTTGCTCAATCTCAAACCCTCAAAGAAAATTTGGATATGTAAAGGTTCTGGCCTTGTAATCCATATTTTTTTAGTACAAATCTCTTATCGTTTTGTTTAATATATTTATGTGTGTGTTTTAAAAAATACTGCATCACTATTTTCCAATATATTATGCTTTAATTGAGACTCTGATGATGGGTGGTGAGAACCCTCAAAACGTAGGACATCACTATTCACTCAGCCCTCGAAACATAGGACATCACTAAACTCACATGCCCCCTGATGAGTCCCTGATGATGGGTGGTGAGAGAACTCGAAACATATGAAATCACTAAAATCATACATAACATAGATGATAGGCAACGATGGGTGGTGAGAGAACTTAGGAAAACACTAAACTCATAAAAAACATAGATGATGGGTGGTGATGGGTAGTGAGAGGAATCGAAACATAGGAAATCATTAAACTCATACACAACATAGATGATGGGTGGTGATGGGTGGTGAGAGCACTAGAAACGTAGGAAATCACTAAACTCATACGCAACATATATCCAAAAACTTATATAAGCATATCATCATGAATTCATATCAGTATGAATATCAGCATAAAAGTATACTTGTATCAGCATATCAGCATGAATATTAGCATATGAATACAATGAATTCATATCAGCATCAATACGTGTTAATTCATATTAACTTATATCAGCATTTCAGTATGAATATCAACATATATATCAACATGAATGCATATCATCTTGAATATGGTGAATGCATATCAGCATTAATACGGGTACTAATTACATAGCATATTGAGAAATCTATAATTAAACGAAAAAATTATTTGTGCTCATATGATTAACTCACTTTATTTTATCCATGTGGGATTACAATAGTCAAGTACTTATAGATAGAATATGAACCCGAAAATGGAAGTGAATAATAACATTAATATTTGAAGAATCAAAATGACAAATGCAAAGTGTGTTCCATAAGTATTTGATTTTAGACAAATAGGTGAACACATTGAAAATATAACTATTGACATAAACTATTAATTCATGATTAGTAGCATTATTTGGAAAATACTTTTCTAAAAAATCATGGATGTGAAAGATAGCTGCCATTTTTAAAAATTGCAATGTTTGATTTCGTATGATGTGAGTATTCATATATGATATACAAATAAACTAAAGTTTCCATTGCAAAACTTTAATATGTGAAAAATAGATAATTATTTTAATAATATGTAATTTTGTGCCAAAGGGAAGTATGTGGAACAAATGTGCAAGGGGAATGTATATGCAGATAGAGAATAGGTTGAAGGAGAGCTTTTTTTGGTTGGTCAGTGGCTAGTTGGAATGCGTTGTGACAATTACATTTGTACCGTGTTCTTCATAATCATGTGTTAGGTTATTCATTAATCATAGTTCAACCTTTTTCATACTCTTATGTAAAATAAATGAATCAATAACGGCATAGTGGTGGGGACCAACTCAGCCATGAAATCGATT
This sequence comes from Pinus albicaulis, assembly GCA_034641835.2. NCBI lineage: Eukaryota > Viridiplantae > Streptophyta > Pinopsida > Pinales > Pinaceae > Pinus > Pinus albicaulis. Next base: position 702,613,370 of record CM076577.1, read on the forward strand.
CGTTGTAGAGATAGCTAAGCACATCTGCACATATTATTTATTTGCAGTTTTCCTTGCACAATTTTCTATTTACAGTTATTTTTTATAGTTTCTAAGCTAATTGGCATAATCACTAATAATTCGTACTTATTTTATATCATAAATCTATCTCTTTTGACCCATATATCAATGATATTAAAACAAGAACAAAATGTGGATTAAATGGACAAGATGGTTTTTGAATTTTGATATTTATTTTCATTACTTCCAGTAAATATTGCCTTTGATATCTTCAATTTCTATTTATTGAGGGTTTCATATGTAACAGTTTCCATAGGAGAGATAGTAACAACTGGTGACTGTGACTGGAGTGAACAATTTCAAATTTGAGCGGGATTGAGAGAGAAAATAGGTGGCTGAGAAAGGAAAAAAATTAGTTTCCCTCATACAGTTAACTAATTTCTCATATATATGATAACTTTCACTGGTCAGTTGTGTATCAACGGTATCTGAATATGTCAACAAAAAATAAAATAAACAACGACATTGCTAGTAGCGGATTGACGAATTTTGTAGTAAATAAGTACTTCAAATTTCGTGAAGGAGATACTTTTCCTGAGCTCACAACTACGTGGAGTCAACATTATTCAACAATTCATCTTCTCAATTGCTCAAGTTCTTTCCCATATTTCTCTCGTAGATATTTCTTTCTTTAGATAGTCATATAAGAGTTTCTATTGGCTCTTTCCCTTCCCGATGAACATAATAAGAACAACGAATGTTCCAAATCCATTATCTATTTACGTTCTTAGAGATACAAAACAAATTTTATAATCGACTAAGTTAATTTGATTTTCAATGAATTTTATTTATAGTTAGTCATTTTTTCTAGCAATAATAGATTCATTATGATGCCATGTCTTTTGTAACTTATACCATATTAACTTAAATTGAATTCTAACAAAGAATGAATGTAATTTTCGTATTACATAATGTCCAAGAAAATAGTTTGTTTAAATATTTTTCTAATTCAAAATGTGTTGGCACAACAAATCATTTACAAGAATTAGAGAGAACCAAAAATCAAAATTCGGTAACCGATACTGAAAAAATTTCTCAAGTAAACAACATTAACAAGGAAGAAAAACATAAGAAAAGAGGCATAAATCCTACACAACAATATGCAGATTCCACACCTGGTAATAGTGCAACCTCATCCTCCAATCTAGTAAACATAAAGCTCTTGCCACTAGAAAACTAGTTCATTGTGGTCTATAAGGTCGTGAAGATGATGAAGAGTCTCTTGAGAGATACATTCTAGAAAGAGCGCATGTGGCTCAAATAGCCAAATCCAAAAGTCCCACAAATAGAGAATTTATTGAATAATATATAGACGTGGAAAATGAAAATGATATACCACTTGATTGGGTTGCTTCTCATTTATCAAAGAATAAAAAAATAATAAATAAAATTGCATAAGAGGTCATTATTTTCGATAAACACCCTATCACATTGAAACATGAAAAATATGACAAGGGTAAAAAAAAATTAAGAATTGAAAAAGTAAAAGTTTATAATAAAAGGGTTATTGATCAAGAGAAAATGGAGAGGCTCATGGTATTCCATCAATCTATTGGTCACACAATTGCACAGTCTATTAACAAACAAGAAGCAGAAAATTTGATAGCAAAGAAAAGAATAAAGGAGCTAGAAGACACTCTAAATATAGGTCCTTTGTTAATAACCCCAATGGAAATATGGACATCACCATTACCATTTTCTTCTCCTGCTACACCACACATATCTAATAAAGTTGTCAATATCCTTAATGTGGTGAAATAACATATCATCAATAACATATGCCAAATATTAGAAACTATTGATCATGCATGGAAAGTAGCTTTCAATTTATTGTGTTTGCAACAGTAAGTTAAGACATCTTTGGATTTGGTTAATAATAATGTTCAACTAGACAGGAAATTTGTTGACAATGATTTAGTTACTTTTAGTTAGATGCTTGAATTACTCTTTGATGTAGAGAAAGAAAAAAAAGTACTTCCATATGGTAATTGAATACATCAAGTAGAAGTTGTATGTTTTGAGAGAATCATTACACTACAATACATCATTTCTAAATGTGATAACCTAAGCACTAGAAGAGGTGATTCCTTTTTGAAGGAGGTAAAGATTGTACAGGACCTAAATGGTCCATACATCATACACAATTTTGAAGTAATTTTAAGAGACATTTTGAAAGCTTAATTAGACAAGCTAAAATAGTCAAAGGAATCAGAGTTTGATGACATAATTGATTTTATTGCAGAATAAATTACCAAACGGATAATTACTTATGTTAGAATCAATGACAAGAAATTTGTCTTAGTTGTGCGGTTGCAAGAAGAGGCTAGAAAATTTGAAAAGTAGATATTTATTAAAAATGTAAAAATTAATATTACAGTTGCTCCTCAAAAAGATTTCATTAAAACTACGGTGGAAAAAATTGTGGAAGAAAGTAGAACTCAATAGACATTTAACAAATACACAATCACGGTGGACGTTTTTACATACTGTAAGTGTTCTCAAATCCTTCAACATTCGATTTTATGTTTACTAATATAAGATCTTATGTTAATTATATTACCATGACCACTAATTATTGTATACAAATTATTGTTTTTGTTTTATATTTATTTTTTGAATTATGATTCACGAGGGCCCAATCCTAGTTCCCATTGTGAAAAATGCATTTAATTTGAGAATTTTGTATTAGGATTTTAAATTCTTGATGCTACAGTTTTGACTATGTTCAACAATTTTGTTTTTATGACTATGTTTTGAATATGATCTCATATATATATGAATTATAGCTATGGTGATTGACATTTGAATATGGATACAATTTTTGTTATTGTTACTTTGTTTCTTATTCTTCAATGCTTCTCAAGCACAAATTTGAGTTTGTAACAATTTTATGATAATGTTTTCTACAAGTCTTTGAACATATGCTTTGATCCTTTGTATTATATCTAATGAACATTTTACAATAGTTTTGGATATCATGCATACATCTCTAAAGAATACAATGTTAACACTATGCCTTTAGAATTGAATAAATTTAATTCTGCAGAATATGAAAGTGCAGAGAAATATTTCATTGTGCTTCCTCTACACTCCTGCATTCTGCACAATTAAAATTCACTCCCCTATACATGATGCTAATTTGGAATATTGTAAAAAAAGTGAAAATGAAGAAAAAAATGTACAAGAGAAAAACATTTTATGTGGTATTGAAGCAGTTAACGAAGAGTGATAGTCACATGCATTATTGTTGAGTATATTTCTAGTCCTGATTGTCTAATTTTATTTAGTGTTTACAATTTTTTCAATTAAGACAATGATATAAAATGATAACTTTTCTTAAAGGTGTGTTTCTATTCAATTTATTATCATTTGATTATTATTACACTATACAACTCTATGTTTTTTTTGTTATATTTCCTATGTACTTTGTGATATGTAATGTTGTATAGAATAAGGCATATAAAAATTTATATAGATATACAAAACATTACAAAATTATGTGTTTCTATTCAATTTATTCTCATTTGATTATTATTACATTATACAACTCTGTGTTATTTTGTTATATTTTCTATGTACTATGTGATATATAATGTTGTATAGAAGAAGGCATATAAAAATTTATATAGATATAAAAAACATTACAAAACAATGTTTATGTTCCTTGCCCTGAACAATCGTTCTTATGAAAAAAACATACACATCACCTAATATTGCATAAGATTGTGAATAAAATCACCACCGTTCCACTCCTAACAAGAAATAGTAAATGTAAACTTTTCAAAAGCCTTGTCTCAACGTACCCTAAATATTTCTCCATGAGTACTTATTCGTTTGAAAGACTTGTCACTCCACAACTTTCCCTGTCTCGTTCAAATCTGTTATATCTAGTTGTTTTGCATAAATCAAACAAAACAGGAAATTTTACTAAGGATACATATAATAATCTTTAAGCACTCTGTATAATGTATCAATGTTACTTGTTCTGCACCTATGGAAAATAATATAAGCACATTAATATAAGTAATGATATGATCTAAATTATAATGTTACATTCTTTTATCACTTTCTCTTTCTAAGTAAATTTCCCCTACATTGTTATATTAGCCTTGTGCATAATGTGAAGGAAGAAAACTTGACTCGATATAGTTCCTACTCTCGCACTTCTCGCACACCATTTCCCCATATAATTAAATAATAGCGGTTACTCCCCCCCCTCCCCTCCCCCCCACCCTCCTCGCCCACCACCCACCCCATCCCTCACTTATGTAATAGACCTGAAACCCCATCAGTTATGGCATCTTTGGAATCTTTAAGCACTTTGCATAATTTATCAATGTTAATTGTTCTGCACCTTCACATAATAACATAAGAAAATGAATATGTAATAATATGACATTTAATATAAAAAGTGGTATTTTCCAAGAACTTCCTCTTACTAAGTAAATTTCTCCTACAATGTTAAATTAGCCTTATGCGAAATGCATAGGAAAAATTCTTGACTCGGTATAGTCACTACTCCTGCACTTTCCATGCACCCTTTCTCCCGCACTTTCCATACACCCTTTCTCTACACAAAAACATAATAGTAGTTAGCCCTCCCCCCATCCCTCACTTACATAAGGGACCTGTAACCCCATAATTTATGCCATATAATATTTAAGCACTCTACGCAATGTATCAATGTTACTTGTTCCACACCTCTGCACAATATTTTAAGCACATTAATATAAGTCATAATATGATTTAATTTAAAATGTGATATTCTCTGAGCACTTTCCCTTGCTAATTAAATGTCTCCTATAGTGTTAAATTAGCCTTATGAAAAATGTAGAGGAAGAAAAATTGACTTGATATAGTCCTTACTTCTTCACTTCCCTCACTTGTCACACACCCTTTCTCACACACTTGATATCGAAACCTGCAAGTGGAAAGACGATCAATTCTTTCAATATTAAATGATCATGCATTCCCAAAGACAAGCATAACTTTATTCTACTTTATTTCTATGGATTAACTTGGAAATTGCTTGCTCTCGAAAAGAACAGGTAATGAAAGACAAACATACCTTTCAAGAGTCGAGGAATCAAATAAAAGAATTTAATTTTGTGATATTCAGAGGAAGGAGAAAGAGTGTACAGAGAAATTGTGTGCATAGAATGGGTATATGTCAAGGTAAGGAAATACAAAGAATCACTCCATAGGATAAAAACTTGGATCCCACCTTTTTCCTATGAAATTTACACACACACTTTCTCCTTCCTTAGTTATTTAACTTCCAATACCAAGGTTCACAATTATGATCCCAACACATAATTTATTAAGTCTAAAATTATGCACAATGAAAACTTTGTACCCACAATCAAATATATTTCTAATTTTCCATTGGTTGAGTAAGCCTTGATGTGACATAATTCCTCTGATGGAAGGTGTTTTAGTTTTTGGTATTTTTCAGTGTCTGGAAATAATAATAAAAAAGGTTAATTTTGTGAGTGTCCATTCCATTGATGAGTTCTCTAGAACTAACACTGTTATGTGTGACCTTGCTATTGTACCTTACATAGGTTGGACATCAGGGGTGCTCCATAATGTTGATACATTACGTAGAGTGTAGAGGTGTGGAGGTAGAAACAAGGGGGTGGATCCTCTGCACTTCGCACAATGTATCAACTTTTAAATATTGTCAATTGACAACAAATCATTATGTAAGGTTTCCTTGTTAAGAGAAAGTAAATGTTTACATAATACGAGATTATTGTTTACACAAAATTCCTATATATTAACTTAATTCTCATGTTCATGTTGCAAAGAGGTATTCATTTTTGGAGTGAAAACCAAAACATAGTGAAACTAAAATGAAATACTTTACTTGAGGTTTGATCCATAGTGAGTTGCACCATTTTTCCATTGTTCAACAATTTAACTATTCTCCATGAGATATTGAAATTGTCAGTGATGTTGAAATAATCTACTCTAAATAGAATAATAACGAGGACCAAACTTATATATGTGAACTCTTGTGAATGTCTTTGAAATCCTAAAAGGCTTGCAAAGCTCTTCATTTCCAATGGTGGAATTGACACTTGATTGTTTGTGTTGCCTCCTTTTTGGCAACTGAGTACTGGACGCACCATAAAAAAGTTGTGACAGGACCGAATACCAGCATCCGAAATATACCCAACATCCAATTTTTGATGGCTTTTGTACAAATAAATGATTACGATGCAAAGATAATAGCCAATAATCAAATTAATGAGCATTGACTTCTCCATTTCCATATCACTGTCACATCTAAGAATCCTGTCGTTTTTTTGTGTAATGGTTTGGTTGTTTCACTACTTCAAAAAAAACATTACATATAGAGTAGCTTTGTGTTATTTTTTTTCCCAATGGGAAACCAGAGCAGTAACAAAAATTCAGAGTCTTAAGATTACATAGCCTTCATTTTACCACAGCTTCAGATAATAAAAAAGGACTAGAATAATTTTGAGACCAACTAGAGGCACACAGACCTTTCTTAACTCTGCTAAAATTAAAAAACTGGGACATGCTTGAGCTATATAACAAATTCATTCTTGGACATTTGGAAGAAAATACGAACTTCCATCCTTGGCTAAAAATTGACTAAGCCATTCATACATTTTAGCACAATCACATTTACCAATATGGTTGATATGCGTTGATAGGCGTATATGACATAGATTTACAACCATATTCACCAATGTGGTTGATATACGCCGATAGGCCTATATCCACCACCCACCACATGTATTTTACCAAAATAAATATTATATATTTATAAATATAATTACCAATATATTTTATGTATTTACTTATAATATATTAATAATATTAACTATATGCATACTATATATTAACCTTATATATATGTGTGTGTGTGTGTGTGTGTAAGAATATAAAATATTAAAATATATAATATTATATTAAGTAATAATAAAATGTATAATAATAATATATTATTAAATTTCTTAATATATTAATAGTTTTAACTCAAACTATAATATAATTCAAAAATAACAAAATAACAGTATTTTATTATTATTTATAATAAGTATATATCTCTTACCAATATCCCAAGGAATTATTAATATTACAAACCAAAAGAACTAATAGACCCAAGGAATTGATGAAGCAAGGAATAAATATTAATATTATAAACTAAGAAATTAAAAAAAACTAAGAATAAATATTTTAAACTCAAGAGATTAAAAAACCCTAAGAATTAATATTGTAAATTCAAGAGATTAATAAACCATAAGAATTAATATTTAAAACCCAAAAATCTAAGAAATTAATAAATCCTAACAATTAATATTTTAAACTCAAGAGATTAATGAACCCAAGAGATTATTAATAATACAATGCAAAAGAACTAAAAACCTAAGGTTTAAATATTATAAACCAAAAGAATTGGTTAACCCAAGTGATAGATATTAAAAACCTAAGGGATCAATAAGGCCAAGGAATCAATATTAAAAACACAAGAGATTAACAAACCCTAAGAATTAATATTTTAAACTCAAAAACCTAATAAGTTAATAAACCATAAGAATCAATATTTTAAACTTAAGATATTAATAAACCCAAAGGATTATTAATATTACAAACCAAAATGACTAATAAACCCAAGGGTTTAATATTACAAACTAAAGGAATTGGTGAACCCAAGGGATAAAATTAAAAACCTAAGGGATCAATAAGGCCAAGGGCCCAATATTAAAAACAATCGAGATTAATAAACCCTAAGAATTAATATTTTAAACTCAAAAACCTAAGAAATTAATAAAACCTAAGAATTAATAATTTAAACTCGAGAGATTAATAAAACCAAGGGGATATTAATATTATAAACCAAAAGAACTAGTAAACCCATTTAATATTATAAACCAAAGGAATTGGTGAACCCAAGGATAAATATTAAAAACCAAACGGATCAATAAGGCCAATGGATCAATATTAAAAACACGAGAGATTAATAAACTCTAAGAATTAATATTTTAAACTCAAACACCTAAGAAATTAATAAACCCTAATAATTAATATTTTAAACTTAAGAGATTAACAAATGCAAGGGATTATTGATGTTGTAAATCAAAATAAGTAATAATCCCAAGTGTTTAATATTATAAACCAAAGGAATTATTAAAATTATAAAATTAAGGAACAAATAAACAAAACCATATTATAAATCCAAGAAATTAGTAAACCCAACTGAAAAATATTATAAACGTAAGGTATAAATATTAGTATTATAAAACAAGAAATTAATAAACCCTAAGAACTAATATTTTACACTCAAGAGATTAATATACCCTAATAATTGATAGTTTAAACCCAAAAACCTAATAATTTAATAAACCATAGGATTTAATTTTTTAAACTTAAGAGATTAATAAACACAAAGGATTATTAATAATATAAACCAAAAGAACTAATAAACCCAAGGGCTTAATATTATAAACCAAAGGAATTGGTGAACCCAAGGGAAAAATATTAAAAACCCAAGGGATCAATATTAAAAACACAAGAGATTAACAAATTCTAAGAAGTTTGGTGTTATCTCCATGCCGAGTCCTACCATCATCCAGCTCAGAAGTTTGGTGTCCTTAATACCCTTGCCGTTAGAGCCATGAGGATATCTGATGCTGAACACCTTAACGAAGAAATCAGTGACTTGTCATCTATTTTTAGGAATTTGGGTTATAAAGAAAGAGATATCAAAAAGGCCCTAAAAAGATCTAAGGGCTTGATCTTACCTCAGAAGTGCCATGAACCTCAAGTAAGGGCTTGATCTTACCTCAGAAGTGCCATGAACCTCAAGAAAACAGGGGAAGGGTTTTTCTACCATACATTAAGGGTGTTACTGAAAAAATCGCCAAAGTTCTGAGGAAGAATGATATTTCCGCACAATTTTTCAGCAACAGGGACTATTAGACAAAGAATGCGATCAGTTAAAGATGTTATAAGCCTGTAACAACTTAAAGGAGTGTACAAAATTGATTGTTCGTGCGGGAAAAGTTATATGGGTGAAACCGGGCGTTCACTTCAGAAACGACTCAAAGAGCACGGAGCCGATATTAATTATGAATGATCGCGCACCTCTGCCCTTGAAGAACACTCCTCAAAAACTAGACATCAAGTGCATCTTGAAGATGAAAAGATCATTGCAAGAGAAGATCACTATCAAAGAAGGAAATTAAGAGAGGCCCTTGAGATTATAAAACATCTTGATAACCTTAATAGGGATGGGGGATGGGAAATTAGTGACAGTTGGCATCCTCTTCTTCTACAAATCTGTTCCTAAAAAGTGCAATCCTTCCAAGTATAGTTTTTCAGGTAAATGGTTCTAGTTTTGTCTCTCTTCTTTTAAATGTCGTTTTAATAATTAAGGTACTTACTTTTAATAATTATTCTCTTTTATTAATTTTTAATTTGTCTAAAAAATAAAAATTAATTAATTAATTAATTATTATTATTAGCAACTACTTAAACCTAATTTATCCTCCTAATATAAATTAATTTTAGTACTATTTATTAGATTAAATAATAAACATAATTAATAAAATAAAATAAATAATTATTTACTTTATTAATATTTATTTACATATTTAAATAAATTCTAATAGTTATTAGTAAATAATTAGTTTAGTTTATTCTTATAACAATTAGTGATATTAACCATCCCTAAATAATAAGGTTTTTATTGAAAGATTTTTTCTTAATTAAATAATAAATTAAATAAACCAATTAACTAATTTATTAATTAAACATTAATATTAATACATAGTTAGTTTTTAATACTAATTAATTTTATATTTTTACTAATTTTGTTTAACTAGGTAATGCCTCATTTTAAATAAATAAGTGATCTTAGGATTTTATCACATTATACTTAATAAAAATAAAATTAATTCATATTATTAAATTAGAAATAAAATTATTAAAATTTGAAATAAAATTATTAAAAATTGGTAATAAAAATTATTGGTTTTTTGAATTAAATAAAATAATAAAAATGAAATTTATAATTAAAATTAAAAAATTAAAAATTAATATTTTTGGTCGGCTCCTGTCATATCCTTCTTCACTATTAATAAATTAAAACCCTTTTTCAAATTCTTCATTCAATTGTCCTGAAGATGGATCCTTGTTGGGATTCGAAACATCGACAAATATTTCTTGATACTATGGATAATATGGGAAGCTCTTTAGAAGATGATAACCACGGGAACTTAAAAACCAAAATTCTAAGAATAAATATTTTAAACTCAAAAACCTAAGAAATTAATAAACCATAAGAATCAATATTTTAAAATCAATAGATTAATAAAATCAAGGGATTATTAATATTATAAACCAAAATAACTAATAAAACTAAGGGTTTATTATTATAAACCAAAGGAATTGGTGAACCCAATGGAAAAATATTAAAAACATAAGAGATCAACAAGTCTAAGGGATCCATATTAAAAAAAGAAGAGATTAGTAAAGCCTAGGAATAAATATCTTAAATGAAAATAAATGAGAAACTCACCCATTAATAAAGAGGTTAATAAATCTTAGGAATTAACTTTTTAAATAAAAAGGATTGATAAAGTGACATGATTATTAATATTATAAAACGAGGGGAATAATATTAAACCAAAGAGATTAATATTATAAACTTGAAGTATATAAAATCCCTTTGATAAATACTATAAATCGTGAAATAAACATGGTTGACCATGCTTGATTTAAACTTTGAGACAATTGATGTCACAATGTGACATTCAACCAAGTATGACCATGGTTGGCCATGGTTGATTTTCATATTGGGACAATGTTTTCATTATGTGACATTGGACCATGCATTAATATTAAAATGTAAGACTAATATTTTAAACTCAAGAGATTAATAAACCCAAGGGGTTATTAATATTATAAACCAAAAGAACTAGTAAACACAAGGGTATAATATTATAAACCAAAGGAATTGGTGAACCCAAGAATAAATATTAAAAACCTAAGGGATCAATAAGGCCAACCGATCAATATTAAAAACACAAGAAATTAATAAACCCTAAGAATTAATATTTTAAACTCAAGAGATTAATAAACACAAGGGATTATTACTTTTGTAAACCAAAATAAGTAATAAGCCCAAGTGCTTAATATTGTAAACCAAAGGAATTATTAAAGTTATAAAGTTAAGGAACAAATAAACAGAAGCATTTAATATTATAAGCCCAAGAAATTAGTAAACCCAATGGAAACATTTTATAAACCTGAGGGATAAATATTAGTATTATAAACCAAGAAATTAATAAACCTTAAGCATTAATATTTTAAACTGAAGAGATTAATATACCCTAAGAATTAATAGTTTAAACCCAAAAACCTAATAATTTAATAAAACATAGGATTTAATATTTTAAACTAAAGAGATTAATAAACCCAAGGGATTATTAATAATATAAATCAAAAGAACTAATAAACCCAAGTGTTTAATATTATAAACCAAGGGAAATGGTGAACCCAAGGGAAAAATATTAAAAATTTAAGGGATCAATAAGGCCGGGGGATCAATATTAAAAACACAAGAGATTAACAAACCCTAAGAATAAATAGTTGAAACTCAAAACCTAAGAAATTAATTTACCATAAGAATAAACATTTCAAAATCAACAAATTAATAAACCCAAGGGATTATTAATATTATAAATCAAAATAAATAATATACCCAAGGGTTTAATATTATAAACCAAAGGAATTGGTGAACCGAATGGAAAAATATTAAAAACATAAGAGATCAACAAGGCCAAGGGATCCATATTAAAACAGAAGAGATTATTAAAGCCTAGGAATAAATATTTTACATACAAATGAATGAGAAACTCACATGATTAATAAAGGGATTAATAAATCTTAGGAATTAACTTTTTAAATAAAAAGGATTGATAAAGTCACATTATTATTAATATTATAAACCGAGGGGAATAATATTAAACCAAAGAAATTAATATTATAAACTCAAAGTATGATATTAAGACAATTGTTGCTCCTCTTGTTGTCTTGATTTAAACATTAAGACAATTGTTGTCACAATGCAACGTTGGACCAAGTATGACCATGGTGGGCCATTGTTGATTTTCATATTGAGACAATATTTGTCACAATGTGACATTCGACCATGGAAGACATTGATCGACTGTGGCTAATGCAAATTAGCAATGGTTTTGCATGGTTTATTTTCAAATTGAGATAATGTTTTTCATAATGTGACATTGGACCATGCATTAATATTAAAATGTAGGACTAATAATTAACCCCTAATATTTGTATTTAATAAAATGAAGGGACTAATATTACGAACCAAAATAATTAGAAAACTTAAGGGGTCAATGTTATAAACCCAATGGATCAACAAATACAGGGAAATATTAATATTATAAACATAAAACATCAATAAACCAAAGGACTCTTATTAATATTATAAAAAAAACATCAATAAACTGAAGGGATTATTAATATTATAAACCAAATAGATTAATATTGTAAATAAAAATTATTAATAAACTCAAGTGATTAATAAAGTCGAAGGATCAATAAAATTAATAAAAAAAATATAAAAAACTAAAGAATTAATAAACACTAAGAATTAATATTTTAAACTCAAGAGATTAATAAACCCAAGGTATTATTCATATTATAAACCAAAAGAATTGATAAACCCAAGGGTTTAATATTATAAACCAAAGGAATTGGTGAACCCATAGAATAAACATTAATAACCTAAGCGATCAATAAGGCAAAGGGATCAATATTAAAAACACAAGAGCTTAATAAAGCCTACGACTTAATATTTTAAACACAAAGGATTGATAAAGTCACATGATTATTAATATTATAAACCCCAAGTGATCAATCAACCTTACTGATTGTTAATATTATAAACTGACTGAATTAATAAACTAAAGTGATATTCAATTCCACCATCAATGCAACCAAAGAAATAACATTGAAATTAACATATATTTCTTGTTGTCTTTAAATCAAAAAATCCCACTACAAAAATGGACTTGAAACTCTCCATCAAAAGTCATTTATCAAATAGCCTCTTCCAGAACACAACCAGATTGACGACAAAAGGAACACCAATTCAAATCAATAGGATAATAATCACGATACTTAACACTTTCCAACCAATCCCTTCTTGTTTTTCTCCTAGCCTCCCTCATGTGCACATGCAACAAGTATTTTACATTCATTTTCATTTCATCTAGCACACAAATATGCTCATCAATAAAACCAGGATGGAAGCCATGTTTTCTATCGAACTTTTTCCGAAGATACGAAAGAAAACCGATCACTCTAGAAATATTTTCCACCACTTGATTATAATGGATGCCATCATTATTATCCATATCTACATTTGAAAGGACAAAAAAAATCAAAATTAATATACACAGACATAGAAACATCTAAGCACACACACATATAAGAACACCCCATTTTTATTATTGTTAAAAAACTTAAGCTTAAAAACGTCATGCTATAAAATAACCTAACGCTACATGAACCAAATTATATAAAATTTATACAAATATAAACCTACTTAGAAATACATATTGTACACATGTAATGAGTGATATGACCCTTATTACAATAATCAACAAGAAATCACAATTTTTTTAACTTAATGTTTAAAATCAAATATTAATAATGTTAGTAGTTCTATATTTGTATTTAAATTAATGTTAATGTATATATTAATGTTTGTTTAATATTAATATCAAATATAAATATGTTGTCATTGAACCAAAACACAACATATTTAGAAAACCACATTGATAAATATTATTAGTTGCATGTCATACGGATATGACTTCAACCTTGATTTTTAATGACTCGCTCATATAAATGGTTGTATATATCTGAATGGTTCATTGTAAACAAAAGAACAGTAACGAATTTAAAAAAAAAGGGAAATTGAAAAACATGAAAAACAATGTAACAACTTTCTCACATATGATGAATGTATTCATTTCATTAGTACATGAAAATCACTATTATACTAAATGTAAATAAAGAGGAAAATAAAAAAAAATAAAAAAATAAAAAATTCTATAAATATGTCACAATATTATTAGTTGCATGTCATACTAATATGGATTTTAATCATTTTTTAATGATTGGATCATATAACTCGTTGTTTATCTATCAATGTTTCATTGTAAACAAAATAACAAAAACCACTTTAAAAATAAGTAAATTGAACAACATGAAAAACGTTGTAAACAATTTTTCAAAATATTACTATGAATATGATGAATGTATTCATCTCATTAATATATCAAAATCATTATTATATTAAATGTAAATAAAGAGGATAATAAAAGAAATTCAAAAAACATTCTATAAAGAGCTAAAAGTATTAATAGTTGCATGACATAGCGATATGGACTTCAATCTCTCCTATTCTTTCTTCCTGGTTGTAACATATGCACTATCTTTCATCTTGGCATAACGATGAAAAGATAAAGGTGGTGCAATGCGTAAACCATCTATTGATTTTACTCTTGATATGGTTGTGAAGATCAGGCCTTGTTGCTCTTTATTCTCGATATAAAGTGATGCTCGTTCTAAAGTCAAACCCTATGACTTGTGGATTGTAAGAGCCCATGCCATCTTTAAGGGAATTTGTTTTCAATTTCCTCTTATCACTGGTGTGATAGGTACAATTTTTGGATTGCTTGCATCAAATGGAAAACTGATGCAGGAGCATTCTTCAAAGTTTATAAGACCTAAGAGTCTTATCACACATTTACTAAAGGGAGTGGGTTCCCTTAATTATTTTGTTTATTTTCCTAAGTTTAGTTGAGTTCTAAAGAGATTTAAATGTAGTTTGATTAATATCCCATGATTTGTAGAGATCTTAGGGATGAGTGAGCAATCCTAGGACGAGTGAGGATTTTAGGGATCTAGAGGTCTAATATAGTATTTGGTTGAGTAAATAATGGAATTGAGAGAAGCTTTAAGAAATATTGAGAGCTTTTTGGATCTGAACTTAAATTGGTTCACGATTCCTTTTTGTATATATTGGTAAACATTTTGAAACAAAATAGGTTGGCCGAGGGGCCCGAAGTTGGCTAGTTAAGGGTGTGAGAGTACAATGAGTTAGAGAAGTCATTTTAATGTGTGTGTTCAGGCCCACGGAGGTCGTAGGACTGTAATCAAATTAGATTTCAATGAAGATTGAATAATTCTATATTTAATATGATTTTTTTTAACCATGGCTTATAAATCCTGTGTGATTGTGTGATTTGTGGTGTGCCATTTGTTTAAGTAGAATTGTTGTTGAAATTTCAGAGTGGATTGACCAGTAGAATGGGATCTGAATCGGTGGCTATCATGGAGTCTTGTGACTCTATGTATTAAATTAGGAATTCCATAGCGGAGGGAATGTCAATGGTTGCATAAATAGTTGGAACCTCTAAAACGATCAGCGATGGAACACCTTGCAGTCGCACACATTTATTGATGAGTTATTGCGGAGAGTAGAATGGAGTAATGTTTCGTCGCAGAGGGCCGAAACTATTTTTTCCCAAAATATCAGAGGTTTTAGAACAAAAGCGTGAAGGATGAGCGGACGGTCAGGATTAGATCGTAGATCTGAAAGGGGAGATATGAACGGATGAGATCACATTGGAAGATAAGTTGGGAAGATGAGATGCGATGAAGGGTGAGTAGTGAGAACCGTTAGATCTGGGCACATATCAATGATGGACTACGAATCGCAAATTCGCACATCGCAGAATTTAGCGGATAGCGTTATGGCATCGTGCGTTAAGCTAATTTGTTTGTGATGTGGTAAGGATTGAAATATGCGATGCGACAAGGGGAGACCACATGTTAGAATTGCACCTGAGTGCACACCGTAGATTTTATGGTTTGTACTTAAGAGTTCGGAAGGTAAGTTATGTTGGATGTGATGTGATGCGATCACATATCACAGAAAATAGGAGATACGTTTATTGCGAAATGTTAAAACTTGTGGGCAAGAGAAATGCGATGCGATGTGATTGGTCACTGTGTTGTGGGACCCGAGAACCCCTGTTTCGCGTATATTTATGTTGTTTGGGAGGAATTGTGATTTGTTTAAAGTTCCGATAAAGTAATAATTGTTTGATCGCTAATGTATGTATGTTTAATAATACACTGATATTTTAATCCGTTGTAGTAAAGGGGGTTTCTGTGGGCCCATAAAACACAAGTCCATGGTTTTGTTTAAAATGTAGTTTCAGCTGCATCAAGTGGTATCAAAGCGAGACTAGTGCTCTTTGGGGTTTTATACAAGGATTGGATTTTATTCTTAGTATGTGTAGAGTTTGCATTGGTAATTGATCCGTATATAGGGGGTTATTGTATGAAATGAATTAGTTGTTTGGAGATCATAATACAAAAGATTTTATGCAGAGAAGAATCCTGAAATGTTGCAAGCAATGGAGACTTCAGCCATTTCATTAAGACATACTGCAGAAAAAGGTTTGAGGAAGATAGGATAAGGGAAGGATATTGTAAGTTTTAAAATCTTTAATGATATATGTATGTGAATGTAATTAGCAACAAGAAATTGTAGCCAGGTAGCTGTGACAAAGGAAAAGGGAGCAAGTGAAGAAATTGCAACAAGAGATATTGTAAGGAAATGAATAGAACATGGATGTTCTCAGAAGGAAAAGGAAATTAGTTAAAAGAAGAACTAAATTGCAGACAGGGAAAAGTAAAGCAACATGTTTATTTTTCAAGCCAATGAAAGCTTAAGGAGATATGATCATTGGAATTTCTCTCAGGTATGAGTTATATTTTAATATTTGGTCTAATTTGAATTAGTTTCATAATGAAGAGAATGATAGAAGCCAACACACAGTAACAGACTATGTAAAAGGAAGAGAAGTTTTGTTAGTGGCAAATTTAGCAAAGGAGATTGTTGTAGAAAAGAAGAGAATATAAGAGTTCTCAAACAGAGAAAGGGGCAGGTGAGCATAGGTTACAAAATCCTGACAGCGTTGGAAGCTAAGGAGCAGGAGTGCTCAAAAGAGGTTTTGTTACAAAAACCCAAGGAAATATACCAAGATGATGACTTGTTGTAAGTGACAAGTAAAGACTTGTTACACATAAATGAGAGAGGATTATTGTAAGCTCACAGTGGGCAAAGGGAGTCCATATAAAGAGTCAATATGACTATTAGATGAAAGAAACCACAACAGAAGAAAGAAATATGCCATGGAAAATGGAAAGGGAAAGAAGATGAGTCATGAGGTACTTGACAAAGACATTGCTGAATTGAAAGCAAGTATCAATGCAATAATAATGCTGCTTGAAGACTGTGAAAGGGGCCAAAGGTATGGCTGGACTATGAAAAGAAATAAGATAAAGTGGAAGTTGTTGCAGAAACAGATAAAGAGGAGAATGTACATCATATTAAGAGAAGAACTCAGAGAAGTTGAGTTAAATATGAAAGATGGTTATTGTAGACCTGAGCAAGAATTTTACCTTGCTGAGGAAGGAATTATTGATGATTTTTTTAACTATTGGACAAGTTTGGATCAGCTAAGAGATGTGGTGAGGGAGACATCAGAGGAAGAGGAGCTTTGTATTTTTGAAACTAATGTTTTGTGTATGTATGAAAGTGATGAACAAACTTTAGAGGATGTATTTATGTAGGTTGATGAAGAAATGAAGCTGTTATAAGAGATGGTTGTAATAGAACAATTCTTAATTGAACATGTGTTAAAAGACACTGAAGATGGACAATTGTTGAAGACTACTATGGAAGCTCGAAATGATGAATCTAGTAATACTTGGAAAAATGATGGCAGACAGTTTGAATACAAAAGGAAATTGAAGATTGCAAAAGAAGGAGTAGAAAAGAAGTATGAAGATAGCCTTATGACAAGATTAAACAAGAGTATATGTGCAGTGCAAACACTTGAGGTAATGGGATTATCTCTTCAATTTTTATTCAAAAATTATGAACGTGTATTGATAGTTGATGGACAAGAATGTTTTTTGAAAATACATAATGGAGCATCAATGGAAA
This sequence comes from Pinus albicaulis, assembly GCA_034641835.2. Taxonomy (NCBI): domain Eukaryota; kingdom Viridiplantae; phylum Streptophyta; class Pinopsida; order Pinales; family Pinaceae; genus Pinus; species Pinus albicaulis. The sequence continues at coordinate 702,631,530 of CM076577.1, forward strand.
GGGATATTAATAAAGATTTCATTGTGGAATATGGTAGAATAGAAATTTATAAGGAGAATTCGGTCCAAGGAGGTACAGTTAATCCAGTAAAGGCTATGAATAAGAAAGGAAAGGAGGACATTTAGGAACTTAAGGATAGGTTGGTAGAGGCTAATGCACGGTAGAAAACTGAATACAATGTTATTTGTACAAATTTCAAAAGGAGTAAAGGTGAATATAATCAGCAAACTGAAAGGAGACAGGAAATCCCAAAGGATGAAGGCAAGGATGCATTTGCAGTGAACATCAAAGGGGTTCAATGGAATGTGATATTCATGGTGTTAATAGCAATTTTTACTATTGTAAAAGGGACTTTACAGTGGAATGGAAAATCTGTTGTATATGGTGATTTTGTTTCCTGTATAGAAACAAAGAGAACGTTAGCTTCTAAAATTATAGATTGTCATATTTTTATTGAAAAGAAAGAGGGATGGAAAAAGAAACTTAGTGGCTTACAGATTTGTAAGGAAGAAAAGGGAAGAATGAAGATAAATGTGAAAGGAAGGAAGGCCAAAGAGAAGAACAAATAACATAATTCAGAAATTAGACAACATTCAGAGAAAAGTAGAAACAAATAAGATGTTTCCAAGACAAGACATTATGAAGGAGGATATGACAAATCGAGCATGTCATATTCACATCAAGGGGATGACAAATTAGAGAAAACTTGGAGCAGAGATAATGAGGAAAAATGTAATATGTTTTCTAATTTTGAATTATTAATTGTTGAATGTGTTTGCCAAGATAAAAGATAAACTTCTCTTGGAGATATTTCTGTTTATGAAAATATGAGGGAGCATGCAAGTTCTGGAGATGTAGAAAATCAGTTTTCTGTATGGAAACAAGAAGATGGGAGAAAGAAACTATTTGATTCAGAAGTTTGGAATGGAGTAAAGAGACTTGATATAACTCTTACACAAATTATTGCAGAAGAGAAAGAAGATTGCAGAGGATGTGAAATTACAGACCATGAACAAATTTTGTTTTTGATCTAAAGAAGATTTGAATGTCAAGAGTTTATCTTGAATTTTCAAATGAAAAATTGGGTGAACAGTTCAGTTAAATTTAATGTGAATATCGAGAAAATTGAACAAGGTTTAATAACAAAAAAATTTGTAGCTGATGGATAGTATATAGTGGGAAGGTCATATGTTCTTGTGTCAAACGAGGAACAATATTCTTTTGAAATTGAGAATATTCCACTCAAGATATTGGATAAGTGGATGATGAAAACAGCAAAGGTGATAGGTATGGGAATTTTTCAAAGTCAACAAGTCAAGAAGAGATGGAAAGATATGTAGGACAGTATAAATAAAATGGTTTGGAAACAGAAGAGGATATTGGTGATAGGGTCAGAAATAAAAATATACGGTCCAATAGAAGACAATGGAACTAGTGGAGAAGATGTGACGTTGAAGTTACATATTGTTGAGATGATGACAAGACAACAGCACACATAGGTACAAAAATTTATGATTCTTGAAGAGATACCTATGTTGAATATCAGTATCAAAACACTACGCAATGGAGATGCTCATGACAGTAGAGAAAAAGGATATCCACAATACAGGGTTTGGCATCTAGGAGAAGGAGAGAATGCAGGAAATACACCTGCAATTGGAAAATTTTAGATAGCCGGTTGGAAGATGAAGTATACAGGAGTTTACAACTGAGAAAATTGGAAGACTCATGAACAGGTGTCCATGAATTATTTCAACTTGGGGAGTTTGATGCAAGAGCATTCTAAAATTTTTATAAGACCTAAGAGTCTTATCACACATTTACTAAAGGGAGTGGGTTACCTTAATTATTACGCTTATTTTCCTAAGTTTAGTTGAGTTCTAAAGAGATTTAAATCTAATTTGATTAATATCCCTTGAGTTGTAGAGATCTTAGGGATGAGTGATAAATCCTAGGAAGAGTGGTGATTTAGGGATCTAGAGGTCTAATATAGGATTTGTTTGAGTAAAGAATGGAATTGAGAGAATATTTAGGAAATATTGAGAGATTGTTGGATCCGAACTGAAATTGGTTCAGGATTCCTTTTTGTATATATTGGTAAACATTTTGAAACAACATAGGTTGGTCGAGGGGCCCGAGGTTGGCTAGTTAAGGGTGTGAGAGTAAAATGAGTTAGAGAAGTAATTTTAAGGTTTGTGGTCAGGCCCAAAGAGTCTGTAGTACTGTAATCAAATTAGATTTCAATTAAGATTGAATAATTATGTATTTATTATGATTTATTTTAACCATGGCTTATAAATCCTGTGTCACTGTGGGATTTCTGGCATGCCATTTGTTTAAGTAGAATTGCTATTGAAATTTCAGAGTGGAATGACCAGTAGAATGGGATCCGATTTGGTGGTTTTCATGGAGTCTTGAGACTTTACGTATTAAATCAGGAATTTCACAACCGATGGAATGTAAATGGTTGCATAACCCACTAGAACCTCCAAAACAAGCATCAATGGAACACCTTGTAGTCGCATACGTTTATTGATGAGTTATTGAAGAGAGTATAATGGAGTAATGTTTGGTCGTAGAGGGCCGCAACTGTGTTTTTCCCAAAATCTCAGAGGTTTCGGAACAAAAGTGTGAAGGATGAGCGAACGGTCAAGATTATATCACAAATCTAAAAGGGGAGTGATGAACGGATGAGATCACATCGCAAGATAAGTTTGGAAGATGCGATGCGATGAAGGGTGAGCAGTGAGGACCGTTAGATCTGGGCGCAAATCAACGGCGAACGGCGAATCGCAAATTCACACGTCGCAGAGCGGATAGCATTAAGGCATCATGTGGTAAGTTAATTTTTTTGTGATGCGGTAAGGATTAAAATATGTGATGCAATGAGGGAAGACCACGTGTCATCATTGCGCATGAGTGCGCACTACAGATTTTATGGTTTGTACTTACAGTAAGTTATGTTGGATGTGATGCGATGTGGTCGCATATCGCAGAAAATAAGAGATATGTTTATTGTGAAATATTAAAACTTGCAGGAAAGTGAAATGCGATGCGTTGTGATTGATCACCGTGTTGTAGGACCCAAGAACCCCTTTTCTGCGTATCTGTATGTTGGTTGGGAGGAATTGTAATTTGTTTAAAGTTCAGACAAAGTAATCGATGTTTGATCGCTAACGTATGTATATTTAATAATACTTTGATATTGTAATCTATTGCAGTAAAGGGAGTTTCTGTGGGCCCATAAACCACCAGTGCACGATTTTTTTTAAAATGCAGTTTCAGCTACATCAAACACCAACATACTTATCAAAAACAACAATTGTGAACATTGGAAGCTGAGGTGGCTTAGAGGTAGGCATATAAAATATTTCATTCACATAACCAAGTGCACCATTCACCAAACTAGCTTCAACGCACAAATTACTTGTCAACATAAAACATTGGCCATGACACAAAAAAACTTCACGGTCCAATTGATCATCAATGCATCATTAGAACCACTGATTTATGAATGCCTTGAATTCTCAGCAATACATTGTGCAATTGGAGAATTTAATTATTTCAACGTATGCCTATTATGGAAGGACACCAAATTATTTGTTGGAAACATGTGAACTACTTCATTATATAAATCCCTTTCTCTAGGATGCAACCTCATATCAGCCCACGACATAAGAAAATCCCAATCATCAAGAACAGATTCTGCATTTCGTATGTTATTGAGGACTCTATGAAAACAAGATTGTTTCTCATTATTCCCTTGTTGGCAAAATATTGTGTCAAGAGTGACAACAATGTTGAATTTTTTCCAAAATACTTTCCCTGTTGTATTACCTCCATACAAAGGCTTATCTCTCACAGGAGGTAGTTGGCTAAGGTCACCCACAAGGTTTATAGATCTTCCACCAAAAGGAAAATTCTTTTTCTCGGGAAATGCTTCTCGTAATTGAGCATCTATTTGCATGATTAACCTTTATACTAAAAAGATCATTTCATCAATCAATATATATCGAATATGCCTCATTTATTCTTGGAATACTGCTACTGATTGACCCTGTAGTGGTTTCATATCTTAAATGGAATTTTTAGAGCAAAGTGTATTTTTTTGCATGTATATTAAAAGCAAGTATTCCTGTTGAGGCAATAAGAAGCAAAGGAATTTTTCCATTACTTGAAAAATTAGAAAGAGCTTCAAATATACAATGGATAAGGAAAGACTTTCCAGTGCCTACAGTTCCCTTAAAAATCATTAGAAGAGCTTCACGAATCTCATATTCAACAAAATGCCTTAAAAAAATTTCAAAAGAAAGTCATTGTTTTTCTGCCAATGAATTTGGAGATGCAAATGTTCTATTTGAAAGGTCAACAATATCACCCCTTAATTGTCAATTCCTTATAAAATTAATAGCTTCTCCATCCACATCATCAGAAATGGTTTTTCTTTTCCAGCCAAAGCATATATCAAGATCCCTTCGACCAAGGGTGTGAAGAATAGAAACATTCACATTATTTGGTGGAACCAAGTGAGAGAAAATTTTCCATTCTTTAAAGTCATATTCAAGATTCATTTCCTGGTTAGCAAAATCACCATCTTCTCCATCTTCAATATTGTAAACAATTGATGGATTTTGATCAACATGCCATGCTCGATATCGAAAATTCCTCGAATTTTCAACAATAATTTCAGCTGAAAGCCCAATCTCCGCAAAAATGTCATGAAATGGCTTGTACAAGAGCAATTATGTCCAGCAAAAGGTTTCAAATTCATTTGAACCCTCACTATGAATAGAATAAAACCGTGGCAAAACCCGAACAATAACATGAACATCTTTAGGCTTCCAAGGATATTTTTTACGCTTGCTATTAAATGTTCAAGATCTTGTTGTTTCTATCAAAGATAGATGTTCAAGGAAAAAAGGCCTCTTCTGATAATGTTGAAAAAAAGTATTCTCAGATGAACATTTCATGCCATCCCTTGATATTTTCCTTAAAACATTTCTTACAACATTTAATGAAACAAATTTTCAACTACAGACAACAAGAGGTAGCTTAAGCAATATATGGCATTTTTCTTATGCTCTAATGTCATGGTCAACAATCGTTTCTGCAAGAAACCTTCTGTAACCACATAAAGCATGATCCTCAGAGGTAATAGAATTTGAAATTATAGTTAACCTATCATGATAACTTTCATACCTTTTCTCTGCTTTTGATGCATACTTAGCAATATATTTCAGGACAACATACCGAGAAAGCACTGGTTGGCAATCAACATTTGCACGCCACATTGTTAGAAGGTAAATGTTATGTACATTGAGCCTAACATCATTTCTTTCCAGGTCATATTTTTTTCTTCCTTGATCATCTATGAACAATATTGATTCCTTAGAATTATCCCATGGAGAATTATACCGACATGTGAGAATAGTGCCCTTTTTGCGCAAACAAGAACTACACTACACTTTGTGTGCCTTTGGACATGGTTCAACAATTTTTCATAATCACTATGAGGATTACAAGAGAAAATTTGATTAGTATTCAATAGGCAAGGGTCATCATTGAGATTTCTTGGAACCATTATGTTGCGATGATGTATTTCACGTGGATTCCATGCAATTACATAATTGTCAAAGAATTTATTTGCAAGTTGTAAATCATATGCATTTGACCAATCAAGTCTTTCCATGTCAGGAGCTCCTAGCAACCATAGGAAACCATGGATATGTGCTGAACCTCTATGTTTCGACTCATATCTAAAGAAAATGAATATAGAGTTACTACAAAAAATATAAATAGAACCATAGTAAGAAATTGACAATGAATACAAAATAAATTCAACAACACAAACTTGTACTAGAAGTCTTTCACTTTAAGATATTTTTGGATAAGTTCCTCTCGAAATATATTGAATCGATGGTGCATAAATGTGGCAAAAAAATGAGGGTACTGGATAACATTCTCAATTTTCATACGATTTTAATTTAAGGAATGAGAATGTGAGGGTACAGGCACGTGGTTATGCAACTTTGGCCACTTTGTGTCAATTGCACTCAAAGTAAAAAACAAAGATGGACATCCCAACTGAGTAATCGTGTCATTCAATTCAGTGTGACATTTAGTCCAGTTTTCTCTTGTACCTATGAGAGAAGAACCTAACCACATAAGATTTCTCAGCCAACTTATTATTTGGTAAATCAGAAATTTGGTGACACAAGTTTTCAATTGTTGTCAGTGAGTTATCATGTAAATTTTTCTTCACAAAAATTCCATTAGTCGCTTGGCTCCGATGCCACATTATCATGTTGAATAGGTAATATTGAAAGCGATAATGGTTTCCAAACCTCTAATCATAGTATCTAAGAAGATGCAATGCATACTCATGAAGTTCAACACTACAAATACGTGGCTGCAACCTATCAGCATCACCAGCGGGGAAAAATGTGGGGAATTCCATATCTAATAACCCCTCAGTATTATATTCATTCACCGGAGAGGTTCCAATACTTGGCCAATCCATTTCTTGAACATGTGAAGAATCAACATTATCAAGAAATGCACTAATTTCTTCCACTTCTCTCCGTTCATTGGGTAGGAAAGCAACAAAAGAAGAAGGATGAGAGGGAAAATGCTCAACATGAAACCCTTCATTATTAGCTCCATTGATCTTAGATTATTCAATATCACAACAAAAAAAATTAAGCCTGGAGGAGACATCTGTTGATATTTTAGGCAAAGCATTCACTGAATAATAGTCAATTACAACATATCAATAATATTAATCATGTTCAATTTTGAAAAGTAACGCAGCCATAACTCGAGATATTTTTACATAACATTCATAATATTTAGATTGAGCGGCATGTATCCTCACAATCAGAAAGTCAATATATTCAAAATGTTGAGTACGACTTTATGCAATTGTATAAATATCTTGGGGAAAGCTAATTGTGTGGCCGTTATACTTTTATTCCCCACCTCGAACATGTGTCACTTGCAAAGTAGGATTTACACGTACTATTAACATTTCTTCAACTTCAGTAAGAACTCTTAAAATATGAGATTTCTCACCAGGATACATGTTATTATATCCATAAAAACGATGGGAACCTCTTTCATTCTTACATGGTCTGCAAACAGGTCCTTCAAAATCTTTTAAAACCTAGATTCAGGGATATTATTCTTGGCAGATGTGGCACATTTGGACAACTGACAACCCATCTATCTTTTCTAGAAATATTTTATGCACTACAATCATTTTTTCATCAAAATGAATATGATCTGTATCGGTTGGACCATGGGGAGAATGATGTGGAAGACTATAATTTCTTCTAAAATGTAATTGATTTTCAGCGCCATGAGATTCTCTTCACAAATTTGAAACATGTGCAACAGATCTATGACAAGGCCTTTCCAAATTTATGGTTTGCATTTCTGGAACCTGAGAGGATGATAAGGTGTATTTAGCATAAAAAAATTTAAATTTAATTTCCAACTAATTAGAAATGAAAAGTGAAAAAAAATCAAATTCATTCAATATTTACATTTGTTTGGAAATGTGGATGAAGACTATGAGATGGTTGCTCTTCACTTCTAACATCAGTGAATAGAACATTTGGGGAGTTAGTTTCTATTCCTCTATTCAAATGAATTGTTTCCTTTTTCAACAAAATAAAATTCATTATAAAACTAAATTTCCAACCAATAAAGATTAAAAATTGTAAAACAAATCGAATACACTGAAAATTACATTAATTTGAAAATTTTATGTTTTGGATTCCATTTCTCCAACCTCATTAGATGAAATCATGTTTTTTCCATAAAATGTTATAAAATGCAATGTACAACTAACAATAAATGAGGAAAATGAGGAAAATATCAAATTCATTCAGCTTTTACATTTGGTTGGCCCTCAATGAATGTTATGAGATGGTTCCTCTTCACTTATAACATCAGTAGATGGAACATCTTGTAAGAAGTGTTCCGGATTATCCACAGTATTGAAGAACATGGAACATCTACGAAGTTAATTGTATGCCTCTATTGAAATGAGTTGTGTCATGTTTGAAGAAAATAAAGTATGTGATAAAATTTATATCCAACCTACTAAAAATTCAAAAATGAAAAATCAAATCAAATATATTGAACATTTACATTAGTTTTCTGATTTTATTGTCGAGGAGAATGCAGTGGAAGGATATGACATGCTTCATCTTCAATTATCAGATTAGTAGATGGAAGACTTGGGGAGTTAATTTATATACCTCTATTAAAATGATTTGTATCCTATTCAAAGAGAATAAAATACCTTATAAGTTTAGTAAAAACAAAATTGTGAATAGAGGAATGTAATAAAAATACCATTATTGCAGCAACCGTAAAAATATCATTGTGTTACCTTCGTTGTTCCATGCGAAATGCTATCAAGGATGATTGATTCTGCTTGTGGGACAACATTATTTTGAGAAGGGGGATTGGAATATCTGATGTTTCAACCAACTGGCTCCAAATTATCAAACAAATGGCCAATAAAACTATCATCCAAGTCATCACATACAATGTCATCATTGTCGCCACCATGGATATTTTGCAACCTTTGGCCTTGTTCAAAAGATGCAATTGCAGAGGTAGAAGAGTTAGGGTGAAAATTTTCATCCACGTTATCAATATGATGTTCTTCCCTATTGTGATATGTTTCCCCAATATTATGAACATTCTCAGGAAAGCATCGAACAACAAAATTATGCTAGCGAGGAGCAAATTCTGGCAATCAACTATCAAGGGGAAATGTTCTTTCCATGATATCATCCATAGTATGGTACTTACGAGGAATCATAAAATCATTTTGAGGAGTGGTTTCACTCATTCTTCTATGATATGTAGCTCTCCTATGCTCATTTATTGTTTCCTTGTTTTGTTGATACCGTAAACGACGAATTTAATTATACATGTCACGTGATGCTGGTGACGGATTTTGTTTTCTTGTATGCTTGCTTGTGCCTTCAGATGACATGTCTACAATGAATAATAACATATTTATTATGGAACCATAAACATGGAACATATAGTATATCCAATATCAATAAACACAGAAGAATGAAAAAGGAACACGTTTTTTTTCAAACCATACAAAAACATTAAAAGTGTATATGGTATTTTTCCAACCATATAAATTTATGAAAACATAAAAGTATTTTTCCAAATGGCTAAAACAAAAAAGGCTAAAATTTCATGTCTCATATTAGAATTGTAATGGGAAACCCATATAACTGGAACAAAATACTATAATAATATATGAATTGGAAATATATCTAAATACTTGGAACTATATACCATCAAAATATAAATGTAAACACTAAGTTGCACCTAAAGATATAACATTTTTTTAGAACCAATGAGAAAAAACTAATGCAAACACAATGTATAAAATAAGCCACAATAATTATAATTATAAAAACAAAGAAAAATGGATAGCATCCAAACAAATTCAAATGCAACTAACATAACTAAAGGGGACACAAAAATAAATATTTTTCAGAAAATTGCAATGGGATTCAATGTCCAACATCCGATACATACACATATATAAGAAATCCTAGTAGGAGCCATATAAATATCCATAGAATTGTAATTTTAAAGTCTTAGCGTACATACCCAAAAGTATGTAAAGTAAAAAAAAAAATGGAAATATTTTCCACAACCACAGATTGAGTATAAATGACTTATATCCTAAGACTCCATATCCATATCTAGTGGTGGAATCTGATCAATAGAATCCATGTGGGGAGCAATTGCAAAAACATTTCCAGACTCAATCAAATCGTTGCACTCTTGCAGCATTGGAGACCAAAATCCATGCATATGTTGATTAGTTGAATTATCAATATCTGTTGGAAAACAGAGGCTAGACATCATGTCATATAATAGGAAAGGAACTTCACTGCAGTTGCACATCTTGGACTGTTCAAAATGGAAGATAACCATGACATTTGATATTTAAATATGTAGAAATTTCTTCCAACAACTTCCATCTGAAGCTCCAATCATCCTTACAGTACTCAATCCTTCGTTCAACACACGTGTGACCAAATTGGAAATTATCTATTTCTTCAATTGACCATACAAAATTGGATCCATCATTGATAAGATATATCAACTGATTATTGCATTTTGCTAATGACATACACCGTATGTCAGTGATTGGAACAAATGAAAAACCCCATTCATTTTTTATTACATCAAACCAGTAGATTGTATACCCATATCGAGGATAATCTTCATACTCTATGTCAAGATAGATCCGAAACAATTTACCTTTCTAAAACACTCCATTCTGAGGGGGTGAAGTGCCACCAAATGGAGGATCAGGCCTTCACCAAACCCTATCAAGACTACTGTAAACATAAAATTTAGACTGCATTTTATCATAGATATGTTTTAGAACAACCCAGTCATTTTTTTTGCTGATTACATTTTCCAATAACAAAAAGAATTTCCAGTCTCCAATTCATATTCGCCCAATGTTTTTTAAGGACTTTGTAAATGGATTCATTACAAAATATTTTTGTGAATGGGAGAATTATGTTGGTAAGGATAAAACTAATATTGGTCCAACAGTAGAATCTACTTTGTATCTTGAATCTATGAATCGCAAATGAAAACGAGATATGCACCCATTTTGATTAAGGTATTCAGCAGCAAAATAAATATCTTCACTATTGAGGAAAGGAACCATAAATCCAAATTCATTTGTACAGATATGCTTGTAATGCAATAAGAAAGAAGGGGTTTGCAAAACATTCTTCCATTGCTTACAAATAGTGCTAAACTTTATCACAACCGATAAAGGGAGCCAAAGGAAGACAATTTCAAGAATTTCAAATGGAATACAACTCCAAATAGCTGGATCCATGATAAAACAAGGAAATCACCTAACATAAAATAAAACACACATGATATCAACAAAACATTTTTCAATTAATGGCAAATAGAATTGAAATTAACATACATATGCAATTTTCCATCTACAAATATATTAAAATGCACATATACATAATGTATAAAATCATATGGGCCACAATAACATTATTACAATAGTTAAAAGAACTCACAATTTTATAAACCTAATGTTTAGAATCCAACATTATTAATCTTAATAAATATTTTTTTATGTCTCTATTAATGTCTATGTTTAATATTGATGTAAATGTTTGATGTTCAATATAAATATTAACTTAAAACATTTTGTTTAATAGTAAAAAACTTTATCTTATAAGCCTCTCATTATAAAATAACATAATGTCGCATGGACCAAATGATATGAAAATACCAATTTTTTTTATTCTAATGTCATTGAACCTAAAAAAAAACATAAAGTTAATTCTAATGTCATAGAACCTATGTAAACTTAAAATTATCAATCCTATTTTTTAATGAAATATCTATATTCATGTTTAATCTCAATGTTCACATTAATGTATAAATGCGAAATTTATTTTTATATAAATTTCAAAATTTAACCTTAACATGTGTATTTTTTTATTAATATTAATATTAATTAACATTAAAAAAATACATTATTATTTAATTTTAATATTATTTATTTAATTTAATTTGAAATATTTATCTTTATTATTAATGTTAATATCAATCAATATTAATTTTAATAATACTACTGTTAATTTTAAATAATTAATATTAATAATAACTAAAATAATAATAATACTTGATATGTTAATTTTAAACTTTTATGTTTATTAATATTTATTAATATTAATAAAAAACATAAATATTGAACTTACTAACAAATATAAATATTCAAAAAATTAAAGTTAATAATAATAAAACCTAGGAATATCTACTAATATTCATTATGTGTATTAAATGAATGACCCTCTTTGTATATGCATGAATTTTAGCTATACATCAATATTAATTCTATAAATTTTTATATCATGTATTATTTAATAATTGAAAACATAATTTCATAATTATAATAAATATATATTGATTTGATCTAATTTAATTAAATGGTAAAAAATAATATAAATGTAAAAATAATAAATCATAAATATTTGAAATTTTATTAATATAGGTTGCAATGATAATATAACTTATATTAATTGTATTAACTGTATTATATTAATGTATTAATATATTAATATTAATATATATTAATATTAATTATATTAATTGCATTAGTTATATTATATTAACAATGTCAATATTAACAATAATAATAAATAAATAATCAAAAATTTATTTTTTAGTGAAGGCTAATGAAAAGAAAAATTCTTTAATATTAAGTAGTATCTATTATTTGTATTACGTGAATGACTCTCTTTATATATGGATGAATCTCACTCATGCATCAATATTAATTCTATAAATTCTTATATTATTTATTATTTAATAATTGAAATGATAATTTCATAATTATATGAAATACATATTTACAAAAATAATTTGATGTTGATAATATGTATTTTAATTTAATTAATGAGAAAAAATAATATAATTGTAAAAATATAAAAAAATTAATATTTGAAATTTTATTAATATAGGTTGTAACGATAATATAAATGATATTAATTGTATTATATTAAAGTATCAATAATAATTATAATAATTATATTAATTATGTTATATTAACACTAACAATATTAATAAATACAAAATATAAAGAAATTAATAATCAATATTAAAAGTAAATTTTTGATATAGGCTTGAACTAATTTTATTTATTATTAAAATTATTAATTTAATTATATGATAGGCACAAGTCTACAATTCAACAAATAAATAATTTTATTATAAATTATTATAAATATGACATGTATAAAGCTAGTGGTGAAAGTAAAATGAATAATTTTTCAGTTCCAACATGTCATTGGCATTGTGATATGCTTGGGTATGTCAATGAAGTCAGCATATTTTAAATTTGAAATTTAACAAATGACATATTAACATGATCTATATTTGTTTGGAGAAACTAATGAATTTAGGAATGTAACAATATAAGTTTTTATTTTTTAATATTTTATGTAAAAAAAATTATTTTAATAATATTTATTACTTAATTAATTTTTTTAGATTTTAAAAACATTTCTGAAAAAAAATCATTAATGTGGTAGATTCTAAAAATATTTCACAATCAGTAAAAATATTCATTAATGTTTTAATATTTATATTTTTTAATATTTTTAAAATTCTTTACTATAAACATTTTATAATATTCATATATTTTTCATTAAAAATAAAAAATAAAAACTTACTCCATCTCTTCTCTTTCCTTACTCTATATTTGAAATATAATTGTCTCACTTTTTGTGGAATTAGTTTTCTCTAACTAACTAATATAACTTTAACATTTTATTGCAACATTTGAAGAAATAAATATATTCTGCATATATTTTAATAATCATTTTATGGATTAATAAAAAAACTTAAACCATAGTAAAACAAATAATTACTTTTTTACCCCATAAACATTACAAAAAAAAATTAATATTTAAAATCTTTTTTAAGTGTTAGGTAATAAAATATATATTCTTATATTTATTTTTAACATAACATATAATTATATTAAATATATATTACTTACCTATATTAATTTTGATATAATGTATCTACTATATTGTAACCACTGGTTTATTTGTTAACTAGTTGTTAAAGCTAATTATTAGAAGTTTTGCAAACAATTATTTTTATTATATTGAAAAAGAAATTTTGTGCACAGAAATTTAATTTCTTGAATAATAAAAAGAAAACTGATTATGGAATTAGTTCCATAAGTGAAAGATTGATAGTGAAAAATTTCAAGATCTGAGGATTAGTTGAATAGAATTCAGTTGGAACAGTTACCCAACCTCTGAGGATAAAGATGGAATCCCAGTAAGGTTTGGGGGTTCCCTGTTTTTGAAAGGAAAAAGTAAGAAAGTACTGAGAGAAAATTCCGCACTAGTGGTACTAGTGGAATAATCAGTTCTTCTGTGGATACTGGAATTGGAGATTGGACCGGATTATCCCGAGATCTCTTCTAGGTTTCCTGTTCACCACGAGTCCCAGACTTGGAGCACGGGGGAGAGTTGGAGGGCGTAATTGCCTCACTTGCGGACGGGAGGCAATAATATATCAGTCATGGAGAAGCTAACAAATAAGTATACTCCGTTGCTGTAATTGATATTTTGAATTTGAAAGATTTTTATTCTAAATATCCAATTGAAATATTACTATAAAATCTATTTATGGTTGTTACAGTTAATAGAAAATTCTATATAAAAGTACAAGCTATTTAAGTAAAAAAAGGTAGAGGACTGTAAACCCCAATCCCTCTGACGAAGGTTCTAGGTAGATCGTCCTCTAATACTATGATATTACACAGACAGTATGGTCTGGACATTTTCTGTGGATTATTTGAATATAGAAATACAGTTGAACTGAAAGAACTAAACAATAGATAGAAAAGCAAAGTGTAAACCTGATTATATTTCTTAATTAGAGTTACAAATCTGTATGTAACAATAATAGAGGAAATCTTCAGTAATGAGATAAAACTTGCAGAAAATATCATTCTGTAGCAAAGGAAAAACCCAGTATAGATAACACAGATAGACCCTAGTGTTATTACAAATAAAAGAGACAACAATTTATTATACTAATTATGTTTCCGCAACAAGATTGATCTATGGCATAGATATTAAAGTTAAACAACATTGGAGAATTCCACTAAACTCTCAGCATCACCATTTATCTAATCATATGAGAGGAAGTAAACCAAATATTAATTAATGGAAATCATTCTTGGATATGTTGTTTGCAGCTTAAGTACAGTAGGAACATATATTCAAGTGCTACAGAGGCTCGAGAATTTCTCGGAGATATATGACAAACTACATTGATTTTAAAACAAAATTATCAATACGCATAACAGAAAATCCATTATTAACATTTCACCTTCGTGGAATGGAATTAATCGAACTTTGAGATGAAACTCTCATTCTTAAACAGAAAAATAACAATATACAAGATGGTAAAATTAAATTACATTGACATGGAAGGGCACTGTCCGAACGCAGGGAAAAGCCCTCGTTCCTAACCCAAAAAGAATATAACATTTGTAACCAAAAAGAAAGATAAGAATGTAATTTTTTTTTATAAATGTAAACCCTATACAATAGTACTTTGAAGCATAGCTTCATAAGGAAAAATTGACTATGTAAACCAGTAGCAGTAGTCGCGGGTCGACTAAAACAAGAATAATCCTCGCCTGCAAATAGCAAGGGCGAGAATTATATATTTGAAGAATTCATGAATAATGCTGGGTAGGGCTTCACAGTAGCTACCTGTTATATAGCAAGGCGAAGCAGACACTTAAACCCTTGCAGAGCTGTCAAGGTGGAATCAACAGGTATCCGAGCCATTGCAGGGCTTGCAGTGGTAGAATCTACCTTACACAGTAAAAAATGAAAATAAATCATAAGTATGTATAAAAACAATTTCGAATAGGGTTACAAGCAAGTAATACTGGGAAAAAAAGATTTAAATGCAAATATAATGTAATTCTGAGTATGCAAACAGGAGTAATACCTTTAAATTCAACTGGCAACTTGAAATGTTGTGTGAAGCAGCTGAGTGGGCTCTCGGGTTCACCAGTAGATGAATGGGACCGAAACAAAACCTTGTCTCCATGCCGGTTGACGGAGTTACTATCTGAAGATTTGATAACAGAATGCCAAAGTTCACATATCAACTCTGCGATAGACCAAACCAAGATGACTTCGATGTAGCCTCTAAGGCATGCGAAAACAAAGGGGTTGCAGAGCTCAACTCTTCCGTAGAGAAGAAGTGCAAATGAAAACCAGATCAAGGTTTTGGGGGGTAACAAAAGCAGTTGCATACCCTAGAAGACTCATGAAGATCTCAACCTTGCAAATTACGAGGTGGTAGATCGAACGGTGGCTCAAGACACCACGTAAACCATTCAACAACTATTACCATAAAACCTATTCTGAGTTTCATTTAATGCAGATGGTGGAAAATGCGTAATGGCAATTAAGAATTTAACTCTTGAATTTAAGATTGCATGCTTGATGCCTTGAGTAGGGTGATTGGGAATCAAACCACCGCATATTAAAAAATCTATGTGTACTTATAAAGCAGATGTTATCATTCTGCCAATTTAAACAATGTACGTTAACTAGAACTGTATGCGTTACCCGAAACTTTGCATTGGAATTGATAATCTATAACAAGGGTCAAAGGTATAGTTACAATGTATAAGGTATGATAGTGGAATCATGTACCATGATTGATATGTTTATCATCCTTATATATGTTGATTTGACCATATAATAATTGAATCAATAGAAAAGATAATTATGGTGTAATTATCTTAAAAATGATGTGTGAATTAGTTAACTATGACTAGATTAAAAAAAAAAAATTATTTATGGTAAATTATGATTGAAATTGTTAAGGCATATGTTACAAGTGGCATCAGAGCAGCGTTGTAACGCTGGGACCCTCAAGGGTCAGCTAACGTTGTAAGTTGCGTATTAATGAATGCACAGAGATCAAAGGGAAGATTTTAACAGGATAATATGAGGAGGAAAATGACACAGCAATCATCTCCAGGTGTTGGGGAGACACAACCCCGATCTGAAGTAAACCCAGAAATGTGGATACAGCCGGGGGTAGAACAGCACCAGCAAAAAAGTCGCCTATTAGAGGAACAACAGCACCAAACTAGTATCCTCTTAAATACTGTACAGTGAATACAAGAAGGAATGGAAAAGGTGTGAAATGATAATGCACGATTAATGCAGGAACAGGAGAGGATATTGAAAAGTCTCTCCGATAAGCAAGACCAAGAAAATGAAAATCCCAGTACAGACAAAGAATTTAGGGAAAGAATGGAATATCATACCAGAGATCATGATATAGACAGAATGGACAGGAGTCAGTCGCAGCATAGTAACAGAAATAGAAATTTCAATGAAGTTGAATCTGATAATGTATCGGATCTGAAGGAAGTAAAAAGGCAGAAGGTAGAGCTTCAAGGTGAATTCAGGAAAATCAAGCCCCCTACATTTGATGGAGTGGATGAGGAAGTAGCTGAAACGTGGCTGATTAATAAGAATAAATATTTTCAGGTATATGAATACAGCAGTAATCTTAAGGCAAGATTAGCTATTTATTAGCTAAGGGAGAAAGCCACCTTATGGTGGGAGGAAGTGAAAAATGTTCATAATATAGATGACCAAGATGTAACTTGGGATGCATTTCAGCAGTATTTCAAGGATAAGTACTTAACCGAATGCTTTTACGATGAGAAATCAAAGGAATTCCATGATTTGAAATTAGGACAAATGACAGTGGACGAATATATCACTAAATTTACTTCATTATTGCGTTATGTACCTTACTTGAGAGATGAAAAAGCTAAGGTGCATAGATTCCTAAGCAGTTTGCCGAGTCATATGAAAAAATGTATAGAATTTGTAATTCCTAAGACGATGGATGGGGCTATCAGAAAGGCCATAATGTGCTACCAGCAAGCAAAAGCCAAAGTGGAGCAAGGTAAAAGCTGGCAGACCAAGAAGGAACATAAAGGTAGCTCTGGTTTTAAAAGAAACAAAACCAGTTATTTTAAAGGTACTGTGAGGAGTTTAGTTAGTAAGCAGCTTGGTAAAAATCATCAAAGGGTAAGGTGGCCTGCATATGATAAACTTGCAAAAGCTTATAGTAAGCCGGAACAAGCACAGAATCAGAAACCACCTTTACAATGTTGGGGCTGTGGGGAAGCTCATTATTATCAAAACTGTCCTCAGCGAGGATGAAGCAAATCAATAGCCAATCTACAGGAAGCCTCAACAGTGGGTGATGTTTCCAGAAACATACCCAGGATTAATGTTGCATTGGAGGTTCGACAAGCTGACTATCATCCCACAATGATTCAGCTCGAAGGTAAATTTTTATCCCAATCTATTTCTATCTTGGTAGATCTTGGTGCAATTTTAAGCTATATAACTCCAAAAATAGTAGAATGTTGTAAATTATCAAGTCAGAAATTTAGAAATTCATGGCTAGTACAATTAGCAATGGGAGCTAAGAGGAAAGTTAGTGCTAAAATACCAAATTGTGCACTAAAAATTAATGAACAACAGCTAACTGTGGACTTGAATATTTTACCACTGGGATCTTATGATGTGTTACTTGGTATGGATTGGCTAGAAAGGCATTGGACTCTGGTAGACTGCAAAGAGAAAATTATTTACTACAAAAATCAAGATGGCACTCGCCAGGAAATACAAGGAATAAAGAAGCCCTTACAATTGCGCCCAATCACAACGTCTCAAATGTGCAGGTGCATGAGAAAAGGATGTCAGCTCTATGCTATTCAGGTGGGCTTTACTAACTCTAAGGAGAAGAGTCCTGGGTTGGAAACTATACCAATAGTGCAAGAGTTCAAGGATGTGTTTCTGGAAGAAATACCAGGTTTTCCACCTAGAAGGGATATAGATTTTACGATAGAATTGTTACCAGGAGCGTCACCAATTTCAAGAGCACCTTATCGAATGAGCATACCAAAATTAACTAAGTTAAAAATGCAGTTGCAGGAATTATTGTACATGGGATATATACGACCAAGTGTATCACCTTGGGGAGAACCCGTATTATTTGTGAAGAAAAAGGACGGAACTATGAGGATGTGCATGGATTACCGTCAGTTGAATAATTTAATTGTTAAAAACAAATATCTTTTGCCACGAATAGATGATCTATTTGATCAAGTAAAGGGAGCCACAATATTTTCAAAGATAGATCTCAGATCGGGATATCATCATATCCGAATTAAGGACGAAGATATACATAAAGCTGCCTTCCGTACAAGGTACGGGCATTACAAATTTGTGGTGCTACCTTTTGGGTTGACCAATGCACTAGCAACCTTCATGAGATTAATGCATGGTATATTTCACCCCTATCTAGATAACTTTGTGTTGATCTTTATTGATGACATTTTAGTTTACTCTAAGAACGTAAAGGAACACAAAGAACACTTGCGAATAGTACTGGAAATGTTGAGAAGGCATCAATTATATGCAAAATTCAGCAAATGTGATTTCTTCAAGGAATAAATACAGTACCTTGGATACATAATTACTGTTGAAGGCATCGTAGTAGATTCTGAGAAAATCAGAACAATCATGGAATGGAAGGTACCTCAAAATGTGGCAGACATACGATCATTTATGGGGCTAGCCGGTTACTACCGACGATTTATTAAAGATTTTTCAAAGATTTCTTTTCCTATCACTTCATTGCAAAGGAAAGGAAAAGTATTTAAATGGACAAGGGAGTGTCAGGAAGTTTTTGAAAAGCTAAAACAATTATTAACAATAGCCCGAGTATTAAGAGTAGCAGATCCTGATAAAGAATTTGAAGTTTGCACGGATGCATGCAAAGAAGGTGTTGGGGCGATTCTATCACAAGAAGGTAAAGTAATTGCTTATGAGTCCCGTAAATTAAAAGAAAATGAACAGTGACATCTAGCATATGACTTAGAGTTAATCGCAGTGGTGCACACACTCCGGGTATGGAGGCACTATCTACTTGGGAAAAGATTCGTGCTTAAAACTGATCATAGCAGTTTAACCAATTACTTTAAACAAGTTGATCTTAAATCTCGCCAGGCAAGATGGAATGCTTTCCTAAGCTAATTTGAAATCGATATGCAACACGTAAAAGGTAAGGAGAACATAGTAGATGATGCCTTAAGTAGGAAATTGAATGGTATTTATGAAATATATTACAATGAGGTTGAGAGCAGATTGCTAGAGAAAATTAAAGTAGAAGCAGATAAAGATCCTGAGTATAAGTTTATGTGGCAGCAAACATAAGAACTCAAGGACCAAGGAAAATCTGTAGATTATGAAATTGATATGGATGGGATGTCAAGATTCTAGAAAAGACTTTGCATTCCTAACAGGATGGAGTTGAAAGAAATGATTTTGGATGAATACCATCGTAGTAATTACTTCGGACATACTGGTTATCAAAAGATGCTAACAGCAATGAAGAAAGATTAATTTTGGCCAGGAATGAGGAAGGATATTGCAGAATATCTAAACATATGTATATAATGCCAGCAGGTAAAAGTAGAGCATCGGCATCTAGCTGGACTAATGCAGCCTATACCCATACCTAAGTGGAAATGGGAGGTGATCTCGCTAGATTATATTACTGGACTACCAAAGTCTAAGAAGCATAATTATTCAATCATGGTAGTGGTGGATCGGTTGAGTAAATCATCCCACTTTATACCGGTACAATCCACTTACAATACCATGCAGATAGCAGACATATTCATGCGAGAAATCTTTAGATTGCATGGTATTCCAAAGACTGTCATTTCTGACAGGGATGTAAAATTTACATCGGCCTTTTGGAAAACACTATTCACTGGGTTGGGAACTCAAATTAACTTAAGTACTACGTATCATCTGCAGACCGACGGTCAGACAGAACGAGTGAACCAAATTTTGGAATATATGTTACATATGTATGTAATGCAATAGCCAACTAGGTGGGAGGAGTACCTACATCTAGTAGAGTTCGCATACAACAATGGCTATCAAGAATCACTCAAGATGATTCCATTTGAAGCATTGTATGGATGTCAATGTAGAACTCCTATTAATTGGAGTAGCCCGGAAAACAAGTTGATGCTTGGACCCGACATGTTGGCTGAAAAGGAAAGCGAAGTAAAGAAAATCCGACAAAATTTGAAAGAAACACAGGACATAAAAAATATATATGCAGACAAGAAGAGGACCTATCAGGAATTTGAAGTGGGGGATCATGTGTATGTAAGGATCAAGCCAAAGAAAATCACCCTGAGATGGGGATCTTGTGCCAAGTTAGCAACCAGATTCTGTGGTCCATTCCAAATATTGGAACGAGTAGGACCTGTGGCTTACCGTTTGGCTTTGCCTAGTCATATTCGAGTGCATAATGTGTTTCATGTATCACTATTGAAAAGATACATACATGATTCAAAACATATAATACACTGGCAGAATATTCATGTATAATATGTATACGAGATTGATTAAAAATGTTAAGATTTATGCGAAATAAACGAAATTAAAAATCTGTGTTGCAGGTTGAGCCAGACGGAGAATTTCTGGTCGAACCTCACAGTATAATCGATCGGAGGGAAATCATGCTCCAGAAACGAGCCATCGCCCAGGTTAAAGTGCATTGGAAGCACTTTGGCCCGAAGGAAGCTACCTAGGAGGATGAAGGTTTTGTTCGAGAAGCCTATCCTGAACTATTTGTTGAAGCAGAACGCGAACACCAGGGACGGTGTTCACTTCTAGGAGGGGAAGTTGTAACCACTGTTTTATTTGTTAACTAGTTGCTAAAGCTAATTATTAGAAGTTTTGCAAACAATTATTTTTATTATATTGAAAAATAAATTTTGTGGACAGAAATTTAATTTTTTGAATAATAAAAATAAAAATGATTATGGAATTAGTTCCATAAGTGAAAGACTAATAGTGAAAATTTTCAAGATCTGAGGATTTTTTGAACATAATTCAGTTGGAACAGTTTCCCAACCTCTGAGGATAAAGATGGAATCCCAGTAAGGTTTGGGGGTTCCCTGTTTTTGAAAGGAAAAAGTAAGAAAGTACAGAGAGAAAATTTTGCACTAGTGGTACTAGTGGAATAAATAGTTTTTCTGTGGATACTGGAATTGGAGATTGGACCGGATTGTCCCGAGATCTCTTCCAGGTTTCCTGTTCACTACGAGTCCCAAACTTGGAGCACGGGGGAGAGTTGGAGGGTTTAATAGCCTCACTCACAGACGGGAGGCAATAAAACATCAGTCACAGAGAAGCTAACAGATAAGTATACTTTGTTGCTATAACTGATATTTGGACTTTGAAAGGTTTTTATTCTGAATATCCAATTGAAATATTACTGTAAAATCTATTTATGGTTGTTACAGTTAATAGAAAATTATATATATAAAATTACATGCTAGTTAAGTACAAAAAGGTAGAGGACTGTAAACCCCGATCCCTCTGACGAAGGTTCTAGGTAGATTGTCCTCTAATACTATGATATTACACGGACAGTTTGGTCTGGACATTTTCTGTGGATTATTTGAATACAAAAATACAGTCGAACTGAAAGAACTAAACAGTAGATAGAAAAGCAAAGTGTAACCTTGATTATATTTCTTAAATAGAGTTACAAATCTGTATGTAATAATAATAGAGGAAATCTTCAGTAATGAGATAAAACTTGCAGAAAATATCATTCTGTAGCAATGGAAAAACCCAGTAAAGATAACACAGATAGACCCTAGTGTTATTATAAATAAAAGAGACAACATTTTATTGTACTAATTATGTTTCCACAACAAGACTGATCTATGGCACAAATATTAAAGTTAAACAACATTGGATAATTCCACTAAACTCTCACCATCACCATTTATCTAACCGTATGAGAGGGATTAAACCAAATATTAATTAATGGAAATCATTCTTTGATATGTCGTTTCCAGCTTAAGTACAGTAGGAACATATATTCAAGTGCTACAGAGGCTCAAGAATTTCTCGGAGATATATGAAAAACTATATTGATTTTAAAACAAAATTATCAATACGCATAACAGAAAATCCATTGTTAACATTTCACCGCCGTGGAATGGCATTAATCAAACGCAGGGATGAAACTCTCATTCTTAAACAGATAAATAAAAATATACAAGACGGTAAAATTAAATTACATTGCCATGGAAGGGCACTGTCCGAACGCAGGGAAAAACCCTCGTTCCTAACCCAAAAAGAATATAACATTTGTAACCGAAAAGAAAGATAAGAATGTCATTTTTTTTATAAATGTAAACCCTATACAATAGTACTTCGAAGCATAGCTTCATAAGGAAAAATTGATTGTGTAAAACAGTAGCAGTAGTCGCGAGTCGACTAAAACAAGAATAAACCTCGCCCGCAAATAGCAAGGGCGAGAATTATAAATATGAAGAATTCATGAATAATGTTAGGTAGGGCTTCACAGTACCTACCTATTATATAGCAAGGCGAAGCGAACTCTTAAACCCTTGCAGAGCTATCAAGGTGGAATCAATAGGTATTCGAGCCATTACAGGGCTTGCGGTGGTAGAATCTACCTTACACAGTAAATAATGAAATAAATCATAAGTATGTATAAAGACAATTCCGAATAGGGTTACAAGCAAGTAATACTGGGAAAACAATATTTAACTAAAAATATAATGTAATTCTGAATATGTAAACAAGAGTAATACCTTTAAATTCAACTGACAACTTGAAATGTTGTGTGAAGTAGCTGAGTGGGATCTCGATTTCGCCAGCGGATGAACGGGACAGAAACAAAACCTTGTCTCCATGCCAGTTGATGGAGTTACTATCTGAAGATTTGATAACAGAATTCCAAAGTTCACATATCAACTCTACGATATACCAAACCAAGATGACTTCGTCGTAGCCTCTAAGGCATGCGAAAACAAAGGGTTGCCGAGCTCAACTCTTCTGCAAAGAAGAAGTGCAAATGAAAACCAGATCAAGGGTTTGGGGGGTAACAAAAGCGGTTGCGTACCCTAGAAGACTCATGAATATCTCAACCTTGAAAATTACGAGGCGGTAGATCGAACGGTGGCTCAGGACGCCACGTAAACCATTTAACAGTTGTTACCATAAAACCTATTCCGAGTTTCATTTAATGTGGATGGTGGAAAATGCGTAATGGCAATTAAGAATTTAACTCTTGAATTTAAGATTGCATGCTCAATGCCCTGAGTAAGGTGATTGGGAATCAAACCACCACATATACCAAAAAATCTATGTGTACTTATAAAGCAGATGTTATCATTCCGCTAATTTAAACAATGTACGTTAACCATAACTGTATGTGTTAGCCGAAACTTTGGATTGGAATTGATAATCTATAACAAGGGTCAAAGGTATAGTTACAATGTATAAGGTATGATAGTGGAATCGTGTACCATGATTGATATGTTTATCATCCTTATATATGTTGATTTGACCATATAATAAGTGAATCAATAGAAAAGATAATTATGGTGTAATTATCTTAAAAATGATGTGTGAATTAGTTAACTATGACTAGATAAATAAAAAATAAAAATTATTATTTATGGTAAATTATGATTGAAATTGTTAAGGCATATGTTACATATATATAAGAATTTCAATATATGTATGTATTAAACCTTATTCGAAATCTTTCTTACACACATTTAATATTTCATTTTCACCATTTAGTTTTAAGTTTAATTATATGAGCATTGTATTAATAATTTTCCAACAAAATAAATTATTACATTCTTTTATTAGAAGAGAGGTGGGCATGTTAATAGGTAGGTTTGGAGTTTTGTTAACAGATATTACAATGAGGAAAGAGACTATTCAATGATGAAATGTGAAAAGGGTGAGGTAATTATAAATAAATAAAAATAAAAAAATAACTAATTCCATTTCTTCTCTATCTCTTTTTGTCTCTTAATATTTGAAATATAATTATCTTACTTTTTATGGAATTAGTTCTCTCTAACTAACTAACTAATATAACTAACTAACTAACTAATATGACTACTTTCAGTTTAACATTTTTTTGCAGCAATTAAAATAAACATATTTTGTATATATTTTAATAATCATTATATATTATTGATAATATATAGTTTATATATTAATAAACAAACATTAAAGCACATTTGTTTCACTCTAATTACTTGTTCACTCCATAAACATTACACTAAAATTTTTAATATTTAAATTCCTTATTAAATATTACATATTAAAAAATATATTTTTATATTCATTTTTAATATAATATATAATTGTATTAAATATATATTACTTACCTATATAAATTTTAATATAATGTATCTACTACATATGTATTAAACCTTATTTGAAATATTTCTTACACACATTTAATTATTTTGTCATGCCGTGTGAAGAAAAAGGAGGTATATAACTGGATAACTTCATATATCGTCCAGTGTAAAAGGTTTTTGGGTCAAAAGTTTTGTTTGGCCAAATGGTACTTAATAAACACACACAACTTACTTTCTCTTTTTGAGTCTTTTAATTCATATGATATGAAGTATCTTGTGGGTATTTAAGGAATTCATTTCTATAGTTTAAGGAATTTATTTTCACTATTTAGTTTTGAGTTTAATTATATGAGTATTGTATTAATAATTCTCTACCAAAATAAATTATTACAAGTGGGTATTGAGTTTTGTTAGTAAATAATACAATGAATTAAGAGATAATGCAATGATGAGAAGTGAGAGGGCTGAGGTAATTATAAATAAAAAAAATAAAAACTTATTCCATCTCTTCTTTGTCTCATTTTGTCCCTTCATATTTGAAATATAATTTATGACTTTTATGGAATTAGTTTTCTCTAACTAATTAAGGTGACTACTCTAAGTTTAGCATTTTCTTAGAGCATTTGAAGTACACATATTTTGTATATATTTTAATAATAATTATATATTATTGATAATGTATAGTTTATCTATTAATAAACAAAACATTCAGTAAAACAAATAATTACTTTTTCACAAGAATCACCAAAAAATTTTATATTTAAATTTGATCAATTGTAGTCTCAAGATGCGACTTGCGCTAAGGATATAAGATGCACCTAGGCTATGAATCAAACTTGCAACTAGATTATGCCTATCCTTCCCTAAGGTGGCAAATCACATTATCAATTGTTGTTTACAGTTTTAAATTTTGATTTTCACTATACACTAAAATCCCTCAATCCATTAGGTAGCAGATCACATTTTTAACCCACTAAAATTTCAATATGCTACAGTGCTAAGGCTCAAATCTGCGTCATAATAAAATTTGTTTTGTAACCAATTTGATTTTAATCCCAATCCAAAATTTTCGCTAATTACGCTTTGCATCCTTCTATTCTATAGTTGCATTTGTCATTGAGCATGAGTATCAAAACATAAAAAACATAGAGGGCCTGAGTTTTACATACCTCCCCCTTTCTATTGAAACTGGAAGAATTTAATAGAGAGTTTAAGGCTGAATACATGGCACTGAACCTAGGGATCAAATAGAAGCTCTGCGTACACAGTAAATATATTATATACCATTCGATTTATGAAACTTAGGAAATTTCCCTACAATATTGAAAAAACCAGTGGACCAAAAAATTGGACTAACCTTGATATCAAATTGAAACACGTGAAGAAACAATAAAATTGCACACAAGGTTTATGAAATGAAACTTGTAGCATCTTATTGATTCTTTTTAAATAAGCTTCACTTATTTTTGTGTTGAATTTGTTTTATGGAATTTGAATGACAAATGTTTCAATTTATGAAAATTATATTAAATAAAGAATATAGAACAAGAGGCACGCACACCTCCATGGTGGTGCTCCATGCCATCATTTTATTTTTAAGTTACATAATTAAATTGTAAGCTACATTATGTAACATACAGTTAAAATATCAAAATATTTTAATAACAATAAATCATGATTAAAATATTAAAACAATAATTGTTACTTAGAAATTAAACATAATAAATTCCTATAATACCAAGAAAACATAACACAATGACGTGTTATTCTATTCTTAAATAGCAAAAAAACACAATAAATTCTATATGATTAACTGTGAATGAACCATTTCTCGTTTAAGAATGTGAAGAGACATCTGTTTCAGGTTTTGAATGGACAGGTGGTTATATAAGACATTTCATAGTTTTATTATCTCGCTATATGACATGTTTTATTGTTTTATGGTGGTTCAAATATTGGAGGCCTTTTTTGGACATTTTATGAATCTACAACTTCAATTATGTGAATTTAATTAGCATTAATCTTCATACGTGGTCAATAGTCAATGACATAGTAAAATTTTAATTATAATTTGGTAAAAATTATTTAAGTGGGGTTTAATCACTTTTGATTTAGATATGCAAGTGATTTATGTTCATCAATCTTATCCATTAATGTAGTGCGATGAAAATATTCTAACATCTTGTATTTTCAACCATCATATTAGAATTTGTGATTAACAAAATGATTAAAATTGTGATTTCCACCCCAGAGACACTTATATGTGTAATGACAGACCATAGAATACCTGGATTCAGTCACATTAGGTAAGAGAAATTCTATCAAAAATAATTTTTTCAAGTTGTTCCTTCCGTATTGGTATGTGGTCACCGGAAGTTTTGTTGGCACCGTTGAAGGGACTCCTTCACCAAGCCTTTCTAAATCCTAGTTGGCTGAATGTTTGGCTAATTTTGGGTTCAGTTGCTTGGCCACCTGTGTCAAGGAACCACTTCCATTCCGAGTGTGGCTCGCTATAGTACCTCGCAAATGAATCCTTTATCCTTCAAGCCGAAATTGTGAAATCCTTACAATGGCTTCAAGGTGATTGATTGTTGGATGTTGGCAGAAATGTTATCCGACCCTCAGATAATTGAGAATCGAGATCGAGAAAGGGGAAACCCATTAGAATAAAATTGTATGCAAGGAAGAATTCCATTAGAAAATTGAAAGTGAAATTGAGTCTTAAGTATTATTCTGGGTAGAGAGCTTAAGGGTAGCTTCCCATTCCAAATATTCTTGACTCTACTTTCCCCTGATAGACAAGGAACTCATGACCTTCAATGAATCAAACTAATGCATGAGAGCCTTAGTGTTATTTGAATGAACTATTGCAGGTGGATAGACTGTGTTTCACCTCATAGAATCCATGGAAATGCAGTCAGAAGACGAGGATATATGGCGAAGTGAAGTGCAATCCCAAGACACCATACTTGTGAGAACTAGTGCATGCTTATGGTCAACCCATAGGATGAGTTCATAGTTGCAGAGATGATGAGTGGCGTGGAAAACTTTTATCTGCATAGATAACCCTTCGATTAAGCTGCTCATCATGTTATGCTTCTAAGGGAGGTTCGCTCAGAGGCCTGACACTACTACACTAAGGGCATTTTTAAGACATTTATTTAAGACAAAAGAAATCTTTTGTCTTAAAAAGTCACTTTTTATTTTAGTTATTTTACATTAATTTTTAATATCAATTGAATTGTCTTAAATATAAAATTTAAGACAAAAGTAGTGTGAGGCAAAAAGAGTTTGAGACAAAACTTTATATTTAAGACAAAAAAAATTTGAGACAAAAATATTTTAAGACAAAAACAATTTAAGGCAAAAATATTTTAAGACAAAACTTTATATTTAAGACAAAAACAGTTTGAGACAAATATTTTAAGACAAAAATTTATATTTAAGACAAAAGCAGTTTGAGACAAAATTATTTTTAGACAAAATTATTTTGAGACAAAAATATTTTAAGACAAAACTTTATATTTAAGACAAAAGCAGTTTGAGACAAAAATATTTTAATATAAAACTTTATATTTAAGACAATGGCAACTTAAGACAATGACAATTAAGACAAAACCCATTTAAGACAATTAGCAATTAAGACAAAACCATTAGCAATACTTCATAACAAGGTGATTGTCAAATGACTTGCATTCCATGAACTAAAATTGTTTATTTTTTTAAATATGTGACAAAATTTAAACTAGCAATTGCACCACATGTTGCAAAGGAAACGTTGTAAAGCAATAACATAGAAAAGAAAACACATCGCAAAGTCCACATACATAGTGGTAGCCATTATTTTCCATGCTAATTTCTTAGTTTAAGTTACTACTTGTAACTTTGATAGTAAACATGACTCTATTCACTTTCTATGACATTCAAAAAGCATTTTCATGAAAGATGCAGATAAACATTCTCTTGCAATTGGTGCCAGAGCTCATAGACTATTTCTCCTTGTCTATTTAGGTAAGGGTAACCTGTCTGCTCAAGCATAATCTCCATAATATATAATTCTTGATGTATTCTTTGTTGATGAACTATAAGATGCATTTTCCAAAAAAGAAAGAAAGGCATGCTTAAAAAAAACATGCCTAATAGCAATCTGCCATGTGTACCATGACCTTTAAGTTTTCAGCCATACTGTGCCAATTCTGGTATTGAACAATAGATTTTTTCATTTGTCTTACAAGTCACAGCCCACTGGACTTAGAGCTCTTACTGAAACCCATATGCAAAACTATGCAAAACATGATGACAAATATTTCAACAAGGTACTCTACAACCCCATTAATGAAGAAGAATATATACCAAGATAAATTCTACAGATTACATTGGAGTCTTGACCATGCAGCCATGGAATACATCTCTCTCTTTTATGATTACTTGGCAAAGCTCTGGACTAGGCCCTTACCTGAGCAAAGAAGCCCAATTGAGCACTATGCTGCATATTAAAATGGGCTTAAAATTTATATGAGCAATAACCGCATTAAAAGGGTCACTCCCCATTCTCAGAAACACCAAAAGCTACCCAAATTGAGAATCTATTTTCGTTGGCTTCTTCGAGTCTTTTATTATCTCAGGTGTGTGAAGCCAGTCACACATTGAAAATACTGCACAACAAGTTGTATCCTAGTATAATCTGTACCATATCTCCATTCACTGATTTCCTTCTCATAGAACATCCTATTGCTAAAGCTCATAATGCACAGACCATCGAGCTTAAGAATTCGATAAATTTATGCAAAAACCTTCTCAGGTTACTGAAGGTAGTGAACACCAGCAGTGCACAAAACAACATCAAAACTGCAATCGTTGGCCTCTATGGTCTGATCCTCATTCAAATATTTCACAAAGAAATAATCAAGCTTGGGATTTCTTGCAAGTTCCTTGGCATTCAAACCATGTCCAGCAACTCTTTTGTACTGAATTTGAGGATGAACATGACTTACCCAGGAGCTCATCAGGTCCAGAACCTCTGGGCCAGGGCGAATCCTTTCTGTGTATAGATTTGTGAGGGTAGAGATAAATGAATCATCAACATGATTAACAAAGCGTGGGGATGAGTAGAAATATCTGTCGGAGGACCTGTTGAGCTTCTTTCTACTGTCATTGTTGAGCACCAGATGCATAAGTTGGCTAGATGAAGGAGTCTTGCTAGCGCAATCATGACTGTTATATATTTGATTGGTACGCTTGTAGATTTTACTGATATACACAGTAAGCGGATGTGTGCGCACCTACTAAACGTAAGAAAATGCAATTCATCCCACCAACCTGCATTGACCAATTTCCAGATTCCTCCCACGTAATATCTTTGTCACCACTGTTCTTTCTTTTCAATGGCAGAGTGCTCTCTGAGGTCATCTGAGCATATGGGTTTCTCATAGGCTATTTCCCTGCCCAAAATTTTTTCTGCTTCTAGTGGCCTATGGTATATATACATTGATTTCATCATCAGGTTTGGCTCGAATCACCAACTGGGTGTTGCATATTTACAGATCATTCTGACCCAAATAGTTTGAGAACTCTAAGGGAATACAAGGAACCGCTTCTATGGATCTTAAAATCTCTGTCCCATCTCGAGTCTATGCACCAGCACTCACATACGCCAAATTTGGATCCCATACACAGCATTTTACAATGATATTTTCTCAAGAAAATCGAAAATCCTCTGGTTGGGAACCCATTCAACGTCATATTCAGATCTTCAGATAACTCAGGTTTCGACTTCGCCGACATTCGGGTCTGTTTTATGTCCTAATGTCCAGTTTTCTTTTATTTTTATTATTTTATGTGCAAAACTCAATGTTTTTATAGGCTAAGACACCGTTAAAGTGCAGTATTTGATTGTGCTAGTGTTATATATAATCAGTGGGTAATATTTTTGCAGAGTGGAGAACAAGCGGTTGGATCTGAGCAAGAACCTGACCTTGGACAGTATCTGTCATTCTCTGATCCGTCAAGAGGACAACATCATTTTCAACCTTCTGGAGAGGGCCCAATACTGTTACAATGATCCCACTTATGATGCAATTGCTTTCACCATGCCTGGATTCAGTGGCTCACTTATAGAATTCATACTCAGAGAAACCGAAATACTCCATGCCAAAGTTAGTTTATTGAAATTCAAGCAGCTTTCAAAAACATTTGAGTTTCCTGTTTTTTTTTGGCTATATTTTTATTAACTGTTAATATACTCAACTAATGAAATCCATGGGTTTATTTCTAGCAGGCTTGCTTCTAAATTTGAATTAAAGGGTTCTGTGTGTAGAAATTTGCTGAATAATAATTAATTATCCACCGAGACTATCCTGATCACATACAATTAGAATTTATATGCAACACATAATCTCTTCCACTCAGATCATCAAACATGCGGAAATAAAATCAAGCGATAACACATCAAATCATCATACACATTAACACAGTATCTATGGGGAAAGCTTATAGCTGAAAACCCCGCAGCTATTGTGTATATTATAATGGAGAAATCAAGTAACAAACTCAGTACAATACTCCTCACAAGTACTCAGTACTTTCTCATACAGTTACCCACAATCTAGCTCAGTTTTGAACAGGTTACTGGTTCAAAACTCACCGCCAATTGCCTTGCCTCTATTGCGCAATCCAGGCCTGTCTATATAGAGATCCAAGGTTCGAATATACTTGGCTTGAATGCGCAATTTTCATGGACAAATCCTCCAAGTGTGGTGCAAATCTCATGCACACCTGATGTCGCCATTGATAGCTAACTCCACCCTTTCATCTACCTCTTTCACTGGTCTCCACTGAACTGATCATGCACTGTAGTGAACTGATGTGTTCTTGAGTTGAATAATGAGTTACTAATTAATGAATTAAATAATATTTAATTCACTCCACTCATTACTAGTTAATTAGCTAGTTAAACTAAACTCAACTAGTTCAACTAAGTTAAATCGAACACAACTCCACTAGCTGTCTCATTAACTCCACCAAAATTCTGCCACTGAAGTCCTAACTGAAGTCAACCATGCATGTGCTCACAAAACCCTTAGGAATAGCGTAATTCCTCTGTCGGATGCATGAGCCACTTCCAAGGCTCGAACTGAAGTGCTCCAAGAGAGTAAACTGAAGTTTATAGTCCAAATATTATTAAGGGTAAATAATATTTGACTTCCCTATTTTTAGGAGAGGCAGTCTAAAAATAGCCTTCGACCTCTTCGACCTAAAAATAGAGTCTCATCTATTTTTACCAACATGACCAATGCTCCAAGAATCTCAAACTGGAATCCCCGAACCATGCTCCATATGTCTAAAAATAGACATAGTCTAAAAATAGACTTTGCGCCAGAATTTGCCTGCGGGCCCACTTAGTGAAGGCGACTTCATTTCACTAAACTCCATCATCTTGCTGCATTCTCAACACTCCCTCTCAGCAAGATATGGATTATCTGCAATCCCTATCCTGCCTCTGTGGAATTCGAACTTGCTCCTGGTGAGCGCCTTCGTCAGGATGTCGGCATCCTGATCCTCCGTGGGAACATATGAAAGCATCATGATTCTCCGCTGAACACAATCTCTGATATGATGGTACCTGATGTCGATTTGTTTGGACCTATCATAAAATACTGGATTAGCCGAGAGTTTAATGCAACTCTGGTTATCACAGTAGATCACTGTAGGCTCCAAATGCAACCTGAACAATCCTGCGAGGATCTTCCTCAGCCAAATAGCCTCGCATGCAGCCAAGCTAGCTGCCATGTACTCGGCCTCTCTTTGAGCGGGTACCAGGATCTCTGCTTCTGCTATATAGCTGTTGTCGACAATCATGAAAACTCCGATGTGCTCTTCGTTGGTTGGATTCCACCTTGTCTGCATCAGTGAAGCCAGAAAGCTTCACTCCATCCTCCTGTCTGTACCATAGACCATATCCCGATGTGCCTCTGATATAGCGCAATACATGCTTGCACGCCTTCCAAAAGAGCTTGGTAGGCTTAACCATAGCTTGCGAAAGCTGGTTAACTGCATAGCATATATCGGGTCGTGTATTGACCAGATACATAAGCGACCCCACCAACTGTCGATAGACGGTGGCATCCACTACCTCCGCTGAAGTAGCATCCTCCTTCCTCCAACCACCAGGAAGAGGAGTGTCAACAGGCTTGCAGCCTTGCATGTTGAACCTCTCAAGAATATCCCGAGCATACTTTCCCTGAGAAATAAACAGTCCTCCGCTGCGCTGCCAAATCTCCAATCCCGGGAAATAATGAAGGATGCCCAAGTCCTTCATCTCAAACTCTCGTGCAAGATCCTCCTTGCATGAAAGTATCAACTGCTCATCGCCAGTCAAAATCAGATCATCTACATACAGTACGATGATCAACAGCTTCCCCTCCACCACAATCTGGTACAGGTTTGGATCTGCCTCACTCTTGGAGAATCCAAGCCCGGTGAAGTAGCTGTCTATCAGAGTGTACCAAGCACGAGGTGCTTGCTTCAGCCCGTACAGTGCTCTCTTGAGTCGGCACACATGCGACTCACTGCTGAAGATCTCGAAACCTTCAGGCTGCTCTATGTACACCTCTTCCTCAATAACTCCATTGAGGAACGCAGTCTTCACATCCATCTGATGAATGTGCCACCCCATCTGCGTTGAGAGAGCAAGGATCGTCCGTATGGAAGAGTACCTTGCGACAGGTGCAAAAGTCTCCTCATAGTCAATCCCCTCGATCTGTGAGAAGCCACGGGCGACAAATCTCGCCTTGTACTTCTCCACACTCCCGTCAGCCGCCTGCTTCACCTTGTAGATCCATCGCGAACTTACAACTGATTTCCCAACCGGTCTTGGGACAATCTCCCATGCACTGTTCCTGATGATCGAATCATATTCTTCGATCATGGCATCAACCCATGCGGGTTCCTCCACAGCTTCCTCAAAAGAGGATGGCTCTGTCACAACACATTGACTCACAAGAACCATGTATCCAGTGTACCGATCCGGTGACTGTCTCTGTCTGCGCTGTGCTGTAGGTGGTCCTACAACCTTCTCTGCATCCCGAGCCAGTCGCTCAGCTTCTGTAGTGCGCATGCGCCCTCTGATGGTTGGTGCTGCCTAGGTGGTTTCTTCCACCTCCTGAACCTCCTCTTGTGGCTGATCCACATCCGGAAGCTCCTCCTTAGGAACTAACAGCTCCTCATCTGCATGCAAGTGTAGCTCCCTCTCAAGCGAACAGTGCATGGCTTTCTCCTCCTGAAATTTTATATCCCGTCGCACAACAGTCTTGCGACTGTCTGGCACATACACCCGATAGTTGTGAGGTGTATCAGTGTACCCCACAAATATTCCAACTTCAGCAGTTGGATCCGGCTTCCTTCTCGCATCCTTCGTCACATGCATGTAGACAGGAGATCCGAAAATCCGCAAATGGGAAATATCAGGCCTCTTGCCAGAATAAGCCTCCTCTGGTGTACTCATGCCGAGAACCTTGTGAGGACAACGGTTCTGCACATACACTGCTGTATTGCATGCCTCAGCCCACAAGTGAAGGGGTAGGCCCTGATCATGCAACATCGCCCGTGCAGCACCCACGATCGTTCTGTTCTTCCGCTCAGCCACCCCGTTCTGCTGTGGGTTATGGGGTACGATGAGCTCTCTCCGAATCCCTTCTGCGCTGCAGAACTCCTTGAATTCATCCGAGATGAATTCACCACCGTTATCACTCCTTAGAGCAATCACCTTCTTCCCCGACTCCTTCTCGACCAGTGCTTTAAACTCACAGAACTTCGCGAATGTATCTCTCTTCTTCGGCATGAAGAAGATCCAGCACTTTCGAGAGAAATCATCAACAAAGATCACATAATACCTGTGCTTTGCTGTCGAAGCAACTGAGAAAGGACCACAAACGTCTGTGTGAACTCTCTCAAGGATCGTCGTGGCGCGACTATCCTTCTCGTGAAAGGTGGCTTTCACATACTTCCTAAAGTACACCCCTTGCACTGATCTGACTGCGCAAGAGTGCCCTTAGGAAGCCCAGTAGAAATCTGCTGCAGAATCTTCAAAGCTCCATGGTGAAGATGGCCCAATCTCCTGTGCCATAGTTCGCCCTCATCATCCCGGCTCACCACTTCTCCCGCCTTGCATGCCATGGCTGCGCAGTCATCTACCTGCAACTGATAAAGGTTCTGAGTTCGAACCCCTATCTTCCGGGTCTCTCCAGTAGTCTTACTGCGCAGGAAAGCTTTTCCTTCGCTGAAGACCACATCATAACCCTTATCCTCCAACATCGCTACTGAAATCAGGTTCTTCTTCAATCCCGGTACATGCATGACATCCTTTAAGACAAAGGGTTTACCAGACTCCCTCTGAAAGGATACGGTACCGATACCAGTCGCACTGTATCTACCGTCATCGCCCATCTCGATGTGCATGCCCAAATCCTTGTCCTCCAGATCTGAGAACAACTCCCGATCTCCCGTCATATGAAATGACGCTCCGCTGTCCAAGAACCACACCGATCCCATCACACTTGAAACCAAGCATGCAATCAGTGAAAAGTCAAGCTCGAACTGTGAAGCCAAAGCTTCTCCATCTGCAGATCTTCCCGCTTGCTTGTTCTTCTTCTTCTTTGGACAATTCGTAGCATAATGTCCGTGATCATGGCAGTGAAAACACTTCACTTTCGCCATATCCTGCTTCTTGCCCTTTGCACCAGAATGAGAGGTTTTCTTACCCTTCCCCTTCTTTGCTTTGGCAACCAAAGCGCAGTTTTCTTCATCAGCTCCCTTTGATGAAGATCCATCTCAAGTAGTCCTCCTTATCTCCTCCTGCATGAGATCCGCCCAAAGGCGCTCCCATCCCGGCAACTTCTCCCGACCATTGACACTATCTTGATATGAGTTCCAAGCCTTCGGAAGACCAAGGAGAGCCAGGTCAACCATGTCCTCATCTTCGATAGTCACCCCCACACTTCCCAGCTCATCTCTGCATTGAGTGAACTTCGTGAGGTATTTGGCGATACTGTCGCCTTTCTCCATCTTGATGTTCCTGAGCTTATCTTTGGGCGCCAGCTTCCTTTGGTCGCTCTTACTCTGGAATAGATCCGTCAAAGCTTTCCACATTAAATATGGAAAAGCCTTTCCATGCAGGCTGGATACAATATGATCCTTGACGCCCTCCAACAGGATCCTTCGACATTTCGCCATCTTCTTTTGCCATGCTTCGACTTCAGTAGGATCAGTGGGCTTTTGGAAATCCGTATCTATGAACTCCTTGAGACCATTATCTTCTAATACTGCTTCCATGCGATCCTTCCATGCAACATAATTCGAACTGCCTTCAAGAGCATATTCGAGTCGCAAACCGTTGAAAGACATTTTCAACACTGGCACCAAGAAAACAAAACTGCTGCAAAATTTGAATTCCACCTCAAAGCTCAACCGCTCTAGATCTGTGAGAACAAATTATTTCTAGCACAGAGATTGACTGCAAGGGGCATTTACCAGACCTTTCACTTTTTGAAGAAATATGAATCCGGAGGCTACCTGGCCCGCATGCAGACTCTGTCTACCGAAATAAGTTTGTAATCACTGTGATGATCAATCTCTGCTTCAATAGCTCCGATACCATGTAGAAATTTGCTGAATAATGATTAATTATCCACCGAGACTATCCCGATCACATACAATTCGAATTTATATGCAACACATAATCTCTTCCACTCAGATCATCACACATGCGGAAATAAAATCAAGCGATAACACATCAAATCATCATACACATTAACACAGTATGTATGGGGAAAGCTTATAGCTGAAAACCCCGCATCTATTGTGTATATTATAATGGAGAAATCATGTAACAAACTTAGTACAATACTCCTCACAAGTACTCAGTACTATCTCATGAAGTTACACACAAACTAGCTTAGTTTTGAACAGGTTACTGGTTCAAAACTCACCACTAATTTCCTTGCCTCTATTGCGTGTTTCAATGCTATGGGATGGCCTCTTTATATAGATAAACCACCAGCCTGAACTGCGCAATCCTCATGGGCTTACTCCACCTATCTGTGTGTTGCAAATAGCAACAGTATAGTCACAACTGATAGCTAACTCCACCCTTTCATCTACCTCTTTCACTGGTCTCCACTGAACTGATCATGCACTGTAGTGAAGTGATGTGTTCTTGAGTTGAATAATGAGTTAGTAATTAATGAATTAAATAATATTTAATTCACTCCACTCATAACTAATTGATTAGCTAGTTAAACTAATCTCAACCAGGTCAACTAAAATAAACAGAACACAACTCCACTAGCTGTCTCATTAACTCCACCAAAATTCTGCCACTGAAGTCCTAACTGAAGTAAACCATGCATGATGCCATCAAACCCTTGGGAATAGCGTAATTGTAGATCAGGATGCAGAGCCCGCCGTAGCTCGGGCGAGTGCTCAGGGAAGAGTAAATTGTTGTTTAGAGTCCAAATATTATTAAGGGTAAATAATATTTGACTTCCCTATTTTTAGGAGAGGCGGTCTAAAAATGAGCTTCGACCTCTTGACCTAAAAATAGAGTCTCATCTATTTTTACCAACATGACCAATGCTCCAAGAATCTCCATTAGAATCCGAACCATGCTCCATATGTCTAAAAATAGACATAGTCTAAAAATAGATTTTGCGCCAGAATTCGCCTGCGGGCCCACTTAGTGAAGGCGACTTCATTTCACTAAGCTCCATCATCTTGCTGCATTTTCAACACTTTGATCATTAACAGAATGATTAGATGGAAACATTAATATGTCCATCTAAAACCTGTCGTAACATAACGTATCATGCCCGTATGTGCAGGTGGGAAGATACAAAAGCCCATATGAGCATCCATTCTTTACTGATGCTTTACCAGACCCTTTACTGCCTCCATTACAATACCCACCGGTACTACCACTGACTCCTACTTAAAATAAGTTTTACTTCCAATTTTTTCTTTGGCGAAAGAATTGACAAGGTTAATTAATGGACTGATCCAATGAATTGATATGAAAAGAGCTGGATTGGTGCAACAATTTCAGTAATAATGAAAAAAAAATCCAATTAGATTTTTTCTAAGGTGATTTTTCCTTCTGATTCGGTTAAGCTTAGCACTAAATTGTAATTTTATGATAATTAAAATTTCGTGTTCATCATGGCTCAGGAGATCCTGAAAGGCTATTTATGCATGAATTGAAGCCTCTCCCCTAAAACAAAGTTATCAATAGACTCGTACTCAAGTCGCCTGAACAATTCGATGCTTACGACCAGAAATACTCAAGTAGCTTGAACAATTCGATGATTACGAGCAGAAACCTGTCAGTAACTGGTCTCAAGTGCTAGTACTTTACAGTTTTACCTATAAGGAATTTCTTTCGTACAAGTATGCTTTTTCTCGTATTTCAATTACAGATTTAAGCTTCTACCTTATCCCATCATAGAATAAAAAAGTTTAAAAAGATGGCTAGTTTCTTACACGCCTGGTTTGAATAATTTGATTTTTTAATCATAAATTTAACTTTTGTTGTTAAGTTTAAGTAGGATGTATGCTTTTTCTCGTATCTCAGTTACAGATTTAAGCTTCTACCTTATCCCATCATAGAATAAAAAAGTTTAAAAAGATGGCTAGTTTCTTACACGCCTAGTTTGAATAATTTGATTTTTTAATCATAAATTTAATTTTTGTTATTAAGTTTAAGTAGGATGTAGTAAGAATATGATTTACAACATATTTATAACATAAGATCACATAAATAATTAAAATCAATTACCAGTTGATTGAACATTCTATGAAAAAACATACTCTCATACTCTTAGGGTTGAAATGAAATATTAATGTATCATTCACAAAATTCAACACAGAGTGGATTGAGAATTGTATGATAAAACATACTCTTCAGGTCAAAATTCAACATAACTGTATCGCATACATAAATCAACACAAAGTTGATTGAGATTTCTATGATAAAACATTTTCTTCCAATTGAAAATGTAGCATATAACTATATCACATTGCCACCTGAATAGCGAGAGGATACTACCCCTAATGCCGGCCTGTGATAGGGTACATTAGTAGGACCTATGTGTTCTACTTTTGAATTGAAGAATCTGCAAGGACCAAATAATTTATACTTTGTAGCTTATCAACTGTCACAAACAAGAAAAATCTGACCTTCACATTCAGGGCCTCAAGAGTACAGGACCAAAAATGAAGCCCACTAGTGATTAGAAGAAGTTGATTTCAACGACATGGAGATGTCTGACGAAGGCATATTGGTGACAAAAAAGATCCAGATATATACAATATAAACCAATTTTTCACATAAAGCGTCACATATCTAGTTTTCTTTGAAGATCTATTATAGTGCTTTGCGAGATCTGCGGCAACAGTTTTGTAGCTGGTTAATGATGAACTTTTAGCAATAACCTTGCATTCATATTCCGTCAGATCCTTATTAAGATTCAGCGGAACATCAAGGATTCAAATAGGTAATGGTATCTGCAATCAGAGGCATTTAGAAGCTTTTAGTCCAAATATAATGGAATAAAATTTAGGGATTTTAGTGTCAGACAGAAATTGAAATTAGTTAACAGTATCTACAATGAGAGACAATGAGAAGCTTTTTTTCCAGAGAAAATGTAGTGGACTTTAGGGATTTTTCATAGATGACAGAAATAATTGCAGTTCTTAAGAACAATTATGATCTCTGGTTAAAGCAGACATTCTGAGTTTTAGAAAAGGCCCAGTTTGAACCAGAGAAAGCAATGCAGATTAATGCAACAAGAATAAATAAAAAGTCTATTCCTAATGTATACATTTTCATGACGCTTCTATTTTATTTTATTTTGAGATGGAAAAGCTCAGAACTTAGCAGCACATTGTTATGGAGTCTCACACAACACCGCTTACTGCTATGAATAATGAGAAACAATGTCTTTGCACAAAGTATCATCAAATCACACAGCTCCTGGGCATCCCTAACCACCTGACTGACTGACTACTATCTAACCAAGTGGTAGAACACCATAACTAATTACAAGAGTAAAAAATATGCTTCCAAGGTCTAAGATGAATTCCTATCAGTAGCAGCAGTCAAAACAACAAAAACAGTAAGAGGAAGTTTGATAAAAGAATAATGCCTGTGGTGATGAGGAATGATAATTCTCATTTTGGGGTTTACTTAGTCCAATATTCCTTACCCCTTTCCACTCTTTTGTCACCAAGTTAGCATAGGGGTCACCCTAGATATCCAAAAAAAAACATGTGAGTTTGTATAAGGAACATTTAGTTTTATTAATATATATTTGGTAGAATGATAAATTATTAGGGTAGGAAACTTTAATGTTATATCATAGCATAAACTTTTATTAATGATATACATTTTTGTGAAAAAATAGGTAAAATTTTGAATAAAGGACTATTAATAATTACAAATCAATTCACTCCTAAGAAGTATAGAAATAAAATGAATATGTGGTAATTTTTTAGATTAAGCTAAAGTTTATATGTCAATGAACATATGCATTTTGAACATTTTATTTTAAATAACCCCATTTGCAAGTCACTTGAAAGTTTTCTAAATTGTATCCTGAATAGTGACTAGTGACCTGCATATGTTATAGGATTACTTTAGGGCTTCAAACCTCTTTCTTAGTCAAAATTTCTTTAGATGCTTATTTTAAGTCTTTATGAATCCAAGTATTTTTTGGTTTGTTGCTTCACAGTGTTTCAAGAAAATTTTCCTTATCTTTTAGTGGACTTTTAGCACCAAATGAATTGTGGTTTTCCAGGGTGTATTGAAATTGTTATTTATAAATTATAGAACAAAAAAACATGTTTTAGGGAAAATAACTATCATAAAAGCTATCAAAAATTTAATTTTCCATACTATAATACTCACTCATTACATAGCAACAAGCTATTTAGATTAAGTTGAGATCTTCCTACCAGCGTAGATCCATCTAACTCTGGATCTATCATGCGCCGAGAGGGATCAAATCTCTCGAGGTGCAAACCTATTTTTTGAGTGCAAAACTTGAAGGTTGCACCTCAGAAGATTGATCTCGGCGCATGATAGATCAGGTGTATGGATCCAGTTCCGGTCGGAGGCATCAACGTCACATTTTTTAGATTATTAAAATTTTTGTATATTTTTGAGATGTAAGATGGATCTAGGCTGGTTTCAATCGTGTGATGGCAAGGAAAATCTATCAAAGGTATGATTAATTTTATCAGTAATATGTAAATATATCAAATATTAACATGACAAAGACAAGCATGTTATTATCACGTTATTAAGAGATGATAATAACATGGTCCCCTCCTCTCTCTCAAGTCCTCTCTCTCGTCCTTCCTCTCTCTCTTCCCCCTAAATCCCTTTCTCTTCCCTGATCTCTCTCTCTCTCTCTCTCTCCAATAATCTCTCTTCCCCCATCACTCTCCTCCTCTCTCTCCCTTTCTCTCCCACCTCTCTCTCTATCTTTTCCCTCCAATCTTCTCTCTTCCCCCATCTCTCTCTCTCTCTCTCTCTCTCTCTCTCTCTCTAATCCTCTCTCTTCCCCTATCCCTTTCTTTCTCTATCTCTTTCCACCCCTCTCTCTCTCCAACTACATTA
The DNA here is from genome assembly GCA_034641835.2 of Pinus albicaulis. Classification (NCBI taxonomy): domain Eukaryota; kingdom Viridiplantae; phylum Streptophyta; class Pinopsida; order Pinales; family Pinaceae; genus Pinus; species Pinus albicaulis. The sequence continues at coordinate 702,673,121 of CM076577.1, forward strand.
CTATATCCCTCCCTCTCTCCTTCTCACTTCTTCTCTCCCCCTTCTTTCCATACATCTTACTTTGTCTCTTTATCTCACCCCTAAACATACACACTCTCTCTCCATCTCTCCCTTATAATACTCTCTCTCTCTTTCTTCTTAGTTATGTAAAGTAATGAACATAAATATTTGTAAATATAAAGCAGATTATGGAGTAGATATGAAAAGAGGTTTTATTTGCTTAACATACCTCTAGTTTATTTATATTTTTATTTATTTGCCATACCCCTTTTCTTTACTATGGTATTTGGCTCATAGGCTTGTTATATAATTAAATTTTTATTTATAATACTATTTGATATATTTTTATTTATTTACCTTACCTCTTTATGCCTCTTTTATATTTATTTATTTACCATACCTCTTTATATATATTTTATATTTGTTTATTTATTTATCATACTTTTTTATACCTCTTTTATATTTATTTATTTACCCATGGTATTTGGCCCATGGTATCAATATTAATTTTTCCCATGGTATTCGTCCCATAGGCTTCATCTAAATAAAACCTCTTTTTAAAGTTTTTTTAAATATAAAAAGGTTTATGGAATAAATATAAAAATAATTTTTATCTATTTACCATACATCTAGTTTATATATTTTTTTATTTATTTACCATAGCTCTGGAGTAAGTATAAATTCATTTTACAAATATTTAATTAAAAGAAATATTAAAAGATTTTGGATTTTGGTTGTTTGTGTTGAATTAACTCTTTTCCTTTGATTTAGGAAATGGTATTGACTTTAGTAAAGAGTAAATATGTTTAAAATTTTACTTAATTTGGAAATTCAATGTGGTAATTCTTTTTGTTAAAGGTAAATTTATGATCCATTCAAATTCACGTATATAATTTAATATCCATTCAAATTATATAAATAATACATAATTGTATTAGAAATTAATATATGTTCTAGTACAATGCGATTTTTATTTTTTATTTTTTTTTAATTTAAAACTTAAGCCGACATTTTGTATGAGGACGTGACATACCTGACATCGGGGTCATATTGAGCTGTAGATGCGCCTCTCGGCGCAATCATCTAGTGCAAGTAATCAAATATAATTATAAATCGACATCTAAATTGAAATAAAAAAATTTAGTGCAAGCAATCAAATTGTATTAGAAATCACCACATACACTAAAATCAATGCAAGTAATCAAATATCATTAGAAATAAATATCTACACAAAAATCGATGCATATAGTGAAAATAATCAAATAGGATTTATAATCACCATCTCCACTTATATTAATCCATCTAGTGTGAGAAATATTCTTCCCTCTCTCCACCCTCCATCCATATCTATATCCCCCTCCATCTCTTATTTTCTGTCTCTCTATCTCACCCTCCTAAACACATACATATATCAATCTCTTTGTCAATCCCCTCCTCTCCCCATCTCTCTCTTCTTCCCTTTTTTCACCTTCCATCTATATCTCTATCTTCCCCCTCTCTCCCTCTCTCTCCATCTTCCTTATCACTTTCTCTCTCTCTCTCTCTCTCTCTCCACCTTTCTCTCTCTATTTATTTATTCTTACCTCTCTCCTCCTCCCCCTCCAAGTCCATCTCTCTTTCCCTCCCTCTCTCCACTCTCTCACATCCTCTGTCTTCCTTCCTCTCTTTCCCTTTCTCTCCCATCTCTCTCTCCCTCTCTCTCTCTCTTTACCCACCAACTATGTTACTATATCCCTCCCTCTCTCCCTATATCTCCTTCTCCCCCCTTATCTCCATCTCTCCTTATTTGTCTCTTTATCTCAGCCCCAAACATACACGCTCTCTCTCTCTGTCTCTCCCTTGTCACTCCTTCTCTCTCTCCACTTCTGACTCTCTATATTTCTTATTTCCTACGTCTCTCCCCGTCCAACTCCATCTCTCTTATCGATCCGTCTCCCCTCCTCTCTCTCAAGTCCTCTCTCTCGTCCTTCCTCTCTCTCTCCCCCCTAAATCCCTTTCTCTTCCGTGATCTCTCTCTCTCTCTCTCTCCCCAATAATGTCTCTTCCCCCATCACTCTCCTCCTCTCTCTCCCTTTCTCTCCCACCTCTCTCTCTCTTTTCCCTCCAATCTTCTCTCTTCCCCCATCTCTCTCTCTCTCTCTCTCTCTCTCTCTAATCCTCTCTCTTCCCCTATCCCTTTCTTTCTCTCTCTCTTTCCACCCCTCTCTCTCTCCAACTACATTACTATATCCCTCCCTCTCTCCTTCTCACTTCTTCTCTCCCCCTTCTTTCCATACATCTTACTTTGTCTCTTTATCTCACCCCTAAACATACACACTCTCTCTCCATCTCTCCCTTATAATACTCTCTCTCTCTTTCTTCTTAGTTATGTAAACTAATGAACATAAATATTTGTAACTATAAAGTAGATTATGGAGTAGATATGAAAAGAGGTTTTATTTGCTTAACATACCTCTAGTTTATTTATATTTTTATTTATTTGCCATACCCCTTTTCTTTACTATGGTATTTGTCTCATAGGTTTGTTATATAATTAAATTTTTATTTATAATCCTATTTGATATATTTTTATTTATTTACCTTACCAATCTAGGCTGGATCTTTTATATTTATTTATTTACCATACCTCTTTATATATATTTTATATTTATTTATTTATTTATCATACTTTTTATACCTCTTTTATATTTATTTATTTACCCATGGTATTTGGCCCATGGTATCAATATTAATTTGTCCCATGGTATTCGTCCCATAGGCTTCATCTAAATAAAACCTCTTTTTAAAGTTTTTTTAAATATAAAAAGGTTTATGGAATAAATATAAAAAGAATTTTTATTTATTTACCATACATCTAGTTTATATATTTTTTATTTATTTACCATAGCTCTGGAGTAAGTATAAATTCATTTTACAAATATTTAATTAAAAGAAATATTAAAAGATTTTGGATTTTGATTGTTTGTGTTGAACTAACTCTTTTCCTTTGATTTAGGAAATGGTATTGACTTTAATAAAGAGTAAATATGTTTAAAATTTTACTTAATTTGGAAATTCAACGTGGTAATTTTTTTTGTTAAAGGTAAATTTATGATCCATTCAAATTCACGTATATAATTTAATATCCATTCAAATTATATAAATAATACATAATTGTATTAGAAATTAATATATGTTCTAGTACAATGCGATTTTTATTTTTTAATTTTTTTAATTTAAAACTTAAGCCGACATTTTGTATGAGGACGTGACATACCTGACATCGGGGTCATATTGGGCTGTAGATGCGCCTCTCGGCGCAAAAATAGCTTCTACATTTTACAGAAAATTAGTAATCCTGTCTAATTACGATTACTTTATTTTACTTAATCACATCAAATTTAAAAAATACTTAGATCATTAATTAAATATGAAATTCATAAAACATGATAGTTTTCTTGAAAGATCAAACAAATAGGAAAAGCGAGAAAAGATGACTTGGCACAATCTATTCCAATTTGACCATCTTTCAGTTTTATTTTCTGTCAGGCTTGTTATGCGTGAACATGTGGAGCTCTCCCTTATTTTTGTATATAAATAGAGGTATTCTTGTATGCGCACATAATTGTTATTATGTGTCGTTTACTTGTTGAATTAAACGGAGAGGAGGATAGTGCGCAGAGGAAAAAATTCTGAAGCAAAGGTGATTCCGTAAATCAAATTAGTGGACACAATTTCCTTATTTCCTTTCCTCCGCTTATTGGAATCTCTAATTTCTCTAGTATTAGTTTCAGTAATTCATAGGTTACTTTTAGAATTTTCTGCACCAATAGTTGTTTGTTCATTTATTTATTTATTCCTCTGTGCCTCTTGGGTAGAGAAAAGTGCAAAGAGTTGAGTAAATACCGCCATATTTACTTCTGGGCGTGTTCTTATTTCTAGGGTTACGTTGATTTCTTTATTAAATTTAATTTAGTCTGTTTTTATAGTTCATTAATCATTTTCAAGTTTTCTGGGCTATTGGCATTTTGTTTGTTATTCTGTCTAGCTTGGAGCATCTTGTTTGTTATTCTTTGTGGCTTCCAGCTTCTTCGCAAGTGTATGGAGTGAATAGGACTGACTGCAAAGGGAAAAGAAAGCATTGCTCCTAATTTCTGAATCAAAGGTGATTCTTTGAGTCAAATTGGTCCACAAAATTCCCATTGCTATGCTGGATGGATGGATGAGAACTGTCTAATTTCTCTGGTTTTAGTTTAAGCAATTCATGGAATATTTCTAATTCTTTATGCAATAATAGTTATTTGTTTATGTATTTATTTTTTCCTGTTTCTTGGGCAGAGCACTGAGTGCAAAGAGTTGAGTGAATACCGCCATATTTGCAAGGTACATAGCAACTCCATCACAGTACTTCTAGGGATCTGATGTGCTTATTTATGGGGAAATTTTGATTTCTATTGCAATCTGTTTCAATAGTTCATTAATTATTTTCCATTTTTTTGGCCTAATGGCATTTTGTTTGTTAATTTCTCCCTTGCTTCCAACATCTTCGTATACGGAATGCAGAGTACTGACTAGAAAAGGAAGAGTGAGCACCCCTACTATGGAACATTATTCTCTTAAGGCACCTTCCCAACACCTAACCACTGCTATGGAACATTATTCCCTTAAGGTACCTTCCAATACCTAACCACCTGTATCATAGTTAACCTATATGTCAATTTTCTTAATAGATTTTTTTGAGCTTAAAAACGAAAAGTCTCTCATGGATCATTTTTAGGTATAGTGACGCATAATCCTCTCTGCAAATACAGACCAACCTCAGTACTTCCTTCTGTCCGAGTGATGTGTAGTAACTAGATGTGCACACAAAAAAATCCCACACAAACGCAATAATCCTGATATTGGCAAGAACATCCCTTCATCTTCATCAGGTCCTTCATCTAGAGGAGGGGTCAAGCCACGATAAAGTAAATGCTTTTCCTTTGAATGGAGTGTTGAATTTTCGTGGCATTGTGTCTAGGTTAGAGTCTTAAATAATTGACACTACCAAACCAAGAATCTCAACCATAAACTACCTTGAACAACATAAAATATAAAGCAGCAATTCGCATATGCACAATATACATAGTTTTAATCAAAATTGTACAATATTGTACAATCCCCAATCTTCATTATATTAAATCAAATCTAAATAACACAACAGTCCATGGTATACAAAATACACTCACAAACACATTGTCGTATCTTGTCTTGTCGATCCTTTGCTTCCTTACTGCTCACTAGTAATGCCTTAGTCCATCAAGGCATCTACACATCGAGATTCTAAGAAGAATGCCCCTTAACACTGTTGGACGTACTTATGTAGAGTGTACTTGGGTTAATCCAATCTTCTCTCTAGGTTGGCCAACACCCGAGCTCCAACATTCTAGGATAGCAACCACTTTAGATCAAAGTGTTGCTTCTTCAACACCTTTCTTCACCCAATATTTAGCTGCTCTTCTTACTTCAAGTTAGGTTGTCTAGGGATACTTTGGGTAGCCAACACGCAACCCTCCAACAACCCTATGACTCCCAATATTGTCACTGCAGAATATTATCCTAAGGTGAAATCTTCACCACCACGGAAGATCCTCAAATTGGCATCCACATGCTGCTTGTCAAATAATCCAAATCTAGTCACCAAACTGTGACCCAACACATAAAAAAATGTTGTTGTTGTGGCTCCTACATTGCTGCAATTTCTTCGACTGGTTAGGGCGCAAACCACAGTCCCCAACCATCCACAAAAACACCCAAAAATATGCTTCTCTTGTTTCGGTGTACCCTCCAAGTGTTGCTGCCCTTAGTGCTACTCTCCTATGGTAGTCAACGACCAAAATGTAGGATTGTCTCCCTAAGAGGACTGTAACACTTTTCAGTAGTCCACTCTAGGGTTGTGGCAACGTCCTGGGAGGACTTTCCACCCTCCACAACTACTGCAACTCCATTCGTTTCTCTTCCTATGGTTGCGGCTCCTCAACCAAGGTTGTGACCTCTTCAAGAAACCCTTTTATGCTATGTTTTTCACCCAAAAGAAAACTGCACCCACACAGAAATATCGGTCTCCTGTTGAAGATTTAAATCCCTAAAACAAACCTCTTCCTACTTGCTAACTTGGCCTCCCAGTTGTGTCTTATTGCAGATCTTAATGAGTTGTCTTCTTAGGAAAGTATTTTACAAATATGGATTCTTAAAATTACTCCAAGTCATCTCATATTATAGCCTTAAATGCCTCCATGAATTCATTTTAAGAGACCCTTCTATTGCAACCATTTTACAACAAGGTGACCTAACTTGGCAACCAATAATTACATATTCAACTTCAAAAATTCATTCCTCTCTAACGATAACTCAAATTCATGAGAGTCTCGATGAATTGGACTCATATTTTTGAGCACTATCATCCTCATCCATCACATGTCGTGCCTTCATCTCATTTTTCCAAAATCACAATGGGTGTAAAACCCCTCACTGGGGTTCCAAGCCCACAAGTTGCCCTTGTGGTGCTTTTCCCTCCAAATACTGAACCCTCGGGCTTGGAGTACCTCCCAAGCTACAAAAATCAACACTCCCTCTTAGCGAGGGAGGTACCTCCATGACTAGGAAATAATTCGTCTTTGTCATTACTAATCGCAACACTTGCCCAACTCTTGGCGCTCACAATCACAACAATCCATGTACAGAGGAATACACCTTGCTCGGAAGTGTCATTGTCACTGTAATTCGTATGGTTCTTTTTCTTCTCCTATATCACTTTCAAATATTAGCATGACTCCTTGTGAGTATGTGGAAGCACCCATTCTCCCCACTGACCAAGCGCTCTACTTGGGTTGCAAAGTCTTCCTCTGAATTTGCAAGCCCCTCTAGATTTTGACTCCCTTTGAGCCTTTGGAACCTAGACCTCTCTGAAATGTGTAGCTTATTCTCGGGAACCTATTCCTTCTCCTCTGAAGCCTACACCTACTCCTGCTTCTCTAGAACCTATACATACCCCTGCTTCTTCCCATGATCCTCAGGCTTTCTCGGCAACCTGTAGAGACCATGCTCCCTAACTCCAAGAATAATCCCATTGGACTTAGAGCCTCTAGGACTGAATCTTGTCTTCCCATCTTGGAACAAGACCTCAAACCCCTTATTATTCATGATCAAGATAGAAATCACACTATATTTGAGTCCTGTTACAAATAGTACATCTTAGACCTGCATCA